>JADRCH010000097.1:3635611-3650999 GCA_019843965.1 Rhynchomys soricoides | reverse complement strand
TGGTGGTGGTGGTGGTGGTGGTGATAGTGATGGTGATAGTGGTGGTGGTGGTGGTGGTGGTGGTGATAGTGATGGTGATGGTGGTGGTGGTGGTGGTGGTGGTAGTGATAGTGATGGTGGTGGTGGTGGTGGTGGTGGTGGTGGTGGTGGTGGTGATGGTGATGGTGATAGTGGTGGTGGTGGTGGTGGTGGTGATTATGATGATAATGTCGGCTGCAGAAGAGTCTGAATGTATTTGGTATCTGAGAACCATTTCTATCTCTTCAATATGTGAAGTCCCCTACTGGCTCATGTTCTAAGTCCTTGAACCCCAGTTTTGAAGGCTGTGGAGCCATTAGGAGGTGTAGCCTGGCTGGCCGAAGTAAGTCACTAGGGCAAGCTTTTCAATGTTTTACCTACCTCTGCTTCCAGGCTCTGCTCTCTATATCCTGTCCAGTCACAATATGAAGAATCTCTATCACAGACTCCAGCCTCAACCACTCCACCACACATTCCCATGTGATGGACTGCGATCCCTCTGAAACTGGGAGCCAAAAGTCTTTCCTCTTAAAAAATGGCTTCTGTCAAGTATTTCGGTCACCTCAGTATTGAAAAATAATGGATACAACTGGATATTTAAAAATTGTTCAAGTTGTCGCTTTTGTGTTGTATGTTTTTGTGACAATAAAAATTAGATGAAGGGGGGGCTAGTGTTATTCTAGTCCCAGGAAAGAGAAATAAAAAAGACATCTGTAGATTAAGACCTTCATTTTAAAAAAAGAGAAACTGGGGATACTAAATGTTCTACAATATTTAGAAAATCTTAGAAATTTTTGCTGGATTGTGGTACTGATAGATTGGGTATTTTTTTGTTTGTTTTGTTTTTTGGAAAGGCGGTGGCTTTCAGAAATAGAAATATTTGTAGATCTGCTGGTAGGATTACTTGGGAAGGCGGTGAGAGGTGCAGTGGGCAAGTGTCTTCCTTCTTGTGCTGATAACTGTTCATGCTGGGTAAAGGGGACATCAAGGTCATTATCCCATTTGCTCAATTATTCTTATAAATGCTTGACGTTTTCCATAATAAAAGGGAAAACAGCAACAAAGAGTTAACCACACGAGCTTTTGCATCAGTAGGCAGTGGATGAAATTTTACAACATGCCTTTATTCCTTCAAAAATAAAAAAAAAGAATCTAACCTTAGGGGGAAATGCATTTTCCATGGACCACAATGCTAAAACACTGTATGATGAATGATGGCCATGGTAGCAAGAGCAGGCACAGGGAACTCTCTTGAGCACTGAACCTCTAAATCGGCTCAAGTTTCTAGAGAACATTTGACCCTTTGTAAGAAAAAGATGGGGCTGGGGAGACTTGTAGGATCTGGCTGCCCAGGTCACAGTCCAGTTGCACCACCTACTGGTGGCAAAACTCAAGTGGTGCCCTAGGCCTCAAAATGCATACACCAGCCTGAAAGGTTGCTGTGAGGATCAGTCAATATGCATAGAGAACTTGGGCCAAGTGCTGATGTTCAATGTTGTGTTCACCCAGCAACATCCCATTCTGGGGCTCTGTCTTACTTTCCTTTTCTTGAACATGAAATCTCCAGACACTCTCACCACAGTCCTCTGAGAAATGTGCCTCGCAGGTCCTCCAGCCCTTGGCTTCAGACTGTCAGCTGCACTTTGAGTTCCCCTGGTTCTCACGCCCGAGCTCATGCGTTGAACCACACCATTGTCTTCCAGGAGTCACCTTCCCTAATAAATCTCCTCTCTCTATCTCTTTCTACACCTAACAGGTTCTGCCCTGCCGGAGTCAGCTTTCTCGCACTTCTAATTCGCCCTACAAGCAGACTATGCAGCAGTCCATAGGGGCAGACACAACCCAGAAGCAAAAGAGCAGCTCCCGGAGCACATGTGTCAGTGAGGCTTGCAATAGAATGTGCTCCTCCGAGTTCTGTGAGGTCAGAGTATGGTGGAGAGACAAGGATGCTATACCATAAGCATCACTTTTCTCCAGCTGAGCAAATGTCAGCAGAATCTAAGGGAGCTTCCACTGTTCCAGACACCCTGATCCTCCTTCCTCATCACACAGCTACTGGGGTAGCCATCAGACGTGTCAACTCTTGATGGTGTGAGATAATCAAGGGGAATTACCCGTAGGAGGCTCAGCTTAAAGAAAACATTGAAGGAACCAGGCTTGTCAAAGGAAGAAAATGAATGATGCCTAGTCACCTGGAATGTGGAGCAGACATATTCCAACAACCTAGTGATAGCTATCCTACTAGAGGCAGCTGGCCTCTGCCTGAATTTTCCCCCAAATCCTGGGAATTGCCTGAGCTTTGCCTCTCAGTGGCTAGAACTCATCCTTATGAATGAGGTCCAATGTTCTCTGCATCCTCCATCAGTAAAACCCATCCTTGTGCTCATCACAAAACCTTCCTCTCTAGGCCTTAGCCCTGAGCTCTGTTTATCAGCCAAAAGAACCTGTCCTTACTGTAAAGGTCTCAGATGCTTTTCTACTTTGCCAGGGAGTTTCTATGCAGCTATGCCTAAAGCTTTGTCGTGACAACTGTCACGTGAAAACCTTTTCCCAAAGTTTTACTGTGCTTACATGTGTCAGAATAGACCATGAAGTCAGATTCTAGGTCAGATATGAAAAACTGGTGCTGCGTTTCCTCCTTTACCTCCTGTGGATTGTCCCTCTGGAGACCTTGGAGCTTATGGGGTCCCTGACAATTATCTTCCAATCCTGTCCAGTGTCATCCGCTCTAACCTCACCAAACTGTTTCCTTTATAACAATATGGCCCTAGTCCTCCCTCTACCCGGCCACCACATCCCTTCTGTAGAGAGCGGTGCGTGTCTCCCATCACTCCTTCTGTGCTCCTCCTATCAGCACTTAGCCTAAGTTTCAGGACCACTGAGAGGTCAGGAGAAGCCTGGAGTGATGGCTGGCAATAGGTGAAGCAATGCTGGCAATTGAGTTGCTAATGGCTGGAACCCAGCGATGAAGACATGGACTCACCAGACGGTTCCCTTCACTCGTACATGTTCAAATCTTTCCCTAAGAGTTAGAAATAATATCTTCTTGTGACAAACACAAGTGTTTAAGATAACTGTTTTTCTCTTAGGATATTAAAATTGCTACTCAAATGCAAGGAGTGTAATTGGCTGACAGAGACCAGCTACACTCAGCTGAGGTCTCATGTGACCCTGGCTTCCCCTAGCCAAGGACAAAGCATAGTGCAGTTACAAAGGCTTGGCAAGCTCAGCCACATGGGGATTCCACAGTAGGCAGCCCTGGCTCTGTAGCTCCTCTGCCTTGTGGTGGTTGGAATAAGCATGGCCCTCACAGGCTCATAGATTTGAATGCTTGCTCACCAGAGAGTGGTACTATTTGAAAGAATTAGGGAGTGTGGCCTTGTTGGCCTAGATGTGGCCTTGTTTGAGGAAGTGTGTCACTGGGGGTGGGCTTTGAAGTCTCAGAAGCCCAAGCCAGGGCCAGTGTCTCTCTCTTCCTGCTGCTTGCACTGTGTTTGCAGGCATGCTCCCCACCATGATGACAATGGACTAAACCTCTAAAACTGTAAGCCAGCCCCAATTAAATGTTTTCTTTTATAAGATTGGCCACATCATGGTGTCTCTTCACAGCCATACAGCACTGACTAGGACATGCTTTTTCTACTCTGCAATCTTCCTCTGCCAGACCCCATTCAGGCCACCTTCACCTTGCCCAGGTAAAGTGCCTCAGTAAAACTGGCTGTCTTACTATGCCTTGATCATTGCATCCCAAGGGCCCTAATCTGGCACAACTGAGGTGGAAGCTGCTTCACTTCCTCTTCACCACCCTCAGTCTCCACAAAACTTGAAAAAATAACAAAGAACGACATAATAAAGAGGTGTAAGCATCATTATATTTAAATGTTTACTATAATAAATAAATGTTTTCACGCTAAAAAAAAAAAATACAATCTAAGCCACATGCCATCACACACACCTTTAATCTCAGCACTCAGGAGGCAGAGGCAGGCAGATCTCTGAGTTCAAGGGCAGCCTGGTCTGTAGAGTGAGTTCCAGGACAGCCAGGGCTATACAGAGAAACCCTGTCTTAAAAAAAAAAAAAACCCAACCCCTCTCCAGCCAAAAATACAGTCAATATATAAAAAACTCATCCAGAAACATTCTCAAAAATTAAACTTGTGGTTCTATGGGGACAAGAGGCTTCATCCAAACTGCTCTTTTTTATTGCCCATACGACCAAGCTCCACCAGGCAACACAACTCTAAGACTTTCTCCAAGATCATCCTGGGCTGGGTGGAATGGCGTCCTGGTTAGTTTTAAATATCCATTTGTCATAACTGAGAACTGTCCAAGAGGAGAGCCTCCATAGAGGAAGGGCTTTGAGGGCAATGTCTGTGAGGGGCTTATCTAGATTGTTCATGGATGTAGGAGAACCCAGCCTACTGTGGGTAGTACCATCCCTAGGCAGGTACTCCTGAACTATATAAAAAAGCAAGCTGAGTACGTTCAGCTGAAGCTAGCAAGCAGTATCCTCTATGGTTCCCAGCATGTTCTTTGGCTGTGAAGTGAATTCCTTGGTCAGAGGTAGTGCTGTGTGGAACAGCGAGTAGGCCTACCTACATGTTCCAGCCTTCACCTCCTGCAAAAACGAAGCCTTTCCTCCTCTAAGGTACTTTTGGTCGGAGTGTTTATCACAGCAACAGAAATGAAAGTAGGGCAGCCTGCCTCTCCCATGCCACCACAGCAATCCAATGCCTAGCACTCAATTACTATGCCTGGCCCTGGCAGCAGGCACTTGGCACCTCCTACCTCTATCTGCACTCCAACTCAGTAGTGAAGAGTTAGAGAGTCCACCATACACTACCTAAGTGGTAACTGACTCAGGACCCAACCCCACATGACCTGCAGATGACAAAAACTCAGAAGCAATAACTACTTTCAGTCTGGGCTGGATGTGGGGATCATGGAAGAAACACTTGGAGATCCTGTTTCAAGCCTTCTCACGTTTACACAGGCACGGCAGTAGGACCCAGCCTTTTAGAGTAGTGGTCAGAGAGTGGATAGAGGTCCTGTCTATCTCCTGCTCTGCTTCTCTTCAAGGGAAAGACTTCTTGGCTGCTAGTGAGAGTTGGAGGCCTGACAGCCTCTTCCTTCCATTTGGGTGAGACCCGCCAAGAAACAAGGCTAAGCCCTCTGGCAACCATAGGCAGAATCACCAGCCAGGAATCCTGGGTCGTGACCCAGAGCTCCAAGGGCTGGCATCAAACTTTTCTGGGAGCTTCGAGTGGGACAAAGGCTTTGGGTTTCCTCTCTGGCCCAGGTCATGGGAGAGATCGTCCAAAGACGAGATCTCCAAGTCACTCTCATCTTCTGAAAGCTGCAGAGGTAGAAGAGAAGAAAACAGATGTTGATAAATGCAGGAGGGTGGCAGAGAGTTCAGAAATGGGGGAAGTGGCGGTAAAACAAGAGCAACTGGGAGAGGAGACTCCTCGCCCTGCCTCTCAAGCTCCCAGACTCGGATCTGCTCCAGAGACTCGGATCCTCTAGTACCCTACTAAGGCCAAGGCAAGCACCTCAGAGAGGTTCGTGTGTCGATCTGGTTGGTCATGTGGGCAGCACGCATGCTCACAGTATCATCTATCCGTGTTAGACTATGAATGTCCATTCACAACAGAGGAAGAGGAAAAACTCAGAGACCTTTACATGGGCTCCAAGAGGAAACCAACACAGTATGTAATAAAAAGGAAAATGGGAGTAACACTATATGCAGATATCTTAACTTCTCACATTGACAGAACCGGAAGCCTAGAGCCTTGAACTTCTGAAGCTCTTGAGACGAACACACCTTAGTTGAAAGGACCCTTCCTCGCAGACTGGTGCTCAGAGCTGCCTAGTAAACACTAAACGAGAGAAGAGATGGGGAGCAAAGGAACAGCCTGGAGTGGGTCTGGGCTGCAGCCAATGGGAAGACTAAAGTCTGCTGGGAGACTAGGCTACACCCAGACTACAGTGACAGCTCGGGCCGGGAGTTCCCATCCATGGTTCTCTGTACCTCCGCTGGCTGCCTGGACCTGGGTTTTCACATGCGCTGTTCCATTGTTTCATCCTGGCATGTAAGAAGATAGCATCCAGAGCCTAGACAGCACCTCTATCTGTTTTGCCTATTGGTGCTCTTTCTGAATGGAGAACTTGGGGCTCTTTACACAAACTCCAAGATTGTGTTATTAAAAATAAAATAGATAGACAGTGCTATTATAAAACAAAGAGTGGGGACAAAGGGGATTGCTCAATGACAGCCTGCTTAGCAAGTGATAGTGCCAACAGTAACACTAAAAAGACAACTGCCCACTACTACTACTACTGTTGTTATTTTGTTGGTGTTGTTGGTGTTGTTATTCAGGGCAACATTATAATCATCTCAAAAAACAAAACAACAACAACAACAACAAAAACCTTTTTGGTTGAAAGAAATGAAATAAAAAGAATTTTCTGTTTTTCTACCCTAGAAAATGGCAGCTGCTCCCTGAGGAAGGGAGAGGGTGGCGAAAAGAATCTGGTGATCACGTGAGTGCTAAGTCTGCAAATCCCATGGCAGCTACAGTCTGGGAAAGGCCAGGCGATCAGGAGGTGTAGGGGTGAGGTACCTACTGCCTTGCATGCTTGGGACAAAGATGTACATTTCTTATCTGGTGGAGTGTGCCACCACTCCGATGCCTGCCCTTGGTGGACAGTGTTTTACATCCAGCCCTGTGTTGTGGTCTTCTATGAAGTGAGGGCTGGGGAGACTTGGACTATGGAAGAGACAGCACAGGAAGACAGCAGCCACAACAGGAGGCTCTTGGGGGTAGGCGACTAGGAACTAAACCTCCTCAGGAAGTACTTACATAATGAACCAAAGGGCTTTTTAAACAGAAAAACAAAAATCCAAAGTGGTCATCTTTCTGTGTATATGACGACAAAGGAGACAATGTCCCATGCAATGGCCTTCTCAAGATACATCAAAGCTGACACTTGCTCAGTCTTTCCCCAACCTTTCCCTCCTTGCCCTCAAATTTGGAGCTGGCTCTCTATGGGATGTGGAATTATCTTTAAGCATCCTACCTGAGACTTTCTTGCTGGCGTGGAAGTCCTCTGAAGGGCAGCGTTGGGCCTTAAGAACATATTGACCCCTCCAGAAGGCTTCTTTGCTGGAGTTTCAAGCTGCTTCTCAAGGTTTTTGACAATCGACTGCACCAGTGTTCCTGGAAAGGGACAAGTAGTCATGTCAGTGGAACAAGCCTGGAGAATAAACATTTCATCCCTTTGGACCACATCTAGGTTCCAGTAGGGACAGATGGATAGAGAGAGAGAGTCAAGAGGATTAGCACCTCCCCACTCCCAAAGAGGGAAAAGAAGACAGAGAAGGGCCAGGCTAATACTAGAATAATAATAATAATAATAATAATAATAATAATAATAATAATAAAAAAGCAGCCTGGATAATTTAAAGATGGATGGATGGATAGATGGATGGATGGACGGGCGGATGGACAAACAGATAGATGATAGAACAAAACAAACAAAAAGAGTGCCTTGATAATATAACTGGTGAGTTAAGCTGTGGCTGCTGGTAGAGGTTTAGAAAGATCGTCCCTCTAATGAATCCAAGGCAGAGGCAGCCTTCTGTTTAATTCATGTAATTCTGTTTAATTCATGAACTACAAGGATTGGCATGTTGTCAGGCAATGTGTGATGGTCAATCTGGTCAAGTTGATTGGATTGGGAATGGCCTAGGGACTTAGTAGAGCACACCTTGGGCCGTGCCTGTGAGACATTATCAAAGGCAGTTTAGGTCGTGAGGGCTCTGATCTGATCAGTGGATTTGCAGATCGATCCTCTGATTGATTCATCCTGGGGTGACATTTTGGAGGTGTGGTGAAAGGTAGACAGTGGGACCTAGTTGGAAGAAGCTTTGTGTGGGCATGTCCTGGTCTTTCCCTGTACCCCTTTCTCTGGATTCCTATCTGCTAGGATAAGATCTGCTCCAGAGACGGCCTACAGTGATAGATGGGCTAGCATCTGGGAACCAAGAACCAAAATAAACAATTCCTCTCTTTATGTTGTCCTTGGGTACTTTAGTCACAGTAACATAAAAGTGACTCCTGTGTCTTCCTTCAACACCTTCACCCACAGACAAACACAGAGATCAAATATTAGTATCACAGGAACAACTTCCTGTGAATTCCATGCAGGGAAAAGGCTAAGCAGTAACTCAGATTATCAATGGGCCCCCAGTTCATAGTAAACCAAGTTAACCGAGAAGCATAGCATGAACTTCACCCAGCTCTCTGGATTCAAATGCAGAGTTTTAGAGCTGTAACAGCCATTGGATGATTGATCATTGTGGTTACTGGGGCTGAATAGCTCAGTAGTTAAGAGTGTCTAGCTCCTTTGACTTGAGCTTAGTTATCATCAGTCAGCAAATAGAACTCCAGCTTCAAGGATTCCAATGCCCTCTTTTGGTCTCCACAGGCATCTGCATCACTTGCACATACCTGCACATAGACTTACCCACAATTAAAACTGAGTCTTTAAAAGACAGAAATATTTATTAAATTCCTACTCTGTGCCAAGCACTGAATTCTTTGACCCCTTTATTAATTGTCTTGTTTACATATGTCATTTTACAACAACAAAAAAAACCACAATCTTTCCACAAGGACAATCAGAGAGTAACAGCCAAAACTGTATCGGTAGACACGTGACACCCCCACCCCCAGCTCCATCATGTTGCCAGCCTTTCAGCCCACCTGCTAGGGTAGCAAAACTCCATCCACAAAGCTAACCCTGGTGGCTTCTAACAGGTTGACAGGCTTGGACTATGCTGTAGGCAGGAAGAAGCATTGCAGAGTCCATTAAGATAAGTGCTTACAGACTGCAAACCCCAGGGCTCCCCTTGCTTCTTTGCAAAGTCGAAACTGTAGGCACCACACTGCTCAAACTGGGCTGAGAAACACAACCTGAACCAGAGGCAGTGCTTCCTTCAGTGGGTTTTATACGGGAACCTTGAAAGGCTGGGAGCAGTTGCTATTTACTTTGAGAAGAGAAATGTTCAACTCCTCATCATAATGCCCTACAAGATAGAGCAAGGTAAGTTTAAAGAACAATTCACTCCAACTACCAGAAAACTTAGCTTCAGTCTCTATAAAGCCCTTTTCCTCAACAACTGGCATCCTGTTTGTCTCTGTCAAAAAACATTTTCTTTCCTACACAGATAAAATGGAGCTGACGCCCAAAGGCTGTTAGTGGAGACTCGCTCTAGGCTTCTGGCTGCCTTCTGCTGGCTGTTTCTCCCATATAGCTCCAAAGGGAGCTATGCCTTACTTAGCCTGCTCTGCTAGTAAGACCATGAAACACAAAGGAAGTGAGGGGGCTCCTCAAACCGCCAACATTTAGACACCCAGTGACACAAACATGAGGTAAAATAAGCCCCACCCAAGTCTCCTGGCATTTCTGAGACAAAGAAGAAATACCAGACTAGAAACACCATTCCAGGGCACGGAGAAACTGGAGCCGGAGAAGGACTCACCTGAAGAAGCTAGCCCGCCTGAGCCTTTCCCAAGGGGTTGGGCACTCTCCTCTGAGGTCTCAGAATCAGACCAGCCCCAGTTCTCCTCAGGCTGGGGTGCTGACCTAGAGAGAACTTTAGGAGGCGGAAGAGACACCCGTTGCATGACATCTCCCTCAGACTCTTCTTCAGAACTAAAAGGTGGGGTGCTGCTGAGAGACAAAATGAAGGGAACATGGGCCAGAAAGAAATACTTAAAAGTCAGACCATGCCTTTCTGGTTTGCCCAGAGCCAGCCTTGCTCCTCTCAGGCAACACATAGAGCTCACAGTGCCTGAGGCCCCACCCTTGCTTGCACTTCAGCCGTGGGTTGGAGGGAGATGGGAAGGGGAGGGGAGGCCTGCCTGGACTAGGAGTAAAGGATTCCCAGTCTCTTCTCAGAAGCTCATAAGGAATACTACCTGAGGCACCTCCTATGTGTGTGTTTGTCTCCTTCCCTCCCCTGTAATGCAGAGCTTGGTAAAGGTCTAGGATAGGCTCCCTGAGGCTAAGCACCACCACTTCCGACCCTACAAAAAGTCAAAGTCTAGAGCTCACCTCAGCCCGGGCCCAGGGGAAACAGGGGTACTGGAGGGTCCATGCACTCTGGGGCGTGGAATGGGGGTGGACACCTGGGTGAGGCCGTGGCCATGGCTGCTGTGGCCTTGAAGAGTAGGCATAGAAGGCTCTGCTGGTTTGGATGGCAGTGCCACAGTCAGGGTCCTGGTCTTTGGCCGGACCTCCCTTGCGGCCGGTGTGATCCGCTGGCTTTTGACTAGAAATACAGAAAGGACACAGAATGTGCCAATGCTGGGCCTGTAGTCCCAAAATAATGTAGAAGAAAATCTAACACCTGAGATAATTAAGCCATAATACACTGACTGTTGCCCTATGTCATGAGTCTCTCTGCTAGGACAAAGATCCAGTTTCATCAGACGCTGGGAAAGTATTCAGTGTCTCAGGGTCACACCATCATTACAGAAGACCAGAGAAGTCAGCCAGTCTGAGGATCCAGGCCGACTTTGCTCACAACCTTAAATTCGAGAAGCCCTGCAGGAAGACTCTACTGCCACCAGAGGTCACTGCAGGACTACATGACTATCAAGAGCTACCCAGACCTTTCAATTCACAGCCAAGGTTGCTGTGCCCAAGGTAGGCAATTAGATTCCACACCTCTGTTTTCCACACTGCATTGGGACCCATTGGGAGACAGGGCACCCAGCGATATTTATTCATGGAAAGCAAACTGGAGAGGAAGTGCCTCACGGGGAGCTAAAGTGCTTTCCATGAAACTTACATGTACGCACTGATTTCATCCAGAAGTGTTTCGTATTGATGTAGCTCAAGGTCAAAAATGTCTGTGATACACTGCTCTCAGAGAATCTGTTTACTCATAAGTGGGAAGGGGTAAGCTGAAGAAAGGCGAAAGGCAAACAAGCCTGCAGAGAGGAAATAACAGCTTACAGCTACCAGGTACCAGTCACTAAGCAGAGCTCTTTACACAGACCAGTATTACCCCCCGGCACATCTTCAGGCAGTGATTCTCCTGCTTTACAGAGACTCTGAGCTAGGAAGGAACTTACCCTCAACTCCATGGAACAAAGGGGCAGGTACAAACCTGGTCACCCAACTGCCGCTGCATCCTGCAGCAAGCTCCTAAGCAAGACACATGATCTAAGCCAGTGGTTCTCAACCTTCCTAATGCCTCAGACCCTTTAATACAGTTCTTCATGTGTGGTGACCCCCCCCAACCATACAATTATTTTATTGCTACTTCATAACTGTATTTTTGCTACTGTTGTGAATCGTAATGTGAATATCTGATATGCAGGATATCTGATATTCGACCCCCAGAGAAAGAGTCATTCGACCCTCAAAGGGCTCACACCCCACATGTTGAGAACCCCTTAGACTCTAAGCAGGTGGAGGCGAGCACTGTCACAGGGCTTCTGAGGAATGTGAGAAGTGGACTCAAAGCAGGAAGGAAAGGCCCACGAAGTGTCATGAAAATCTCTCTTCTCATAGTTAAGGACTTGAATCCCAAAGCTAGGGTAGGGGAGATGGGAAAAGGAGAGTCTTTCTCCTGGCTTTCTGACAAGAGCAAGAAGGAAAAGCTGACACCTAGAAGCAGCAACACGACACCCTTCCTTTCTCCCTGAGAGCCAGGACTCCGAGGACACTGCCATGCTTCCTGTCCTGCCTCTCCTGAGTGTCCAGCACTCCTGGGTCTGGCTGACTCCCTTCAGTCTCCGTTGCTTTCTCATGTGACAGGGCAGGTCCTGGCATGAATCGAGGCAAAGCATACACTGTGCTAAGTGTCGGGGTGTTTGGTCGAATGAGCGAAGGAACACAAGTCCAGATCCAAGCAGGAGAGCCACCTGTCAGTCAGAGACATCTACAAGGCCTGGAACTGTCCTTCCTTTAAAAACTTTAAGGCGCGGCTGACTTGGGATGGAGTTTCTCAGACAATCACATCGCCTTTACCGTATTTACCGTATTCATATACTACCTGCCCTGTTATCTCTTTAACATGTTGCGTTAAGTAACAGCACGTAAAATGCTGGCTTTATGTGTATACAAGAAATAATTCTGTTACCTAACTCAATCACCACGCCAGGAACTGCTTTTTCCCAACTAATGGATCAAAAAAGAATAAGTTGTAAAACAACTGGTCCATGTACCAACCAAAGTCATCTCTAATGTCCCCAGAGGTACGCATGCTGCACTTGGCAGACCTCAGTTGTACAAAGAGTTCAGCTCTGAGCTGCCGGACACGAGGCAAGATTGGCATCCTTCTGGCCTTGCACGGCCACAATGGAGGAAATGACGTGAAGGAATCCTCCACCCAAAGCACAAGGGTCTCAACCCAACCCCACCCTTGAGGAGCCCACAAGCTCAATTCATCAGAGACCGGTCCTGATGGAAGGAGGAGCAGCACCCTCCACCTCAGGCAGAGCAGAATCCTCTCCTCGGGTCGTGGTTTCAAAGCAAGGCCTGTCCTCGGCTTACCTGGAGGCTGGCCATCTGGCTGGGATACCACAGCTGTGCTCTCCCATCTCTTCTTCACCCTGCTGCTCACTTCCTTACTGAGTTTTTCCCTCAGACTCAGAAATTCTCGGAAGCTTCGAGCTACCTGCTCCCGTTGGTTTCTCAGCAAGGGCTCCAGGCGTCGGACAGTCTGAGCTGAAATTCCCTTTGTGTCCTAGAGGAGACAAAAGTTCATCTTTGCATACACAGTCTCCCTCCTCCTTTGCCTATAGCTGCTGACACAGAGCTACTGTGAAACTGGTGTCTGGCAATGTTATGTCAGAGGAGGTGATGTGAGAACAGAGAGGGTGAGCTTCACACATCGCAGAAATGCTGAGGATTCCGGGTCTGGGAGCTCAGGCTTCAGCAAAGGGCTGCATCACAGTTCACACAGTAAGGGACCCAGATGCGGCTTTCCCAGCATACAACTGAACCCAGGGTGAGAGCATGGCCTGCTTCACTTCACACCTCTCCTGGCACTACTGTATTCTTCCTGCTTAATGGTATTTGAAAACTGGACTACAAACAGCAGTGTGTACTTCTAGAAGTTTCTTGGGCTTTAGCCACCCACCCAGAGCCCAAGAGAGGGTCTGGGAGGCCTCCAAATCCCAGGTGAAGATTTATCAAAATTAGACATTTTAAAAATATGATGGGGCCTGGATCAAGCAGCAGATGAAGACAGAGCAATCGCAATAAGCATCTCTGCAAAACTAAACCTAGCTGTCTGTTTGTTTTCCTTGTGTTTCTAATCTTACTCATTGAAATTCGAATGGGAAGCTCAAGGCTTTGATGCTCCGCTACTCTGATAAAATAATGCACCTTTACTCACTAACAGATGTCCCTGATGCCCACATTCACACACATCCAGGAACAGCCACACGTTCCACACATAAGACAGTGGACTCAGAGAGATGTCTGTGCAAACGGGACTGATCCATAGATCAGACCTAGCCAGTTGACTGCCCTCGGTCATCTGATTAGAGATGCAAGGGAAAAAGTAGCCAAAGAGTGGAGAACATTGAGAAGGACAAGGACTTAGAGGAGAAAAGAGCAGAGAGGCCCCTCTGCTGCTGAGAGCTGATAGAAGCTGCCCCCAGGCAGCAATGAGCACAGGAAGAAACAATTGACCCTGTAATGTAGAGAACTGTAAATCACCCTTCTAGGTGACAACACTTTTTGTCTTTGTTGTAAGTCTCAGCCCTTAAAACAGACCCTGGTGTAATGTCACACCACATTAATTCCAGCTCCCTAGAGGCTGGTGTGAGTTCAAGGCCAGCCTGAGCCAGCAAGGCCGGCTTTAAATACATAATCAAATGACTAACTCAACAGCAGCCCAGGAACTGACCCTCTTTATCCCCAAGCCTTCCAGCTTCTCTTCCAGGGTGTCCTCCAGGATGGGCCGGAACTGCTTCAGCCAAGTAGGGTTTTTCCTGAGAGCTGCTAACACCTTCTGCTGCTCCTGCTGCTCCTCAAGGGAGGCCTCCAGCTCTGCAGGAGGAGACAGTAAGCAAAGTCAGAGCTCCCTCCAGAGACCACCATCCCCAGAGCCCTTCCTAGCAGTAATTTATAAGGTATGGAAATTCTCTGAGTTTTTTCTCAGAACCTACTGTATGAGCAGTTCTGTAGGTGAGGCCCTGAAAATCTGCGGCTGGACAAGAACTGACCAAGCCACCTTCCTCAGGTAACTCTCAATAAATACACAATAAGGTGCACACCTCAACCAAGGCTACACACTGGAGCTGCCTGAAAAGCTTTAAAAGCCAAGGTCCAGAGCCTATCTCCACAAGCTGTGCAGGGTGTGGGGGTTGCACAATCTTCCACATACTTAGCTGCAAGCTCCCTGCATGGGTCTTCACGCACAGAACGTTTCAGTCATTTGAGGCAGGAATCAGAATGCTCAGAAGAGTATGAGAACAGACTTCTGGGTTCTATCCCCCAAAAGTCTACCTCTATTCGTCTGCAATGTAGTTGGGGAATTTGCAAATTTGCATTTCTAAAGGGCTTCCAAGCCATGCTGCTACCTGCTGACCTGGGATGTGAAGGGGCACAGTCTGCCAAGCAGATGGCAGGTCTACCATAGCCATGGGGACCCACGCATTCATCTCAACGTCTTTCTGACTAGAACTTGGAGGGTTTCCTTCCGGCCATGGGACAGGCTTGTTACTTTAGGCCCCCCATGATCTACCTACAGCTTTTTCACAGGGAGAGTAGAGCAGAGGAGACTAGCAGCGCAGTGGGTTCTCCTCAGCGGCTCTGAACACACTAGGTTGGCAAGTACAAGGGGCAGGACCTGAGTCAGAAGCCCTGCAGGCACTGGCTCTGCCTCCTGTACCCTGTGGCCCAGTGACCCTGCAGACTGAACATTAGAACCTTTAAGCAAGATACCTGGTGCATGCAAGGTGCTGAAGAAATATTTACCTTGTGTCCTTAGTTTCTTCTACCACAGCTTCATGTGTACAGATTACAGTTAAAGAGAAACTAAAGGGGCTGGAGAGATGGCTCAGAGGTTAAGAGCACTGACTGCTCTTCTAGAGGTCCTGAGTTCAATCCCCAGCAACCACATGGTAGCTCACATGTATCTATAGTGTGATCTGATGCCCTCTTCTGGCATGCAGGAATACATGCAGATAAAGCACTCATACATTAATTAATGCATTAAATAAATAAATAAATCTGTGTGTGTGTGTGTGTGTGTGAGAGAGAGAGAGAGAGAGAGAGAGAGAGAGAGAGAGAGAATGAGCAGAGCAGCCTATCTGCTTTCTTCACTGACAGAAAGAGA
>JADRCH010000097.1:3625266-3635601 GCA_019843965.1 Rhynchomys soricoides | reverse complement strand
AGAATGAGCAGAGCAGCCTATCTGCTTTCTTCACTGACAGAAAGAGAGAGACCCACCTTCCTCAGATGAGTCTTCTTCTGTGGTTACAGCCTTTGGCACCTCTTGGACTTCTGAGAAGACAGGAACAATTAGTGGCACCAGAACCCTGCAGCTCACCCCACCCCCCGAAACAAAGAAAGGTTTAGTAAGTACTCTAGGTAAGTGCTGGCCTGTAAGGGCCAGTCCTCCACAGATTCATCTTTACCAGAGGGGCAGAATGGGGGAAGGTCACAAACACAGATGTTGGAAGGCGAAAAGATCAGGTTCACATCTCAGCTCTGCCACCAGTAGCTGTGCAGGAGCTGACAAGTCCCTGAACCTCAGTCAGCGTCCCATTTTCTTATGTGGAAGACAGAGTAATAACACCCACCCCATGTTAATCACAGCATAATGTGAAGGTGGGCCTGCACTGTCGTCATTAATGGCATACCACAGATGGAAGGCCTTCACAAAAACACCCTCTTTCCCATAAGCCCTGTCCCTTGCCCAGTTAGAGTGCCTGACACCACACTGACCATGGACTGCTAACATCACTCCTCTACCCATAAGTCACCGGGGCAATGGAAGAGAAAGAGCCCAGGACACCCCCAAAGACTGATTCTAAGCTCCCACTGCAGACTTACCCTCCACCTTCCTGAGGGACAAAGTCTGGATCTGCAAAAGGCAGGATAGAGCAGGTTACAGCAGCAGAAGACATTGGAGGGACTCTGTTCTGCTCTGAGCAGTAGATCTGCCCAGAATAGGGAAAAAAAGGGCAGCCATTGTTGTCATGCCACCCACTAAGGGCTCACTACTAAGTCCCATGCACATGTCATCTCCCACTGTGCATATGTGGAAAGACACCGCCCCAAGGAAGAGTGGTACTCAGCAGTCCTGGATGACAGTCTGCTCAGCTCTCCCAGGGATGAGAGACCAGAAGGACTGTCCTCAGAGAACTATTCCTTCAGGGCAGGAGCCCGTGGAAGTAGAGTGAGACATGGGTACAGTTGGTACGGAGATTAAATTGATGAAAGACAGTCAGGAGAAGGCAGAAATTCTAACCAGGGATGGAGACACCTGAGCTAAGGGCTCATGGGGGCACAGAGGCCAGACAGCATCCCTGCCTGGAAGCCTGACCCAGGCTCTCTCTAATCTGCCCAACACACCTTTCCCAACGAGGGCCTTCTCCTTCCTCTTTCACAGGTTGTAGTCTGGGCAGTCGAATGTGCAACCTGACCCCTGACCACAGTTATAGCTGTCTGTCCATGTTTGGATGGTGAGCTCTGAACTAGTAAAGGATCAAATGTTAGAAGCCAACTGTTTCTGGTTTGCTTGGTTTGTCTATTTGTTTTGCCCCCGTGGAACCAATAAGAAACAAGCTTGCTTCTGAATAAAAAAAACACTTTCAGAAGAGAGATGCAAAACAGGAAAGCTCTGTCCATCCTCAAGTCCTGGTTCCCTTTTATTCCCAAACTCTGCTGTTCCCCAGCCTCGGGGTATGAAGCACCATTCACCTACGCGGTGTATCCTCTCTTCTGCATCGGTTTGGGTTTTAGCACCATGTACTAGTGTTGAAGCTCTCATCTAAAGTCAATCCCCAACTGTCCCTCCTTACCTATCTCTACTGCAGAGACAGCAAAACCAACTATGAGGGGCTGGAGATGGGAAGCAGCAGCTAAGAGCACTCGCTGTTCTTGCAGAGGACCCAGATTCAGTTCCCAGAAGCCTCCAGTCACAACCTTCTGTAATCCCAGTTCCAGGAGAACCACCAGCCTCTTCCAACCTCCAAGGATGTCAGGCACACACATGGTACAATACTTGTATGCAGGGAGAATACCCATTCACACAAAATAAAATCTTTTTTTTTTTAAATGAAGAACCCTTTTTAAAAATTATGCTCTTTCCCCGTGTCTTAGCTAGGGTTTTCTAGGGCTGTGATAAAACACCATAGCCAAAAAAGCAAGGTGAGGAAGAAAGAGTTCCTTTGGCTTACACTTCTATATCAAAGTCCATCAATAGAGGAAGTCAGGACAGGAACTCAAGCAGGGCTGGAACCTGGAGGTAGGAACTGATGCAGAGGCCATGGAGGGGTGCTGCTTACTGACTTGCTCCCCATCGTTTGCTCAGCCTGCTTTCTTACAGAACCCAGGACCACCAGTCCAGAGATGGCACCACCCACAATGGGCTGGGCCCTCCCCCATTGATCACTTAATGATGGATCTCGTAGAGGCATTTCCTCAACTAAGGATCCTTCCTCTCTAATGACTCTGGCTTGTGTCAAGTTGACACAAAGCCAGCCAGTATACCCAGTTTCCTTAAAGTTATATTTGCTCACCAACACAGCTTTGACCAACCATATATCTCCAAAGTCTAGGGCTGGTGAGAGAGCTCAGTGAATAGAGGCACTTGCTTCCCAAGCCTGGTGACCCACATTAGATTCCTGAATCCACATAAAGGTAGAAGTTAAAATGAACTCCATAGACTTGCCCTGTGAGCTCTCTGCATGTACTGTAGTGTGCATGTGCTCACACACACCTGAAATAAAGAATTATTTTTTAAATGTTTGGGCAAGAGGCCTTTTCATCAACTTCTTCCATCAAATATAACATTTGGGGCAGTGATGCTATCTTGTAACTACAACAGCTGAATGTAAAGGTGAAATCAGAGTCTGGGTTCTCAGTGGCACCAGTTTGGTGCTAACCTTAGCCAGCATGTGTTGCCTCTTTGGGTCTATGAGCAACATAAACTGCTACTACTTATTTATTGTTATCATGAGCCAGCAACTTCCACTTCCAAGCAATAGATCTGACAGCCCCAAAATGAACTAGATGTGGCTTACAGCAGCAAAGAGGCCATTGTTTGCAGGGAGCAGGGGACAAGGGTAGTGCAGGATAGCAGTTTCCTCCCAGATTGAAACATTCCATCTTGCAGTAAACCCCTCAAGCCAGAAGGTAACAGACTCAAAACAGCTTCAGGAAGTCCATGAAACTGACCAGATTCACTAAGCCCCTCCCTGCCAGGATAAGGAATAAAAGGGGAGAGGCACGCTCTCAGGAAGCTAAACTACAAAGAAGACTCTCAGACAAAGCTATACTGCAAGAAGGCTCTGCGACCAAACCAGCTGCCTACAAGAAGCAGAATCCAGGTGAGCTGCCTGGAAGAACCCAAACCAACAGAGTCTCTTGGAAAGGACTCTCTCCAGCCTGTTGAGCTGCATGTTGGTTGTGCAGTGTGCTCCAGGTTCCAAGCTTCTGTGAGCTGTCACCCACGCTGGGGTGGGCTTTGGTGATGCAACTATCACATTTATAGTCACATAAGTAACCCCTCACCCATACTCCTGTAGGTAACCCCAGTAAAACTCAGTGGTTCACCAACTTGGACTTTGATAGTATCTGTACTTTGGTCTGTCATGGTTCCCTATCTGGGGTGAGTAGATCTGCATGTTGTGTCTCCCAGGAAAAGTTTTGTCACGTGACAGGTAGATATAGTGACTGAAAGAAGATGGCTAGAGAGCACAAAAGTATAACTAACAAGGGGCACACGGACAGGAGGAAGGAGCTGGACAGCGGCAGTAACTCCAGGGTTACGTGGAGAACAGGAACCTGAGGCCGCAGGTGGGGCTCAGAGGGTATAGGGACAGCTTTCCCACAACCCTGGCCTTCCAAAGGGGAGCTGAGTACAGCTGGTTTGGAAAATTACCAAGAACAGGTGAACAGCCATGGCACCCAGCTTCCGGAGGTGGTCAGCCAGCCAGCAACTTCTATCTCACTGGCTTATTAGAAAACCTCCTCAGAAGCTGTTCCTTTATGGAAAAGGAGCTGGTTAATAAGGTACATCTGTGAACACACTATAAGGAGCACAGCTCTGTGTCCCACCAGCTTCGAAAGAGTCCAGTGTCACCGTCACTTACAGAAACCCCTGTGCAGACTTAAACAAGCCTGTTTCATCAGCCATTAAAATCAATGATTCTCAACCTGCCGGTGACAACCCCCATGAGGAGGGTCACATATTCCATATTCTGAATATCAGGCATTTACATAACAATTCATAACAGTAGCAAAATTACAGCTATGAAATAGCAACAAAGTAAATTTTATGGTTGGGGTCACCACAACATGAGGAACTGTATTAAAGGGTCGCAGCATTGGGGAGGTCAGGAACCACTGCACTAAACAAAGGGGAAGAGAAAGCAGTGCCTATCTTGAAGGGCAGTTTGAGGTTTAAGTGAGGTAATATGAAAACTGCCAGCCTGGGGCCAGGTGTCTTTCGAGGTCTCTGGTGGTAGAAGGAGCTATTTGCCACGGCCCACTTGGAGAACTTAGGACTCCAGCCTGGAGGGAGGTGGCTACAGACTTGAACTTCCTGCTTCTCTTTACTGCCCTTCAGAAGCCTGATGGCACGATCTGCATGAGCCCCAAAGGAGCCAAAGCCACCCTCACAGAGAAGAGGCCTGACAGCTGCAAGCCCTGACTAGGGAAAGGATGGACCTACCGTCTCCTCCTGGGACTCGATAAGCCTGGCTTGTTCCTGAAGCTGGGCACGGAGGGCATTGATATGGCGTTGAGACTGGGCAGCTGCTTTCTTCTGATCCTGAGACAGGGTGACATGGAGCCTCTCGTTCTCCTCCTGCAGCTGGTGGGTAAGAGAAGGTTGGTCAGTGAGATCTCTGTTAGGGCTCCAAGCGAGAAGGGCGGATCCTACAGCCAAATGTTCGTGGTGGGCCTCTCCTGAGGCAAGACCGGATCTTTAAACTGTGCAGATGGCTTCTTTTTTTTTTTTAATTTATTTACTATGTATACAGTCTTCTGTCTGCATGCCAGAAGAGGGCATCAGATCCCATTACAGATGGTTATGAGGCACCATGTGGTTGCTGGGAATTGAACTCAGGACCTCTGGAAGAACAGCCAATGCTCTTAACCTCTGAGCCATCTCTCCAGCCCCGCAGGGGGCTTTCTAACAATTCTAGCTGCCTTCTAGTTTGGGTATATTTTTGAGCTGTGCTAGGAAAGGAATGGGAAGAGAAAATGGAATGCAGGCTCCCAGGATCGTGGATGAAGGTTCTGTCAGATATAGTCACCCACTGAGGACATTCAGGTAAAAACGACCACTCAAAAATCACCAAATTAATCTTCAGATTAAAAACAAGTGAAGAAAATGTGTTGTCACCTTTGGTGTAAGAGCAGAGGCAAAATGTGGCCATTTATTAATACTTGCATAAAGATACTCCAGAAAATATAAATGAAATAAAA
This sequence comes from Rhynchomys soricoides, assembly GCA_019843965.1. Classification (NCBI taxonomy): domain Eukaryota; kingdom Metazoa; phylum Chordata; class Mammalia; order Rodentia; family Muridae; genus Rhynchomys; species Rhynchomys soricoides. Next base: position 3,630,334 of record JADRCH010000097.1, on the reverse strand, counting down.
CAACCACATGGGGACTGGGCAGCCCTACAATGCAATGGGAACAAGTGTCCCATGGGTCAAGCTCTGTCTGCCATGTGTCATGGCATCTGGGCTACAGGTCAGCAGAACCAGAGGAAGTTAACCAATGGCTTCCCTAACTTGCCTCTTTCCCTTGGGCATCTACACAGAAGCATGTTCTTGGTCCTGAGGTCTGCAGCTTTCTGTGCTTGGACCTCAGTATGTGAGCCCTTCACTAGACTCCCTCTGAAATGTCACTGAGGTCTGCTCTACCTGGTTCTCCCTGGCTAGGGAGGTTTACAAAGAATCCACACATAATAGGACTGATAACTCCTCTGAAGCTTATAGCACACGAGGGCCTAAAAGCAGGTGCCACTTAGTGCAGGATCCATGGGATTCAGAGCATGGTTGGGGGGATGGGGGGCGAGGCTGCAGCAGGCTAAGGCATCTGTGGGATGGGCAGATGACCCATTTGTATATTAAATTGAACTGACAGCCATGAACAGTATCAGCAATGAAACACCTGTAGCCAGTTCTAGTTAGAGAATGGGATGGGCGTCGGGGATGATGCTGAATAGGGAGATGTCATGGGAAACCAAATTCTTGCTGCCAAACAATAGCTACCTGTCTCCTCTCAGCTGCCCGTTCCTCCTGCAGGGCCTTCATTTTCTTCTTCCACTCTGTTTTCTGAAAAAGAATAGAAGCTTGTCACATGGAGCCCGCTCTCTAGGTAGTAATAAATATAAACTATAAAACTATGAAAAGTAAAAAGTGCTGGCTCCTGGTCAGACCGGAAGACTAATGGAACAGAATAGAGGACCTAAACCATGTGGGGGGGGGGGGAATGGAAACAGCCTGAGAGAGAATGGGGACATGGATTGTTGACAAATGGCTAACTGACCAGAAAGGAAAAAAAAAAACAAAAAAACAAAAAACAAAAAAACGCAAATGCTCGTTTTAAATCAAAACCAGCTATAGACAGGTCAGATGATTACACATAAAAATCAAGACAGTAAATATAGTAATAATTACGGCCATAGAATTATTCAAAGAAAACACAGGAATGTTTTCCTTTTAAATCTAAGAGTGGGTGCAGTCATCAAGAAGAGACAGAAAGATGTCCGGCAGTTAAGAGAGCTAGCTGCTCACGCAGAGGCCCTGAGTTCAGTTCCTAGCACCTAATTTAGATGGCTTGCAACTTGCCTGTAACTCCAGCTCCAGAAGAAGATCCAACACCCTCTTCTAGCTCACACATGCATGCATATACACAGAGACACATACAAACACATAAATAAAAATGAAAATGACTCTTTTAAAAAGGCTGACTGCTTAATAACTTTTACCACAGAAACTTCCTTTTTACAACCAGAGGACAATAAAGCAAAGTTGAAAGGCCAATAGAAGAGTGAAGAAAAATCAGCCACAAACAACTATAATAACAAAAGACTTAATTTCCACATGCTAGGCTGGAGAGATGGCTCAGCGGTTAAGAGCACTGACTGCTCTTCCAGAGGTCCTGAGTTCAATCCCCAGCAGCCACATGGTGGCTCACAACCATCTGTAATGGGTTCTGATGCCCTCTTCTGGTGCATCTGAAGACAGCTACAGTGTACTCATAAAAATAAATAAATAAAATATTTAAAGAAAAAAGTCCCACATGATATACAAATACAAAACCGGGTAAAGAAAACAGCAATAATAGACATAGAAGTTAAAAAGCCCAGTGCAATGGCTCATGGCTGTAACTCAAGCATTTGAAAGCCGGAAGAAGGAAGGAAGGAAGGTCAGGAATTCAAGGTTAGGGTCCTTCTCCGCCACACAGCAAGTAGAGGCTAGCCTAGGAGGCTACATGAGAACCGTCTCAAAAAGTTAAAAGGAAAAAAAAAAGAGAGAGGGAGCAAAATAAATAAATAAATAAAGAGAAAGGAAAGGCTATGAACAGAGTTTAAGTTTACAGGAAAAGAAAGCGCTGTGTGCACACACATGAACACGTATGTGTGTATGTGGATTTGTACATGTCTGCACGTGTGTGGAGGCCAGGTGTCACCCTCCATCTTATTTTTGAGACAAGGTCACTCACTAACCAATTAGCTAGACTGACTGAGCTGTGAGCCATGAGCCTGGGAACCTGTCTCTCCCCCCCCCTTTCCCCCAGCTCTAAGGGTCTAGACTTATGCGTTCTTGGTTTTTATGTGGGCAATGGGGATCTAAACTAAGGTCTTCATGATAGTACTGCAAGCGCTTTATTGACCAAGCGATCTCCACAGGACAATGACTGTTTTATGACGTAAAACCCATGAACCATCTCTGTGGATTCGTTTTGTGGGTTAGTTGTTCGTTTGTTCGTCTGTCTGTATACTTAGCAGAAGCTAGAGTCATCTGAGAAGAGGGACCCTCAATAAGAAGATGCCCCCATGAGACTGACCTGTAGGCAGCCTGCGGGGCATTTAATAACTGATGTGGAAGGACCCAACACTGTGGGCAGTGCCATCCCTGGGGTGGTCCTAGAGCAAGCCTTGAGGAAAACAAGACGGTAAGCAGTTTTCCTCCTCGGCCTCTGCTTTGCTTCCTGCCTCCAGGTTCCTGCCTTTGCTTCTGTTGATGATGCACTGTAACGTGGAAGTGTAAGCCAAATAACCCCTTTCCTCCCCAAGATGTTCTTGGTCTTGGTATTTTAACATGGCAATAAAAAGCCAATGGGACACCATGAAGCCAGCCTCTGCACCTTTCTGCAGACAGGCTTCTGGCTCTTTCTCAACTACCCTTGAAGAGCAGACACGGATGCTCGCTCACCCTTGGGCTGCAGTTGCTGACTGTCCCTGTTGTGGCTTTATTAATGACATCCACTTCCTCTACCTGGACTAAAGCAAGCTTCTCCCATTGGTGGCCAGAATAGACAGGGTACAAATCTTCCTAGCTCCAGTGACTTCATAGTGATGATGGCCCGAAAGAAACTGGCAAGTGGTTTCTTGGCTAAGCATTTACAACCACACCACAGATTTATAAATATCTCAGGACAGTGTCACTCTTTTTGATTTCCTTTTTAACTGTGTTAGAATGAAACTTAGACACAAAAATGTCAAAAAAAAAAAAAAACACTAAAAAAACTATGTTTACATATATTTGTATATTTCCAGTAAATATTAGGATTAAAACCATCACCAGCCTTGCCTGAGAACCTTAATCTCTGCTTTCATACTGAACAGGGCCTGAAAATACAGAGCTTTCCTGTCTCTCAACTTCACCAAATCCACAAGGCAAAACAGAAGCCTCAGTGGGGACAGCTAGATTCCTGGCTTGCTCTGGACAGAAGGGCATGGAGCAACCATCAGTACCTGAACGTCCATCTTTTCTCGAAGAGCCTGGAGCTCCTGGGCATGCTTGTGCCTTTCCTCTGACTCTTCATCCCGTAGAGACCCAAGGTGAGACTCAGTCACACTGTAGGATTGCAGTGCCTTCAGCTTCTGAAAATCCAAGAATTGTTTTATTAAATAAAGTCCTAGACGTGACGTTGGCTTTATACCTTACCCCAATACAGAACCAGAAGAGTAAAACTCACAGCAATCAAGAATCTCCCCAGTTTGCCCTCACTCCTATTACATGCCTGCAAACATCCACACAAGTCAGCAGTCCCCTCCTGAGGGGTGTCCTGGGGCTCAGCCCCTGTACAATAAAAGTAAACACATAGAAAACACAAACTTGAGTGTTATTTCAATTCCAGTGAAATTCTGATGTCCCTAAACCCTGAACTCTTCCCAGGTCTGGAACAAGCTGAAAAGACCCACTCTTAGGGCCCATGTGAGAACCTCTGACTCCCTCAAGCCATGCCCTGAGGATTCCTGCCTCTTACACACACACACACACACACACACACACACACACACACACAACCACCTGGCTGTCACCAGAAACCGCTGGTGTTGTGCAGTGTTCGAGCCATGTCACTTATAGCTACTGATCCTCGAGCAAGCACTGTGACCAGAGGAGAAGGCTGGATCAAAGACAGAATCCCTTCCTACCTCCCCATGTCCTACTAACAGAGCCCATGTCTATTCTGACACACGACTGATAGACCTTAGTGCAGCTTTAAGGACCTTCAAGCCTGAGTTTAACTTGGCATTCTTCTTGATAACTTTTCTCAATCACTGCTTAAGCAATACCAGGACCGGATGTTAATCATGTCCCAGCTAGAGCATTTTTCCTGGCAAATGCTCAAGCAAAGGCCTGGATAATGGGAGTTTCTGATGTGTCTCCTCTATTAGTGCTATAGCACATCACACATCTGGCTCTTTGCACTGCACACCCCCGCGGCCTGTGTTTCCTGTAAGCAAACCCTCTGGCTGCTGTATCTACTCCGTATATCCTGACATTCTCTCTGCAGTCAGTCGTGGCCAAATAAGTGCTCAGAACTCTATACCAGGCAAGCTGCAAGGAGAAATACTTTCAAAATGTACTGAGGGCTCAGGGTGTCACCTCTGGTTTGGAAGACTATCTATCTAACAGTACTTTCCAGTCATTCTAAACAGAATCTTACCTTTTCTCCCCGAGAATTTTTTTTAAAAAATGAGTTGACAAAATAGTTACTGAATGATACAGAGAGTCTTGTATCCAATTTTGCTCCCTATACTTTAATAACATAAAATAATAAAACATTGAAAGGAGTCAGGAGACATAGAAACGCAACATGAATAATCTTACAGACAGACAAACAATAAATAAATACAGTCCTAGGCTATTACAGTCAGAGAAGAATGGGATCTGGGTCAGAACAGGAGTTAGTAAAGGAATGTGCCCTTGTTTTCTGAAACTCGAGACTTTCTACCCAGAAGTAATCTGTTGACCCTTGATGAGGTGGTTTCTGAGCAATGGCATCTGCTTCAAATCAACAGTACTTAGATGCCTAGTTAGCAAGCAACATGTTGTCAAGGGCAGAGTTGGGGACATTTAACATCAGGGACAGTAGCTATAAAGCTGCAGGTGAGAGCAGACAGCCACACCATGGAGTGTCAGCTTGCCTTCCACAGAGCATCCCTAACCCAGCAGGGGGCACTGTGATGGGAAGACTTAAATA
>JADRCH010000097.1:3580476-3625256 GCA_019843965.1 Rhynchomys soricoides | reverse complement strand
AGCATCCCTAACCCAGCAGGGGGCACTGTGATGGGAAGACTTAAATAATTACAAAAAAAACAAACAAACAAACAAAACAGAAAGACAGAAAGACAGAAAGAGACAGAGAGACATAGAGACAGAGACAGAGATATATAGTGAGAGAGACAGAGACATACACACAGAGAGAAAGACAGACAGACAGACAGACACATAGAGAGAACAAGCTCTCATTTCCATCCTACCTCGCTCCCTCTGCATTTCCATCCCAGGTCCCAGGCTAGCCCTATGACAATCCCCCTAGGAACACTTGCCCGTGTGTATCTATCTTTAGGCAAAACATGGGATGGTGGTGAGAAAAACTGTTGACAATTCCCTTTCAAAACAAGATTCTCTTGATGTGAGGAGGACCAATCGAGGTAAATACATTTTAAAATGGTTTCCATCTGTGCATATATGAAAAGATATGTCTCAGCAGTAACCTTAACAAGGTCTCCCTGTTAGCTCTGAATAGTGAGACCAGCAGAAAACAGGACTTGGAATTTTAAAAGCTACATTCAAAAGTCATCTCCATCTCTTACTAGCTGTGTGAACTTGTACAAATTACATGGTCTTGGTTTCACCTGTAAAAAGGAATGTAAACTGCATTCTTAAAACAAAGTGCATGTGTGTGCACATGCTTGTGTGTATACACATACACATCTAAATGGAACATAGCCAGGCAAAGTGGCAGGTGCCTGTAATCTCGGTGCTCTGTGAAGCTGAGGCAGGATGACTAGAAGTCAAGGCCTGTCTGGGCTGCATAAAAAGTCTGATGTGTGTGATAGTTTGTAAATACTCCATCCAGGGAGTAGCAGTATCAGGAGATGTGGCCTTGTTGGAGTAGGTGTGTCACTGTGGGCATGGGCTTTAAGACCCTCATCCTAGCTGCCTGGAAGCCAGTCTTCCATTAGCATCCTTCAGATAAAGATGTAGAGCTGTCAGCTCCTCCTGTACCATGTCTGCCTGGATACTGCGGTGTTCCCATCTTGATGATAATGGACTGAACCTCTGAACCTGTAAGTTAGCCCCAATTAAATATTGTCCTTATAAGCGTTGCCTTGGTCATGGTGTCTGTTCACAGAAGTAAAACCCTAACTAAGACAGTGTGAAAGTTTTTGTAGCTGGGCATAATGGTGCACACTGTAATCCAAACATTCACAAAGCAAAGGCAAGAAGATTGCTGTGAGTTTGAGGCCAGCCTGCTTTACAAAACAAGTTCCAGGCCAGCCAGGTGAGAGAGACCCTGTCTGGGAAAAAAAAAATGTTCTGCACAGAGGCAGGGAACAGTAAGTACATCCAGTAAATGTTGTCTATGACATGCAACTGCCATAGACCCCACCAGAGTATCTGACATGTAGCTAGAATTCACCAGATATAAATCAGGAGTAAAATGTATCATTTATGATCCACCACATTTCTTGCCAGTGATGAGAACACTTTGTAAAAATAAGGTTAGCCTTCTAAAGAGTTCTAATTAAATAGCAGATAGTATTATGTACTACATATGAGATAATTTAAAGTTGTCACTAATCTATCATACACAAAAGAAACTAAGGCACAGGGATGTAAACTAACTCACCCAAGATCACACAGTAAGTGTGTGCTGGAGCAGTGTGGGTTTCCCTGTGCCCGGGCCTCTGTTGTCCAACCTTATACTGTGTCAGTCCCAGCGACAACACAAGTAAGACCAGTGAGGACTAAGTGATGAATTCTGGGGGTGGGAGGAGGCCTTGGTGGGCAAAGTGCATGTTGTACAAATGTAAGAATCTGAGTCAGCCAGGCACAGCGGTACATAGTTTAATCCATCACCTGGCAGGCAGATGCAAGCCTGGTTTATAGTGAGTTCCAAGACATAGTGAAACCCTGTCTCAGAAAAGGAAAGGGCAAAGGGCAAAGGGGAAAGGGTAAAGGGGAAAGGGGAAAGGGCAAAGGGGAAAGGGGAAAGGGGAAAGGAAAGAAAAGAATCTGGGTTCAAATCAAAAGCTAGGCACAGTAGCGCACATCTGTAAAGCCAGGGACTGGAGCTGGAGACAAGCTGATCCTAAGGGCTGACTGGCCAGCCACTCAAGTCAAAATGGGGTACACCCTATTCAGTAAGAGTCCATGTCTCAAAAACTAAGGTGGGGAATTCAAGTGTAGTGGTTCATGCTTTAATCTCAGCACTCGGGAGGCAGAGGCAGGTGGATCTCTTGATGGCCAGCCTGGTCTACACATTCAGTTCCAGGACAGCCAGGGTTATAGAGAGAGATCCTATCTCCAAAAAACAACAAATATAAATAAATAAATAACCAACCTAAAGTGGGAGGTCTGGAAAGATGGCTCAGCTGGTAAGAGCCCTTACTGCTATTACAGAGGACCCAAGTTCAGTTCCTAGCACCTACACGAGACAGTGCACAATAGCGGGTAACTCCAGTTTCAGAGAATCTGATGGCCTCTTCTTCTATAGGCACCCACACATATACATGAATACACACACACACATTCAAATAAAAATAAATCTAATATAGAACTAAGATACAGAAAGACAGTAGGAGACATCTTATGTCCATCTCTGGTCTCTACATACATGTGCATGGGAAAGCCCATTGCACATGCATACACATACACACAGACATACAAACACACATGCATGCATGCATGTGCACACACAAAATTAACTTTTAAGAACAAACAGGTTTGCAACAGAGTAATTTTGAACCCTCTTTGCGCTGGGTACCTCTTCTAAGGTAGAGTTCTGGTTGGCGACAGCTTTGAATTCATCCCAGAACAGCTGTTTCAGCTTGTCTATTTCCCCATAAAGCTTGCTCCGTTCTTTCTCTTTCCACTCATCGAACTTTTCTTTAGCTTCTACTTCCCTCTGACGAGTCATCTCTAATTCCTACCAAGAAATAAAAAGCATCGCTTCCACGTTATAGCAAATATTTGCTGAGTACCAGCTAAGGCCTCCTACACATGCATAACACTATGGCAACCCAAAGAACATGCCACCCTCAGCCCCTGCCGTCTAGACCCAGAGTGGTCCACTGCTAAACACCACTTATCTAAACTGTAGACTCCCTTGAGGATGAGACTCATTTTCTCTTTCTTTTCAATCCCCAGTGAATGCCTGCTAAAGCAATAAGTGACAAGCAACTACATGGAAAGGTGAAGAAGGCTAGTGTTTCTATTCTGTAAATATATTTATATTTTATATGTATAGTGCACGCCCTCTAGCCTAGAATTCTGGAACTTTCAAAACCAGACCCAGTCTTGTCCTCAGAGAGCCAAGTAACAGTGTGGCCCAAAACATTATGCTCAAGTTCAGATGCCTTCAGCATCGCTATGCAGAAGACCATGACTCTCTGCTGCATTTTTGGCCACACAGGTCTGGCAAAATAGTATAACCATCCCTTCCAGATAAAGTATAATCATGTTCCACATCTGAAAAACTGGCCTTCTCTCTCTGTGACTCCCGGCTCAGGGAAACCGGTAGGAATTTGGGCCCTGTGGGAGTCCAGTGCATGGCTGGGCACAACCTCCTGAGCCTCTCCAGCCATTTCCTGCACGCTTACCTGGACCTGCCGCTGCCGCTCAGCCTCCCTCTGGGCTTCCAGCTCCCCTTGGGTCCACTTGAGCTTGGCCCGAAGCTCCTCCAGCACCTCCCCCAGCGACTGCTCCTGCTTCTGCTTTCCTGGGGTTCACACAGGATGCGTGAAAGGGGAACAGTTATTAGCACTAATGCAGCAAAAATTGCCTTAATTAATTCCACAGTGCTGGAGAGATGGCTTGGTGTTTAAGACCACTTGCTGCTCTTCCAGAAAAACTGAGTTCAGTTCCCAACATCCATGTTATGTGGCCCACAACTGCCTATAACTCCAATCATAGGGGATGTGACACCCTCTTGTGGACTCTGTTGACGCGTGCGCGCGCGCGCGCACACACACACACACACACACACACACACACACACACACACACGGCATATATACACAGAAACATAAGCATAAATAGAAATAAATCGTAAAATAGAAAAAGAACACATTTCCCTCTCCTATTGAAACACTATTAAAAGACACACACAAAGATTTACATAGGAGAATGTTAATCCATCCTGTGCTACATAGTAACGAGATTTTTGAGTTACCCAGATATTCTTTGCCACAATGTGAAAGAAACTGATGGTTACATCATGAAATTCTGTTCAGTCATTAAAAATCATGTTTTCAAAGATGGTTTAGGGCTGGCAATGCCTAGTACGCACGAAGGAACCTCATTACTGCATAAGCCAGGCACAGTAGCATACACGTACAATCCCAGTACCCATGAACTGGAGGCAGAGAGTCAAGAGTTCAAGACTAGCCTCAGCTATACTAAGCAAGTTCAAGACTAACTAAAAAAAAAAAAACAAAACAAAACAAAACAAAACAAAAAACAAAAACCAGAAATTGTGGTATACTCAAAAGAGTTTTTATATGCTTATAAATATATGCAGAAAAACATCAAAATAATAATTGCTGTGATAATGTCCATTGTTTTTATCTTTCCTTTCCTATATATCATTACATAGTTAAGTTTCCATATCAGAGATATATTTTTACAAGAAAATAAGAAACCAATATTTAAGACAATGACTGTTTTCCTTAATAACCCCCAATATAGAACTCTGAAATGATACTGCTTTAAGCTATGTGTGTGTCTGTCTGTCTGTTTAAGGACTGAACATAGAACTACATTGCATACAAGCAAGTCCTGTATTACAGAGCTACATTCTCAACTGTAAAAAACAATTTTAAGAGAATTACAATGGCCGGGCAGTGGTGGTGTACGCCTTTAATCCCAGCACTTGGGAGGCAGAGGCAGGTGGATTTCTGAGTTCGAGGCCAGCCTGGTCTACAGAGTGAGTTCCAGGACAGCCAGGGCTACACAGAGAAACCCTGTCTCAAAAAACCAAAAAGAAAAAAAAAGAAGAAAGAGGATTACAATGATAGGAAATAACAATGTTTCCCTTAATGAAAATTTTATGTGCATATTATGTGGTTACTTCATTGTACAGATACTTCTGTTGAACTCAGAAAGTACATATAAGTTTATAAGGGCAGCACAAAGCCTTGTTACTTACTCGTTATGGAATCTGAAATGGTAAAATTAAATAAAGTGATTAAGTCATGATAAGCTCCAGTACACAGAGCAGCCAAAGAACTGGTCTGACTGCTCATTTGCTCCATTTACACTGCCAGCCTTGGACTGCTGCAGATGAGGCAAGGAGGCTAACGGCCCTTCTGAGTCACTGCCTGCTCCACACACAGTGAAGGGTGCAAAAACTCAGAGGCAAAGTGCTGACCACTGTTCATGGAAAGGAGCAAAGCTACAACTAAACCTACCTGTCTGATGCCTCTTGTTCCCTACACAGACAAAACTGCACAGGACTCCATGTGGGATCTCAAGAGGCTCTAAGAGCAGGTTCGTGTGCATGGGACCCACTCACCAAATCCTAGCCTAGGGGTTCCCAGATGCAGCCTGGACTCACCGACTTCTGCCATGCCTGCATGCCTGCGCTGGATGTGGCCCCGGAGAAAGGTGGCATTCATGAACGTCTTGTCACACACATGGCACTACACACAAGAAAAGCAATTGTAAGTGCAAGATTAGATCCCCCAGATAGCATGAAAATTTCCTTTAGTGAAACTCTGCCTCCACAGGGTCCATCGGCTGCTGCAGAAATAAAAAGAACTTGAAGGGTGGGGAGTGTGTGAGACCCTGAGTTCAATTCCCAGCACCACATAAAAAAAGAAAGAACAGTGGGAGTAGGAAGGGGAAGAAGACAGGAATCCTGATTTTTAGAAGACGATGAGGCCAATGAAAATAATCACCATGGGCCCCAGTCCCTATTACAACTGAATATAACCATGTCACTAATCTAGTCACTATCTATAAGCAAAAATGGTACATTTCTAGAAGGTGACTTGTTTTTTAAAGTCCTAGTGAGGCACATGCCTTTAATTGAAGTACTCAGAAGACAGAGACAGGCAGTTCTCTGTGAGTTTAAGTCCAGTCTGTTATACATAACCAGTTCCAGGCCAACCAGGGCTACATCATGATACATTCTATCTACAAAAAAAAGCTGGCAAGGGATGTATCAGCATAAGCGGACTTGAAGGATGGAATCAGCAATCGTCTTAGGCCATGAGACACGTAATAAGACTGGCAAAGCAAGAGATAAAGAACTGGGTCACTGGTAACTGGCAGTCCATACCAGTCCTCGGTTGCTTCCAGGCAGCTTCCATATGAACTTTACCATGGATTGCAGTACAGTCACAATAGATGGAGCCTGCACCGACAGACTGCCCACTGGAGATGTGGCAGAAACAGACCTCTGGTTGCTGAGTGGAGTGGGGGATATTGTGCAAGTCATTTAACTGCCCTGCCCCACACTAACAGTCTTGCCCCTAACTAGGAATCCCCTGAAAACCTAAGTTAACATAGACTGTAACTATGTTCTAGAGTCTGGTCAGGGTAGAAGCCTCAGCCTCCTTTTCTGGTGCAGTGGAGTCATGAACTATGTCTGAACTATGAAGTGGTTTTTCTTTCTTTCTTTTTTCTGGATTTTCGAGACAGGGTTTCTCTGTATAGCCCTGGCTGTCCTGGAACTCACTCTGTAGACCAGGCTGGCCTTGAACTCAGAAATCCGCCTGCCTCTGCCTTCCAAGTGAAGTGGTTTTTCTAAAGTGAGCCTGCCTCCATACACCTCACCACACACTTAGTCATCCTTCACGCGCCTTCACACAGCACACTCTGCACGCCTACAAACTCCCCATCCTCACGCATGAGCAAATACACCTACCTTCCATACATACTTACATCCCTAGGCACATATACTACATATCCACCATCCGTTCCCATATACATCATTACTTACGGTCTTTATAGGTACAGACAGATGTATACATCCTTCATTCCCTCAGAGACACACACCTTAAATGTATCTTTCTATTACACTTCTTAGCTGTGTCCATTTCGGTAAGTCAGTACAAGCACACATAATACAAGACACAGATGTCGTAGACCCTTCAAGCATTTGTATATACACATTTAACACGCCCACACGCGCAGATGTAGATGTCATCTAGTCACACCTTCACACACTACACACACATCCTCTCCATGCACAGGAGGACTTGTATACATGCCTTATATACTCCTCTCACACACCCATTCTACGCTTACATTGCATAGAACCCAATAAGAATCCGCAGACTCTCAGGATATCTTCTTTAAAATCTGCTCCTAACTGATGAGAATGGCCTCCAGTTGTTTCGTGGTCCAAGGCAGTACCACTCAATTGGCCTGATGCCTAAGGTGTACAGCCCCAGCTCCCCTCAGCAAAGACTCCTCACCGTGTGGTAGCTGTGGGCACCTGTCTGCAGAAGCAGCTGCTGAAGGGTGCTGATCATCTTTCGCCTACGCCGGCTCTCCTCCCGAACGCCCTTGAGCTCATCAGCCTGGCGACCCAGCTCCTGCTGGCCACGCTGCTGCTGGCCCAGGCTGGCCTGCAGCCGTGCTTCCAGCTGCGCCACACTGGCACTCAGACAGTCCTGGCAGTGTAGCAGGTACTCAATGATAAGCTGTGCCAGGCGCAGCACCTTGAGCAGCACCGGGTCCACAGGCTGCCTACAGTGGTTGCAGACCTCTCGGTCCAAGTTACAGAAGGTGACACCCGCAATGTTCTCCTGCAGAGTGGCCACATCCAGCTCCCGGGCCACACGGTCCACATCCACAGCACTGATACGTCTCCAGTCTATGCTCTCACGGCGAGGCTGGAACTTGAAGGTGGGAAGTGTGTAGACCCCGGACAGCGGGCCACTAAGGCCGTCAGCAGTGGCTGCTGGGTACTGCATGGGCAGGAGAGGCTCTGGGCTGACCACGGGGGTAGAATGCCACCAGGGCCACTGGCCAAGAAGCTGAAAGAGGACCTGGAAAATGGAAGAGTCCAAGTTACATAAAGTTCAAATGGTTGTACCTTCTATATACCCGCTCAGCAAAACCTTAAAGGAGGGCACAGTAAGGAGTCTGTAGAGCAGCCACTCAGTATGATGTGCTGACTATGTCAACATGGCTACAGTGTGGGAAGGAAATGTGAGCCTTGCATTGCACAGAAACATATGTAAATCCTCTGCCTTGGACAAATCTCTTCCTCTTAAAACTCTTGAGTCTATGGGGGAGCAGGAAGGAGTCCACTTGGAAGAACTGTGGTGAGGAAGGGGGCCCATGACACACGCAGTCTAGCGTCTGCATGTGATGGGTCCTCCAGAACCTCTTACCGAGCAACTGTCTGGCAAAGAATTTTGTCAAATGTATGAGAGTGTTTTTCTGCAACACTATAGTTACTTGGGATAAAGTCCAACAACTCTTCAGAAATGGCAGAGCCACCAATGACCACAGCAGTGTCTTCTGGTATACCCCATTCTAGTCGAATATGTGTGGACTACATTTCCCAGCATCCCCTGAAGCAAGGTGTGATCATGTGACTAAGTTATTTCTGGTGGATTATAACTGAAACAATGTCCAGCCCAGCCAAGAGGGGCTTAAGAAAGCTGCTATGTCTCTGCACAAATTGTGCTCAGTCTATGATGGACCTGTTTATCTGTTGGGGTTTTTTTCCCTGCATTGTGGATTACACACAGGGTTATACACAAGATTACACACATGCTAGGCAAATGCTCTAATGGGGAGCTTCATTCCAAACCCATTAACAGGTTAGAGCAGTGGTTCTCAACCTGCTGGTCATGACCCCTTTAATGTTCACATATCAGATATCCTGAATATCAGATATTTACATTATAATTCATAACTGTAGCAAAATTATAGTTATGAAGTAGCAATGAAATCGTTGTATGTTTTTTTGGGGGGGGGGGTCACCACCACATGAGGAACTATTTAAAAGGTTGCAGCATTAGGAAGGTTGGGAACTACTGGGCTAGAGAAAAGAGCTTTGGGTTGTTGTTGTTGTTGTTGTTGTTTTTGCCAAAAGACTCAGATTCTATTTCCTGTACTCTTGGTAAATATGCTTGATAGCTTTTGTCAAATTGCCACAAGCTAGAGAGTAAAGAAACACAATTAAGAAAATGTCTCCATAAGATCGGTCTGGGGCAAGCCTATAGGGCATTTTCTTAATTGACGATTGATGTGGAAGGTCTCACCTACTATGGGTAGTATTACTTCTGGACACAGGTCCTGGAGTGTACAAGAAAACAAACTCAGCAAGCCATTGGAGCAAGCCAGTAAGCAGCGTTCCTCCAAGAATAGTTTTTGCCTTTGCAGACAGAGCCTAAGATGAGAAAAGGTGCATGCTTCCCCATTTATCAGATTCTTCCCAGCCTGTGTGATCTCGTCATTTAAATTCAATCCAAAGGCAGAGAAGAAAAGTGTCTTAATTTATCTTCCTTGTCAACTTGACTGGGATTGGAGTTACCTAGGAGACACACCTCTCAGTTTATCTATGAGGGTGTTTCCAGAGAGGATTATCCCTGGAGGGAAGCCCTGCCCAGATGTGGGTCTATCCCATACCCTGGAATCTCAGACTGAGTACGGCAGCATTCTCTTACATCCTGAGTGTGGAAGGAGTGGTTAGCTACCCCTACCGCCATGTCCCCCACCAGCATAATGGACTATATTTCTTTCAATCATCAGCCAAAAGAGACCCTCATTTCCTTAAATTACTTCTGTCAGCTATTTGTTAAAACAACGAGAAAAGTAACAACATACAGAGGTCACAAAACTCACGAAAGAAAAAGCCTTGAAGAAACAATGGGTTTAAGTGGACAGAGGAGGGGAAAGGAAAGGTCCTGTCCTCTCTGAACTGCATTCCTCTGGAAAAGACAGAGGCAATGGCCAGGCCAGCTCTACCTGTTTCCCAGAAACTATGAGGAGTCGGGAACAGGGGAGGGGTTCACTAGTAACACTAGCATGCTCCATGCAATCTCTAAGTATGGATTTAGAAATAGATACAGTGCCTTTATCCCAGTTCCACAAACCAAACTGGAATCTGGATGGGGAGTATGGTCTTCCCCTACTAGGGAGACCAGAGCTGAACTGCAGCTAAGCATGCACCTGCCTCCAAAGTTTGTAGACTGAACTATTCAGCTGTGGTAAGGCTCTCCTCTTGGAAGATTTGCTTTGACCAGAGGCTCACCCCTTTTCCCTCTTATTCACCCATCCATAAAGTCTCCCTTTCCACTGTCTGCCTGTTCGGACTTAGCCCTGCTCTTGGCATTGTGGGTACTGTGTGATGTATTAACCACATCCCTACTCCCTGTTTTGGGGTTCAGTGCAGCTTCTTCTGCCATGGTACTGACTGCAGACTTCTTTGGACACTCCTCAGAATGACCACAGGCTGCCCTAAGCCTAGCTTTTCAGTTTCTATCCCTCTTCTTCCTTTCTCAGACACTCCTCCCAAAACAATACCATCTAGCATAAGCATAGCGCGTGGTCACCAGAAGACAAGTACATTTCTACCCCGTCCAATGTGTCAGGTAGCCAAGGAAGCAGGCGTTGGGGACAGACACTCACCATGCTTAGCTCCAGGTTGCAGCCTCACCACCAGAGCCTCAGAGACAGTTGCTCACAACATGCCTCTGACAACAGCAGGTAACCAGGCATGCTGCATACAAGGGTAACAGGATACCTACTTCCTGTCCTCATGGGCCTGAGAACCTCACTCTTTAACTATTTAAGCTTGGGCCTCCAGTGTGTGCCAACAGTTCTCCCTCTAATGATAAGCCACATCTCTTTAGCACCAGCTTGCTCCACTCTCCCCTTACCTCCGGTCGCTCTTGTTAGTCTTCCCCGTCAGCAATGACTGACTATTCTTCCTCCTTTTCTTTAAGGCAGGGGTCCCAGTACCCCCTGACATTCATCCACTGTTCACCTATGGACCATTTCTCACTGTAATCTCCTGAGGATGAGCTCATATACCCACTGCTTCAGCTACTTTGGGCCTGCTCTTGACTGAGCCTTGGCTACCTCCAAATTTCTTTGCTCAGGTCCTTTCTTCCTCTTGAGATTTTTGAACCCAACTCTGACTCCAAAACTGCTTATATTTCAAACCCAACTTCCAACGGTGCCTAGAAAGTAGTGTCAAATACATGAAATACCAGCTAGGACAGAAACCTCAGCACATGATTTATGACAGACTGATTTTCTGCCTTTCTATCTAGGACTCAGTAAAGCTGTCATTCTCAGAGTCCTCCACTTCCTTGGCCAGCAGCAGTAGCATCACTGAGAATGGATTAGAACCCAGAACCAGGGCTGAAGGGCAGTACAGTTGGCAAGGTGCCTGCCCCCAGATGCATGAAGGCCTGCATTTGCCTTCCCTAGAACCCACATAAAACCAAGCACAGTGGAACCTACATGTGACCCTAGCACTAGGTAGGGGCAAACACAGGCAGATCCCTGGAGTGCAAAGCCAGCCAATCTAGCCAATTAGTGAGCTCTGGGTTTAGCAAGAGATCTTGTCTCTAATAACTAAGGCGGAGAGCCCACAAGACCACTCATCAGGGAAAGTACATACCACAAAATTCTGATGACCTGAGCTAGGTCCCTGGGACCCCCATAAAGGTGGGAGGAGAGACCTGACTCCATGAGGTTTTCCTCTGATCTCCACAGCATATCATACCCCCTTACATCACACACACACACACACACACACACACACACACACCCCAAGTCAGAGAGCAGTAGAAGAAAACACCAATTCCTAGGGGACTGGCTGCTCTTACAGAGAATGGGGTTCGAGTCCCAGCACCACATGACAACTCACAACTGTCTATAACTCCAGCTCCAGGAAATCTGAAGCCCTCTTCTGGCCGCCACAGAATGTGGTACACATACAGACATGCAGGCAGCCACTGGTACACATAAAATAAAAGTGTATTTTAAAAGAACAATCCTAAAGAGCTGCCATCACGTTCTGAGTCACAGAGGGGGGAAAAAAAGATGTTTGCCCAAGATCCAGAAGCTGGATTCAAGCCGGGCAAGGGTGGCTCACGCCTTTAATCCCAGCACTCAGGAGGCAGAGGCAGGCGGATTTCTGAGTTCGAGGACAGCCTGGTCTACAGAAGCTGGATTCAAACCCAACCAACACAACTCCTCGGTCTAGACGCCCTCCCCCTTCCCCCCGCCCCTCTCCCCGTGTTTCCTTCTGCTCAAGATGGACACATGCTTCAAAGCTCTGCTCATCTTGACTGTCACCAGAGTCTAAATTTCCTGGCTCTTCTCTGGGACCCCAGAGCATGGAATACCCTGGTCCATGTCAGCAAATGATTCCTAAGCCTTAACAAAGAGCCAGGCACCACAGCCAACTTTCGGTACAGATGGGAATCCCAGATGATGGCTCCTGCCATTATGAAGGAATGGCAAGCAGGGAGGAAAGAAGAACAAAATGAAAGGAGAAAAGCCAACATGGCTGATCTCTATACACTGTTCTAAGGTTTTACATACGGGGTCCCATTCACTCCTCACAGCAACCCTTTGCACTCATGAAGAAGCCGGGAAAGTGAATCAGGAAGGGAACCATTCTCTCACAATGGCCTAATTACAGTGTCTGGCTCTAGAGCTCTTCTCAAGAAGACAAAAGAAAATGCAGAACTTACCCTAGGCTCCTGACTTCAAAGGGTAGACTAGGAGGGCAGGAATACATGGTGATCTGATGAGAGCAGCTGTCATTTACCAAGCGCCTACTTGCCAGGCACAGCACCAGACTTTAAAGGTGCAATTTCTGTCTGCTCCACAAATCCAAGCCACACCAACCAACCTCCTGACAATGGCAGGGGTGGTATAGGAATGATACAGCTTGCTTCATTGTGGAAATACGGTACCTGAGATTTCTCCAGCAAAATGGAAGGGCTGCCAGGGTTCACGGCAAATCATGACAGGGTCAGTGCTGGAGACCATAAATCCTCAATGTACCTCGGCTACAAAGCTGACTTCCTGGGAAGGATAAGCAGAAGACAAAGCCACATGAGCATGTAGCTGGTTACCAAGAAACCACACACCCCAGGGGCAGGAACACAAACTTCTTCAGACTGAGTTATCAGCAGACTGTTTCCCCACATCTGGGACTAGAAACACAAGGCAGAGATGATTCACCATCATTAGGAAAGCTGAGGCTGTGGTACCTGCCTCTACAGGTTTTGATGAGGTCCAGGGAAACTCCCCATCCTAGTTCACTCTGATGAGTTAGTGATTCAAATGGAGCTTTATGCTAGAGAGCAAGCTTGCTCCACTGTGAGAGTGCCCATTTCCCCCTGCAGCAATTCCACACTAGGTGTTTAGGGGAAAAAAAAAAAAAAACCGGCAGTGTTTACTACTTCCGAGTCACCAGTTCCATGGGGAAACCTGGAAGCTGCGTGGCTCTTCTGCTCACCTGAATTCTGCCAAAGATATTATTATCCAAACATCTGATTTGGGGGGGGGGGCTCCTCTCATTTAAATTGCTTCTCCACATCTTACTGTCCTTTTTCTTCCCGGAAAATGAAACTAAGAGGCAAGTTTGGAAGGCACCAAGCTTCTAAGGGGCTGTGGGCAATCATTTACAGACTTGCCCTGGCTTCCAAGTTACCTCCACAGTGCCTGCCCTAGGGAACTCCGGGTTTGTCATTAGAGCTAATTGTCAGGGCTGCCAAGGAAACCTTCCCACAGTTTGCAAACATGCTCTCCACAGAGCAGAGGCAAGGGAGCACTGGAGCCCCTAATGGAAATGAGAAGGATCTGGGATTTTCCAGAACACTTCCTTACAGACCCTGGTCTCGCTCTTAGAGCTTCTTGTTCTATTAAAAATTAAAAAAGAGGATCCATTTCTACTCTTAACTGTCTAGTCTAGGGGCTGCATCTGCTCTCAGAACTTCCAAGCTGCAAGAGAGAGATTCATACCAGAGGCCCACTCTGCCTAGTGACTTTAAAACAGTTTCCTCTTAACTGCTTGTTGGTGTGGATGTGCTGGTGAGGACCTAATGCAGGGCCTCACTAAGTATGAGCCCTACCACTGAGCTACATCTGCAGCTCCAAAGACTTAAGTGACCCCTGGTGGGTCAACCGTATTCCAGGACAGTCCCTACACAAAGAGTGGTAGGTGATGTGGATTGCCTTTAATCCCAGGACTCGGGAGGCAGAAGCAGGTGGGCCTCTGTGAGTTCCAGGCCAGCCTGATCTACATCAAAAAACCATCAAAGTAGTGGGACAAGAAAATTGGATGGAGGGGGGTGTGTCTCAAAGTTGGGGGGTTAGGGAAGTAAGGGCGGGGGTATGACCTACAGAATACATGTGAGAAATTCTCAGAGGTTTTTTTTTTTTTAATGTATAAAGGTTATGAATTAGTGTCACATTTCTTTTTTCTTTAAAACAAAAATGGAGGTGGGGTTTTGACTGGTGGCTCCTGGGAATATCTTAGAGAATAAGACCTATTATCCCCAGGCACAGAAGTGTCAAAAACCAAGCAAAACTTGCTTCATATCAGAAAGGATACTGACAGACTGTACAGTGTTTCTTGTCTATTAAAGCACTGTTGCTTCCTAAGAGAGCTTCTCCATCTTTATTCTGGGTTAGACCCCTCACTACAATCACCACGCAGGTGATTGATTGGCCAGTGTTGGGGCAAGTGGTTGGCTAGCCCTGCTGGCCCTTTCTGCCCCTTTCTGCAAAATGACCACAGGACATTCAGAACCTCCTACCAAGCTCTCCCCTTCTCCTCTTAGTGTTCTGAATGGCACAAATGACCCTCTGAGAAAAGTTCAGCTCTCAACTGCACAATGTTTCTGCTCCCAACTTAAGGCATGCGCCTAAAACAGTGGTTCTCAACCTGTGGGTCGCGACCCCTGTCATACATAGCTATCCTTTATGTCTGCTATTTACACTAACAATTCAAAACAGTAGCAAAACCATAGTTATGGAGTAGCAGTGAAATAATTTTGTGGTTGGGGGTGACCACAACGTGAGGAACTGTATTAAAAGCCTGCAGCACTAGGAAGGTTCTGTACTTTAGACTACTGATTTAAAACCATTTCCACAGGAGGGAGCGGACCCTCGGTGCTCGCAGACAGACAACCTTCTCTGAGCAGGGTTTTCACCTGCCAGACCACACCTTGGGGAAGGAGAAGGAAGTAACCATCTTGCTGAACACTTACAGACAGATGGAAGAGCAGGGTTAGAACATCTCACACCCCCAATCCTTTTATTCCTGGAGACATGGCCAGAACAGCACCGGCCCTGGGCCCTTCAGGACCGCTGTGAAGGCAGTCCTACCAGGCCCTGTCCTCTGCTCCTGCCTCGTACACACTTGCCGTGTGGACTTCTAATCACATCCACCCCTAAGGCTGTGCTCTTGTTAAACTTCAGCCCGGGACCGGAAGCGGAGGAACCTAGAAACGCCAATCTTTATTTAAAAAGCATCTTATTAGTAACCGAATCCCACTTCCCTACAGAACTCAGATCTGCAGTCCCTTAGATCTCCTTACTGTTTTCAAAAACTGCATTCCCAAGACCACCCTCCTGAAAAAGCCGAGGTTTGGGTGTCAGACATCCCCCATTCCGCGCCTCCGTGCCTCCAAGCATGCGAGTTCTTTCCCCGCAGGGTACCTCAGTCCTGAACAATCCGAGGCTGCTGGGATAGAGGCACAGGGAGTGGGACGTCGTGAGGCACCCTCGGCCACGCAGCTCAGTTCCTAGCTTGGCGACCGCAGCCACTAATGTTTAACCTGCGCGCGCAGCGGCCGAGTAGCTCCGCCTGGAACCGCGCTCCCTCCCGCGGCTCCCGGCTGGATTCCAGACATAGTTTTCTTGGGAGGCCTGGGTCAGTCTGGGGGTCACCCGGAGCAAAGGTTGGTGACTGGAGGTCTTGAAGGTTCCCAGGTCTCGACTCACCCCCATCCGCAAGTCCAGACTCACTCCATCTCTTGCAGTGCAGCCGCAGGACGCTGCCAGCCACGCGGACCATACGCCTCTCTCCACGCCAGTAGCTCAGGCCTGGGGTCTGCGGTGCTTCCCACCCCCACCCCTACCCCAACCCATCCACCCACAGCAGAGGCGGAGCCTCTCCCCAGCGCCCGGGAACAGCTATTTTTAGAGCTGCAAGGGATGGAGGGAAAGGAGGGAGCGCTGCTTTGAATCCGTTAAGGAAATCCAGCATCCAAGTCCACAGGCCTTGATGAGCTGCAGGACAGACTCTGTCGTCATCCCTTCTCTCCACATCTCGCCCGTGGCAGGATGCGGCCACTGTCTGCAAGCCCGCAAAACCAAACGTATTTGACCTGAGCCCACATTAGGAGACTCATAGCTGTGCTCCTATTTGATCAGATGACAATCACCTTCCAGATTTCTTATCCATTAGTTGCCCAGAAAGCTTAGGCAGGAGTTGGGGGTATTATTTTCTCTCTCCTGATTATAGGTTC
Organism: Rhynchomys soricoides; assembly: GCA_019843965.1. Taxonomy (NCBI): domain Eukaryota; kingdom Metazoa; phylum Chordata; class Mammalia; order Rodentia; family Muridae; genus Rhynchomys; species Rhynchomys soricoides. The sequence goes on along the minus strand of JADRCH010000097.1, from coordinate 3,608,817 downwards.
CTGCTTCCCTTGTCGTTGGGAATCTCGTCTCATGACTTTTAAGTTCTGGGAGGTTTTGTTGTATCTTAGGGCCTTTCTCTCACCACAGCTTCCCTATGCTAAGCTCTGCATTTTTGGGACAGCAAGGACAAAAGTACTGGGAATAAGCGTTACCAGGGGTGGGGAGATTTATGTGCATTGTTGATGGGAATTCAAAACGGTACTGCCACAGTGGGAAACAAAATGGTTTGCCATGATTCAGCACTATTTGAAAATATTACAAAGATTAGGAGGTGTGGCCTTGGAGAAATTATGTCACTGGAGCTGGGCTTTGAGGTTCCCCAAAGCCCATGTCAGACCCAGTCTCCCTGCCCACCTTTATGGATCAGAATGTAGCTCTCAACTACTTCTCCAGCACCAGGCCTGCATGTTACCATGCAATTATAATAAATGGACTAAGCCTCTGAAACTGTAAGCAAACCCCAGTTAACTACTTTCTTTTATAAGAGTTGCCTTGGTCATGGGGTCTCTTCACAGCAACAGAAAAATAAGTAAGACACATGTCTATATCCAAAGAAGCTTAAAGTAAGACCCCAAACAGACACTTGGACACTTGTGTTTAATGAGCTGTCAAGATGGCTCAACAGGTAAAGGGCTTTGTCACCAAGTCTGAAATCCTGAGTTGAATTCCTGTAACCCACATGGTGGAAGGAAAGGAACAACTCCTGAAAGCTGCCCTCTGACATTTGGGCACACAAAGGCACACACACATGCATACACACAACATACACCACACACACACACTGTAAAATAAAATAATAATGTTATTTACAACAGCCAAAATGTGGAAATAATCCAAGTGCCCATTGACAGCTGATTGGCTAAGAACATGCGGTTTACACATGCTGTGGAATATCATTCACTCTTAATGAGGAAGGAAATACTGACATATGTTATTGCGTGAACTAGATTATCTTAGTCCATTTATATTACTGTAATACAATGCTACAGACTAAACAGCAACCCCTTCCTCCTGCTTCTGAAAGCTAGGAAGTCTAAGATCAAGGCATCAGCAGATTCCAGCTTTGCTGAGCACCTATTTCCTGATCAACATGGTAGAAGGATCTAGTAGTTCTCAAAAGGTTCTTCTATAAGGGCACTGAATCCAGCTGTGAGGGCTCTGCTCTCATGACTGCATCACTTCCTGGAGTCCCCATTCTTAATAACATCACTGCTATTGTTCGGTTAAGAGTCTCCAAAGGTTAAGAGTCGGTAAAGAGTCAGTTAAAGGTCCCTGTAGTAAAGTCTTGGTCCCCAGCATGGTGTTATGGGAGTGTGGTAGAACCTTTAAGAGATGAAGCCTGGTAGGAAGACTTCAGGTTATTAGGTATAGACCTTGAGGGTAATAGGAGTGAGATCCCAGCTCCTGCTTCAGGAAAAAGTCAGCAGAGTCTTTCATAGAAAGCTAACAGATATACAAAGTAAAAGAACCTCATCATAAAAGGGGAAAGGCATGTGATTCCACTTACAGGGCTTAACCAAAAAGAGTCAAGTTCATAGAGACAAATGTTGGAGAGTGGTTACTGGAAGCCATAGAGATGGAGGGGAGGGGGGAAAGGAGGCTCTTGATGAGTGAGAAGTTTCAGCTGGGAAAAAATGGTGAGAAGCTTTCCTCTGCCAGCAGGGACAGCTACATGACAATGTGTTTAATGTCCTGAGTTTTATACTAGAATGATTAAAACAGTGAATCTTATGTTGCATACATTTTACCACAATGTTTTAAACATGGGGGAGGGGGTGGGGATCAGACACAAGGAACAAGTAAAGCTGTCTATAAGTCAGGTCCTCTGACGGGACATCTTGCTTTTCCTCTCTTCTAACTAGGATATCCTCTTCACTAGCTGAGAGCAAAGTGTCCAGGCTTTGAAATCAAAGACAAGTCCATATCCCTCATTCCCAAACTGTGCAACCCCGGAAATGTCACTTTAGCCTCTTTGATCTTCAGTTTTCTTAGCTGTAAAGTAGGAAAAATAAACTTGAATTAGCAGGGTTGTTAGTGAACACTGAATTAGCTAAAACATCCCCAGGCTCAGCTCAGGCCTGGGCAATCCATGGTGTCCTTCTGGGCTCACATTGAGCATTCTTGCCTATTGGCTTCTTGGCTGTCTTCTCATTCTAATCCTCAGAGTTTGCAGAGGGTAGTTGATGGTGCCTGTATGTACATTTGTGTGTGTGATTTCCACCAGCCCATGTATAAAGAGGTTACCTTCCTTTGTTAAGGCAAACTTGATATGCACCCAGGTTAACCTTGGTGAAAGCTAAAGCCCCATCTTCAGCTGACCGAGACTCTCACGCATGAGATGCTCAGGTGTTTATTTCCCTTTCCCTGGGCCTCAGTTCAACATTCGATACAGGAAAGTCTTGACTGCATAGCATGGGTAAGGTCTGTTTTGTTTTTTGTTTTGGTTTGTTTTGTTGGTGAGAAATCACAAGCAGTAAATAACTGTCACCTTCTGCTGCCACAGCATCTAATATGGCAGCCTCAATGAGGACCTTGGTTAGTCCATGTCTAGGTCCAAGGAAAGGAGATTGACTCGAGATCACTAGCACCCTGAACTGCTCCAGTCCTGACTGTTGACTGAGGAGAAGAGGGATGGGTTTTAATATCTGTGGTTCCCACCTTGCTCTGCAGTCCTTTATCTCCTCAGGCTAGAGCCATATTTCCACTCTTGACCCAGCTTAGATTTTATCACAGATATACCCTGCCCTACACCTCACACAGGGATCGAAGGAGACAGTAAGAAATGCCTGAGCAGCCCCCAAAATGGCTGCCATTATAACAAAGAAGCCAGCACCCATCCAACATCTGGCATGGCCACTAATGATCTATGAGGTTGCTTTAGGACAAAGATTCTTTGTTGAGTCTACATAGTGCTGATGCAGGGATATAGAGGCACGTGGTCAGACCCAATTTGGTCATTTCTCTTAAAAAATCTAAGATTCTGGCCAGGCAGTAGTGATCCACACCTTTAATCTCAGCACTCAGGAGGCAGAGGCAGGCTGATCTCTGAGTTTGAGGCCAGCCTGGTCTACAAAGTGAGTTCCAGGACAGCCAGGTCTGTTACACAGAGAAACCCTGTCTCAAAAAACAAAAAGAATCTGGCAACAATAGGCCTGTATGCTGACCTGTCTGGAGTTGACTAGACCTGAGGGGGACCTCTTCCTTATATAGAGCTTGTGCTCTAGCTCTTTCCCTGAAAACTTAGAAAGAAATCTTTCCCTTCCAGAAGAGACCTCAGAGAAAGGGGTGTCTTCTGAAAGAACAACAGAGATGCAGGGTTCAAAGATGCCTAACCAGTACCAGGAAGAGGGCTGGCTGATCACTGGGCTGGAAGAGAGTTCCAGCCACTCATTTGGCTGGCAGTGATGGAGATGGGATCAGGACAGACTCATCTCAGTAACTTCTAGCCTAGAACTTCTGTCTTTTAGGAGGAAATTCAACTTTCCCAGTTTGATGGTGGCTTTGTACTGAAAATATAGCATTTAATTCATTAAATGCATCTGATCTAGATTTCTAAGAGTGTAAATAATATTTTAATATATCTATGATTTTAACACAATATGAAAGTGGTCGGGATGTTTAATGACAGGACATAGGCTGGCCCAATGCTATCAATACTGCTCTTCCTTGTGGTCTACATTCATAATTGTAAAGAATTACAAACACTAAAAGTTAATAAAAACAAAGATATTACTGTCTTAAACTCCCAAATCAAGAATCTCTGTGCCAACATGATCAAGGAGACCACACCAAACCTGCTACTAATTCAGAAATTACACTTAAGACCCTGTCTATGAGCTAATCTTTGAGCATAGCCTGGCCAGAGCTCTGTGGAAGAGCTTAACAGTGCTCTTGGTTACCCAAAAGAACTTGATGGTAAGACCCAAATGCTAAAACACCACAATCTGATCCTAGGGCAAAGGGGAAATCAAGTAGTAATGATCTGAAGTCTCCTGCCTTCTGGCTGTCTTCATGGCACCAGAAGTGCTTTTCAGACTGCCAGGGAAGAAAACCCTTCAATAGTCTTACCCAGCTTTGCCTATTGTAGCCTATGAGTTACAATAATGACCAGTCTAGCAAGATATGCCCATTGGTGCAATAATGGCATGAATATATAATGTGGAAGGTAGCCAACAACTTTTCAGTTGGATTTAGGCTGCTTTGGTACACTCTAGAGGAGGGTACTCATGCCTGGCACTTGGCAAAGAAGTGACTACTTCCATTACCATTACTTCTACTACTATTACTTTGTATCAGACTGTCTTTTAAGTAAATACTTAATCCTTTTTCATTTCTTTACTTTTTAAGACATGGTCTTATTATGTAGCCCGGGATGACCTGAAACTCACTACATAAACCTGGCAGGCTGTCCTCCAATTTCACAGAGATCCACCCACCTCTGCCTCGTGAGCACTAAAAAATTTTAAGAGCCAGAGGTCAGGGAAGATTGCCGTGAAATACATCTTCTGGATATGACAGGGCCAAAGCTTGATGAGTTTACAGGAGCCTCAGTTGCTGGTCCAAAATCAACCCAGACAGCACTCCAGCAGGAGAAGAGAGGTCCCAGCTTGGTCTGAGGAGCTATTGTCAGTTGGTGGATTCTTGAATAGAGAGAGTCCGTTTCTTCAGCTGTATGGCCTGTGACAGGTTGCTCATGTTTCAGTGGATGCCGCCCAAAGCCATGCACATACAGGCAGCACTAATTGGATTCAGTGGATAGAAAAACAAGAGGAGGAAGAGGAGGAGGAGGAGAATGAAGAGGATGAAGAAGAGGAGGGGGGGAGGAGGAGGAGAAGGAGGAGGGGGAGAAGGAGGAGGGGGAGAAGGAGGAGGAGGGGGAGGAGGAGAAGGAGAAAGAAGAGAAAGAGGAAGAAGAGGAGGGGGAGGAGGAGGAGAAGGAGGAGGAGGGGAAGAGGAGGAGAAGGAGGAGGGGGAGGGGGAGGAGGAGAAGGAGGGGAGGAGGAGGAGGAGAAGAAGGAGGAGGGGGAGGAGGAGAAAGAGAAGGAGGGGGAGGAGGAAGAGGAGGAGGGGGGAGGAGGAGAAGGAGGAGGGGAATTAGAGGGCGAAAACAGAGGGTAGATATAATCTAAATGCATTGTATTCATGTGTGAAATTACCAAAGAATAATTTTTTTTAATTTAAACAGTAAGATCGAAAAATAACTGACTAAAAAATACAACATATTAAAGTATTATTGTTCTTAACATTATAGAGTGGTTACAAACTAATAAAAATAGAAAAATACCCCAACATAAAAAAATCCGTTATTGCATGCTATTACATAATAAGAATAAGAAAATATATATCTTGTTAAACATAGGTAACAATCAACCTTTTCAATATGAGCAAGGACATTTGCATTGCTCAGTTTCCCTCAGAATCACTACAACATTTCAAATTCACTCCTTCCTACTGGACAAATAGTACTCCTTATATAAGTTATTAACGTATTTTCTATACTTATTAATCAAAAACTCATTTATGGCAAAACAAAGGACTCTCTAAACATCAAATTATCATTCTTGCCTTAAAACTATATACAAGTACAACTCAGCAGAGATAAATACTTATGACATCGCCGTTGACCTATTTGGTTTCCCTGGAAATGGTACAGATTTTTGAGAAGTTCAAAGTGTTTTCCCTCGAGTCCGTCAAACTTTTGTATTCAGAGATGTTCATTGGAGGGCATTCCTCAGATACATCAATAAGAGAGAACATGTATGACCCTGTTCCTTCCCAACAGGGCTAACAGAGAAACTCTCATCTATGAAGAGCTGAACACCAGGATTCAGTGTCTCAGGGACATCATCATGGGGAGAGGGACATGCAGCCTGACTGAGGAGTCAGGTATCAGAGAATCCAGCATGTAATGGAATAAATAAACCTGAGACAGGACACACAACTTGTGAGTGTCTGGGGTTCTTGTATGCTGCAGCACACATGTGAAGGTCAAAGGTCAACTTGCAGGAATTGGTTCTCTCCTTCCACTATGTGGGCTCTTACTCAGCCCTCAGGTTTGCAGCAAGCACCTTTGCCCAGTGAGCCATCTCACCAGTTTGGGGGGTGTTGTTGGGGGGGGGGTTGTTTGTTTGTATTTTGGATACAAGGTTTCTCTGTGTACTGTTGATCACCAGTTGTTTTAATCAGAATATCAGAGCCATGATTCTTGAAAAGGGAAATTTAAGAATGAAAGGCAACAGATGGATGTAGTTTCAAAAGACATCATCTCAACTTTTGTGTTTGGAAGAAAAATGCAAATTTTTCCATAAAGCAACCAAGGGGAGAGTTCTAGAAAATCTTGGCTGATACATGTGATGTAAAAATCACATGTGTTTATGGTGTACAACATGATGCTTGGAGGAAGTCAATATTATTTGAATCTATGGAAGATACAGCTTTAAATAGCTTGAGCTTAGAATTTGCTCTTAATCAACAGCTGGGGTAGTCGGATAAATGTGTGCATTGGAAAGGGGCAGTGTGGGGAAGGCAGGCTGTGGGAGGAGGACAGCATCCTGAGGACAAGTGACCAGTAATTAGGATACATGTGCTGGGACCAAGACTGCTTGGTCCACCTCTATCTTGGTCCCCTAAATTAGTGCTGGTACCCAGGAAGATCAATTAGTACCTACGGAGTTAATGAGTTAATAAACACTGCTGTAGTTTATATGGTTTTGTGCATTTCCAGCTCAGTCTCCATGTGACAATATGGAGACCTAGCAGGATATTTAAAGAAGTGGAATGGACTTGAGTCGTCAGAGGATTCCATCATAAGGAGTTAATGGACTTTTGATGGGATTCCAGTTAGTTCCTATAAAAAGAAGATGCTTGAGCAGGCCATGGTGGCACAAACCTATAATCCCAGCCCTCTGATGCTTAGGAAAAAGGATTGAGAGTTTGAGGCCCACCTGGGCCACAGCAAGACCTTCCCTCTGACACCAACCCCCCTAGGGATGGGGGGATGTACGACTGGCTCCTGAGCTTCTCTGGCTTTCTGACTCACCATGTGATCATATTCTACATGTTTTCTGTCATCGTGATGCCATTCTCCATGATGGCTTCACTAGAGGCCAAACAGAGTCATCTAAATCAAGATTTAGCCTCCAGACCTATGAGATAAATAAATCTCTTTTCTTAATAAAATTTCCAGTTCCAATATTTTGTTATAGTGACAGAAAATGGATTAATACAAATGTCTAAATCAAGGGCCAGGTATGATACCACATGCCTTTAATCCCAGTGTGAGGGAGGAAGAGGCAGGAAGATCTCTGTGAATTGGATGCTCTCCTGATCTACATAGTGAGACCCTGTCTCAAAAATCAAAACAACAACAGCAATCAGGTCCCTTCATTCTAACAGGTGTTAAAAATTAATCTTAACAATATTTAATAAAATAATATAGTAAACAGATCTATTAGCTACCTCCCAGCCTCTCTTGCAGCTACAATCTAGCCAGGGAGATACAAAGATACATGATATTTGCACTTATACCGTACTTGCATAAAGTCATATGAAATGCATTTTCTTTTCTTCTTCTGCCATCCTACTGTCTGGAATAGCCAGATGATGGGCTGTAGGTCCAGCAGCCACATGAACAGGGACTATAGACAGCAGGAAAATAAGCAGAAAGATTCTAACATGGGCTTCTGTCTTAATCAGGGCTTCTATTTCTGCACAAACATCATGACCAAGAAGCAAGTTGGGGAGGAAAGGGTTTATTCAGCTTACACTTCCAATTGCTGTTCATCACAAAAGGAAATCAAGACTGGAACTCAAGCAGGTCAAGGAGCAGGAGTTGATGCAGAGGCCATGGAGGGATGTTCCTTACTGGCTTGCTTGCTTCTCCTGGCTTGCTCAGCTTGCTTTCTTATAAAGCCCAAGACTACCAGCCCACAGATGGTACCACCCACAAGGGGCCCACTCCCCTTGATCACTAATTGAGAAAATGCCTTACTGCTGGATCTCATGGAGGCATTTTCTCAACTGAAGCTTCTTTCTCTGTGATAACTCCAGCTCGTGTCGACTCGACACAAAACCAGCCAGTACAGCTTCCAACCGCCACTGTTAATTTACCTGTCCTAAATTATCTGCCCTCAGACTTGCTGTTCCATAAAGGATAAATCAACTTCTATGTTTGCAGCCACTTTCCTTTGAAAGCTTGCTGTTATAACCAGACAAAGTTAATCCTGAAGATGTAGATTAACACCTATCCCCTACAGACAATGTAGACCAAGTGAGAATGGGGCAGCCCAGGAAGCACCCGGTTTCCAGCAGCAGCAGCAGCAGCAGCAGCAGCAGCTCTCTATCTGGTACCCGTGCCTGGCTCCCTGGACACTGTCCCATCTGCACCTTGAATCAGAACCCTATAAGTCTTAGGACAGTACTTTTGATAGAGATTTTCCACCAGAGTGTTGCTTCCTCTAACCACAGTCCTGCCCTCTTGATTCAGATAGTTCCACAAATGCAGTGCATAGGAGTCATTGAAGCTTGGCTCTGTGTCCCACACTTGGTAGTACTGCCTCCATAGTGGATAAGGAATGGGGTAAAATCTCTGGGGATGAAGGAAGGAAATATTCAAACACTTCAGGTCACCCAACCCTTGGAAGTCTTTAAGTCTACACCACACCCGTAACATCCTTGTCATCAATTTGGGACCTTGGTTGCCCCAAATGCGTGAGTTATAGTGCTCAACAAAGTTTTCCATGCAGGCCCACAGAAAGGGGTGGTGGGGAAGGAATCCAAATACCCCGTTACTGGAGTGTTGGGAGCCCTGGGCTGCCAGAAAGTTCTCCTCAGGGACGGGCTTGATAGAGATGACATCAGTGTCCATGTAGATGCCCCCATACTTCCAGATGATGGCCAGGCGGGCTGCATCGGAGCTGACATGAAGCCAGTGTTTCTCTGTACTGCTGTTGACCTGCAGGAACAGGTACAAATGAGCCACAAGGCATGAAGGTTGGCTAGGAAGGAATGCAACAAGCTGATTCCCCAAAAGCCTATTTGACAGCAAGTCAAATTGTAAAATTCTCAATTTACCTTTACCTCCCACCCCCGAATTTTCCTTGAAGTACAGAGTTTGTAGCAATCAATAGCCATGCAAAGATTTTTAGCAGCCATTAGAGATTTCAAAAAATGGTTTTCTTTCACCAGAGCAGTGGAAAAGTAAAGGCGAAACTCGGCAGGAATTTCACAAAGAGCAGTGTGAGTCATTCTTCCACATTGGGTTACAATAACCACAAATACGAAACTGTGAAGGATTTTTTTTTTTTAAGATTTGATTATTTTATGTGAGTACACTGTAGTTGTCTTCAGACATGCTAGAAGAGGACATCGGATGCCATTACAAATGGTTGTAAGCCACCATGTGGTTGCTGGGAATTGAACTCAGGACCTCTGGAAGAGCAGTCAATGTTCTCAACCACTGAGCCATCTCTCCAGCCCCAGAAGAATGGATTTTTAAGTCTTTAAAATGTTGAAGATTGATACTTAGGGGAAAAACGTCAACACACTAGTTGAGAAATTGATGAAAGAAAAAAATCTGAGGATGCATGCATGTGTGCCTTTGTTTGTTTGGAACTTCAATAAAGTTCACTGAGTACCTACTTACTGTGCACTGAGCCCTGCTAAAAACACAGCAGCAAACAAGCAGGTAAGCATCCCCATTGGGAAGAGATCGACAATGAACAACACATACTGCACTGCTGTTGATAAGGACTATGAAGGAAACAGAAAGACCAAGTGAGGGAACAATCGAAGGGTGAGAGGGAGCACAATATAACATTAGGTTTCAGTGGAAACTTGCATGCAGATGTGTGCCTCACACACATCTGGGAGAAAGTTCTAAGTGGAGTGGTCAGCAAGTGCAAGGGCCCTAAGGCAGAAGCATATTGGCTGCCAGGCAGAAGGAGAGTGGTGGACGGAGAGGGGCAGGCAACGAGAACAGAGCAGGGTACGGGAAAGGGGGTCTGATCATGTCCATTGAGGTCGAGATTTGAAATCATTTGGAAGGTTGAGAAGAGAAGGGTGATACAATCTGACTGAGTTTTCCAAGGGTCCCTTTGGCTACTGTGTGGACAAGAATTTAGGGTGATGGTGGAACTGGAGGAGGACAGGGGCGAAGAAGCAGGCTAGGAGCTTATTAAGTTAATCCAGACTTGGACCAGGGTGAGAATCTGGTAGGGGTGACAGAAGTGGTCAGAGTCCATATCCAGATAAAAACAGGTTAGGCTTTGCTGATGGGCGGGTGTACAGAAAAGAATGATTGTAAATGCTAAGTTACAAGCAAAATGGAGGGAGAACCCAGGGGAATAAAAATAAATCAATATAAGTCAATAATGTTTCTCTTTGGGATGGTAAAATTTCAAATACCAAAACCAAATATATTTTTTCTGAATTTAAATATATCAAATAGTAAAAGATTAAGCAAGGACCTTTGGTCTTGATCAAAAACTGAAATGGTAAGATTCTACTATGGGCCTGAAGTGACCACCTTCTGCAGCCAGGCAGAACTTCCAGTGGAGGAAGGGGGGACACCAACCCACCCACAAAACCTTTAACCCAAAATTAGTCCTGCCTACAAGCTGTGCAGGGATAAAAATGGAGCAGAGCGGAGACTGAGAGAATGGCCAACCAATGATTGACCCACCTTGAGACCCACGCCATGGAGAAAGCCAACCCCTGACACAATTAATGATACTCTGCTATGCCTACAGATAGGAGCCTAGCACAACTGTCATGTGAGAAGCTTCATCCAGCAGCAGATGGAAACAGATGCAGAGACCTACAGCCAAATATTAAGCAGAGCTCTGGGAGTCTTGTTGAAGAGTGGGGGATGGGGGGTGTTGAGGGAGCCGGAAGGGTCAAGGACACCACAAGGAGACCTACTGAGTCAACTAACCTAGGATCATGGGAGCTCAGAGAGGCTGAACCACCAACCAAAGAATATTCAGGGGCTGGACCTAGACTTCCTGCTGTACATTTGTAGCCGATGTATTGTTTGGTCTTCATGTGGGTCCCCTAACAATTGGAATGGGGGCCACCTCTGACTCTGTTGCCTGCCTTTGGATCCCTTTCCTTTAGCTGGGCTGTATTGTCTGGCCTCAGTGGGAGAGGATGTACCTAGTTCTAGAGCAGGCTGGTACCCATGGAGGAGACCTCCACTACTGTGAGGAGAAGGAGAGGGGGAAATCAGGGGGAGGGTTGTAAGGGTGTGACTGGGAGGAGGGGGGAGCTATGATCAGGATGTAAAGTGAATTAATTAATTAGTTAATGAATGAAAGAAAAGTTTCTACTACAAAGAACATAAGCAAACTAACAAAATCGTTGTAGAAAACCTCACAGTTGCTGAAAAGCATCTGGTCATTTACAATTCCTGAAACCTCCTAAACAATAATAGCCAGGACATATCAGTGATCACTCTGAGAGCACTTTGTAATCTACACAAATCCTCACAGATGGGATGCATGCTCATTCTAAGTTTCAAGTGAGAAATTGAGGGACCCAATGCTCTTGTCATTTGTCCCCAGGCACGGGGTGGGGTGGGGGATGAACTTGAGCTGAAGCATCTTATCTTTAGATATTCACTCATTCACAAGAGAACAGTTTGGCAAAAATCAGTATAACTTGGGGTCGTAAGGGTTGTGGCTGTACAAAGAGGCATAGAACACCAGAAGCCTCAGAGAGGCCAAAGAGGAACCCTGCCTGGAAGTGAACACTAGATTGCCGACCATCTGAGGTAGGGAATCTAAGTGGAAGAAGGGCTGAGAACAGTGGCCATGCTCATTCTGGACTTCTTCAAGAGCTCCAGCTGCCTGCTGGATTCACGCAGCAAACCCAGCAGCCCTTAGGAAATGACGGCACAATGGATCCACTCTAACTCGAGCCCCTATCTATCTCCTGTGGAGGCTTATCTGGGACAGAACATGCCATGGCCCAGTTCCCTCAAGAGTATCATGGAATGAATGCTGTGGTTACACACTCCAGCCCTACAGACTCAGATGGAACAGGCGCTTAAGGGCTCTGCACCTCAGGGCTCACTTTGCTCCTAAAATCTAACATGACACAAAATCTAAGTCCATCCTAGTATAACTCAAGGTTTGCTCCAAAGGATTTTAGTTCCAAGGTGTCATTTATGTGTCACACTGAAAGAGGTTTCTAAATAGAGCTAAGGTTTCCTTGGTTCAGAACCATAATGAGGTTTGTTTGTTTTGTGGGGGTTTTTTTTCAGTTAATTTATTTTATAAATATGAGTAGACTGTAGCTGTCTTCAGACACACCAGAAGAGGATATCAGATCTTATTACAGATGGTTGTGAACCACCATGTGGTTGCTGGGAATTGAACTCAGGACTTCTGGAAGAGCAGTCAGGGCTCTTAACTGCTGAGCCATCTCTCCAACCTCCATAATGAGGTTTTACAATTCTTTTCTTTCTTTCTCTCTTTCTTTCTTTCTCTCTGTCTTTCTTTCTTTCTTTCTTCTTTTTTTAAAATAGTATATAGCCCTGGCTGTCTTGAAACAATCTGTAGACCAGGCTGGCCTCAAACTCGGCCTGCCTCTGCCTCCCAAGTGCTTTGACTAAAGGCATGTGCCACCACCACCTGGCTTGATATTCTTATTGAGTAATTCATCCATGTGAAGAAGATGTAATGTGCAGCATCCCCCAAAATAACAAGCTTTGAGGTTTCTTTTCCCAAGGAGCAAAGAGCAGTTTAGGTGAAACAGCCTAGCTCAGGCAAGGGGCAAGTTGTGCAGTCCTGGGGATTCTTCCAGCAGCTTAGAGCCACAGAGACCAAGCTATCTGTCTCCTCTATTCCTGGCACCTGCCTTCCTGGCCTGTTTCATACCCTGCTGTTTCTGGGAGAGTGACACCCACTTTCCAGGAACTCTGGCTGCAGGCAACTGCCAAGACTAGCAGCAGATGGGCACTTAATACATTTGAGTTGACCCACTTCCTCCTGGCCCTTGTTTGACATTCCCAAGCTCTTAAAACAGATGGGACCTTAGCATTTAAAAGTCACTGGAGCCTAAAGAGAAACTGCCCCCCAGAAGCTGCCCTCCACTGCAACCCCTGCCAGCCTAATCTATTAGAAGGGTCCCAACAGGCTTACAGCTTAGTCTGACAGATGCTTCCAAAAGACAGCAACTAGCTTCAAGCCTGCCAGCCCCATACCACCCAGCAGAGCCCAGCTATTGGGCAAGACAGGGCAGGGGAAGGGAGGGGAGGGTTGCTGTCTTTCCTATTATGACTATATTCAGCTATAGTAGTAGGCTGAATAATGACCACTCAAAGACATCAGGCCCTGATTCCTGGAACCTGTAAATATGGGGTGAGGATCTTTGCAGATGAGATGGGGTGAGATGGGGTGATTGTCAGCATTCTGTCTAAATTCCAACCCACCATTACCTGGCAACAGCCAGGTAGACCTGACACACTATAAAAGGGGCTGCTTGCCCCCTCCTCTCTCTCTTGCTCTTCCTTTCTTGCTCCTGCTCTGTCCCTCGACCCTTCCTCCTCCCCATTCCATAATCTCTCTTTTGCTATTTGGTTCACAAAGCTTAAATATTTGCTGACATTTGGTCCAGGGTGAGCTAGAATTTAGATAGACCCTCATATGGCAAGTAGATGTTATGACACCAACTTTTAAATTATTTCTGTTTTTACAAATAATTTTCTTTATAAGCTCAACATTTTTGAAAGTCGCTTCTACTTCAATCATAGTCAAGTGTCTATTGTAAGCATACAGTCTCTTTAGTTTTTTGTTTGTTGCAGCGGGGAAGTGAGGGCTTGATTTGTCTTTGGTTTTTATAATTCTTTTGTTGTTGTTTTTTGAGACAGAATCTCAAGTAGCCCAGGCTAGCCTAAAACTTGCTATGAAGCGAAAGATGACTTTAAATTCCTGATCTCTGTACTTCCAACACCCAAGCAGAGGATTTACTGGTGTGTCCCCCACGAAGGCTTCCTCAGTTCTTTTTAATGCTGGAGTTGGTTGAATAGCTGAATGGAGAGGCGTCTCTCATTCTGGGTTTTCTATCCATATGACATCAGTGAAATGCTCAGGTAAGCCCTGTCTAATGGAGAACTGCTCTCTAATTCCCTTAAGCATCACCCAACAGCACATCCTCTGTGACACCAACATCACACTGAAATATTATTTCCTTGTTACGACATATTGCTAAAAGGAAGGTCATCGGGTTCCTAGAGGTTCCAGGCTTCTCAATACAACTCAATCCCATGGAGCACCATCCTTCCTGAATGTTCAACCTACATCACTTTCATTTTAAATATTGCTTCGTACTTGGGAGGCAGAGACAGGCAGATTTCTGAGTTCGAGGCCAGCCTGGTCTACAGAGTGAGTTCCAGGACAGCCAGGGCTACACAGATAAACCCTGTCTTGAAAAACTGAAGAAAAAAAAAATTATATATATTGCTTCATTTCTGCCTCTGGTGTTGAAAAGGTTTAACATAGACGGGCTTTAAGTTATAATGAAAAATAAGGCCTCCATATACCTAGAAAAGATTAAAAATTCATTCAGTTAAGAAAAGCTTCCCATATACCAAAGAGCCTCTGAGAAACAAGCCTCGATGCAAAGGGAACCAGTCCAGAGACTGACATTTACCTGAACCAGAATGCCACAGGCTGAACAGAGGGCAAGTAGGAACCCAGTAGTCTGAGTGCTAGACTCGACTCTTTCTGAGTCTTTGTCCTCAGTTTGCCTGTCTACAGTGAGTGTATTTGACCCATTGTCTACAGGTTCTGCTTCTCCCTCCCAACACAGACTTTCTCAGTGATTTGAATACTTACTTTGGTGTACCACGAAAACAAGGGTGTATCTTCAAACAGTCTTTTCATGTCCAAAGGTATAAAGAAAACGTTGTTAATGGCCGAGAGGAGGGAGAAGGCTGGGTAGCTGGTATTCGAGGTCAGCTGTGTGAAGTTGCTGAACCCTTTCATGAAGAAGATGATAGGCTGCTCAGGATAGATTTTAGCAGCAGACTCCACAGCACAGGAGACCAGTGGAGGTGGCTCCACTCTCTCAGAGGTCTCTATAAACACGATGCTTCGTCCATTCCTCAGGAGGCCTTCCAGCCCCTGTGGAGATTCGAAAGGTGGCAGGCAAGCAAAGAAGCACTGAGACCTCAGAGTGAGCTGGTAGAGCAGGCCACAGGCAAACACCAGGACCAGGGACAGGGAGAGATGAAGTTCCTTCAGCATGTCCTCCAGCCCTTCCAGCCTCTCCTTCAGGCAACAGAGTTCATTAGAATTCGCCCTGGTGATCCTGGACGGAGACAACTGGCACAAAAATGAATATCACTTACCGATTTAGATGATTTATAAAGAAGATAGTTAATGGTTAATATACATGCCAATAGTACACGGTTGTCTTAACAGAAGAAAAGGAAAGCAATCACAGGAGTATTCAGACACAATGGATGTCAAGAACATGGAAAATTTTGACATGCATTCATCATATAAAAACAAAATTCAAGAAGCTTTCTTAATGTGACAAATGTTACCTGCCACCCAATACATAACTAATAATATACAGATGTAAATAAATGATAATATATAGATAATATAGATAACAGTATAGAGCGATCAGCCTTCTTTACAGAAAACATTCCTATAAAGCTTGGTTGTGATAAAAAACGCCGGTTGTCACTTCTGCTAGCCAATACTACTCTGACAATTCTAACCAAGTAAATGAAAGAAAAGGAAAAAATCATGTCTATAAACATTAGAGGAGGCCAAAGTATCACCAGGTTCCCAACCATGACTACAGATGGAGAAAACTGAATATAGTATGTGTTCCAAAATCAACAGAACTCAGAAGAAAATTAACCAAGGGTCTAAACTGAAGGTTAGAGGGTTACATTGTGAACATAGTTTGCGAGCGGGGAAGCTGTGGTTCCAACCTGTCCCAACTGCCACCATAGTCCAGGCTCCAGGTAAGGCTGCAGTGGTTTCCTCCCTGCAGAAGGCAGCTTGAACCAAAGCTGACTTGGAGACAGCAGGGATCTCAATTCTAAAAGGCCCAATTTTTTTGACTTCCACATAACTCTTTCAGAAAACTCAAATCCAGAAGCCCAGAACTTACTTTTCAGCCAGAGTCTTGCAGTCCACCAGTATTTGAGGTCTTAGAAGTAAGGACACATTTTTCCTGTATACATTCTGGTAACTCCCTGCCCAATCTTCCAATTCAACCACACAGAGGAAAGTAAATTATTGGCAGAAGATTAAGACTAAACAGAAGAGCTCCCTAGGAAGCCCCTCCCTTCCCTAAGCTCCTCCCCCCACACACCCTAAAGTTGTTATGTGGGGACAATAGGAGCTCACAAGAATTTTTAGATAAACCACACACTTGGCAAACCTGTTTGGGACTCTATCATGGGGGCTTCAAGAGAATCCTCTCAGGTGGAGGAATCTGTTTGAGAGCATGATGCTGGCTCCAGTACATCGTGTACCTGCCCAGTTCAGTTTGAATCAAATTCATGGGCAGAGATGTGAAAGGGTTCTTCATGGGATAATCTGTAATTTGACCAATATTTCTCCTTTGCAATCATGATGAAAATGTTTGATTAAAAGAAAAGAAAGACCATTTGTGCCATCAAAGCAATGGACAAACTCCAGTAGCCTAAAGGCCTAGGGATGATATACACCGAGAATGGACACCCTCCTCCCCAATGTCAGCTACATTGTCTGCAGGAGAAGTCTTTCTTTCTCCTCCCAACCCCCTGTGATGTACCATTGTGGAGTAGGATCCTCCTCTTACTCTTATAAAGTCACCTTGATCACCTACAACTAGGGTGGGCTCCCTCAAGGTATCTTCAACCTCCATGGTCTAGCCCCATGGTCCCTGATGTGAGTACTCATAAAACCTCTTCTAAACTATTTTCTGCTCATAGAATCACCAGGCTCCCCTGGATGCTACAGTATGATCAAGGAGGTGCCCTATTGGACGGACTGTGGATCCAGTCCTACATTCAGAGAACTGAAGCTGTCACATTTATTGGAATCTCTGGGTTTGTCTGAGCTTGCCCAGGACTAGCTCTTCGATCTCCACATGTTCCTCTTTTGGGGACTGGACTTCTTCTGTGGATCTGATCAGCTCTGGGATCAAGGTCTTCTGACATCTTTCAAGAGTTCCTGGAGTTGTATAGAAGTGGGTGTTCTTCCCTGCAGACAAGAGGGAAGATTAGTGTTCCTGCTACTTGTTTGGGTAGAACTAGAAAGCTGGGTTTGTGGAAGAGATATATTCATTATGTCTGTGTCGGTCTAGCAGCTGGTACAAAGGCTTAAGAGTTAATAGTCAAGGCATAGGGCTGGAGAGATGGCTCAGCGGTTAAGAGCGCCGACTGCTCTTCCGAAGGTTGTGAGTTCAAATTCCAGCAACCACATGATGGCTCACAACCATCCGTAATGAGATCTGATGCCCTCTTCGGGGTGTCTGAAGACAGCTATAGCAACGGGGCCTGAACAAGCAGGGCTGGAGAGAGAAGAAAAAGTGCCTGAGAACAGCTATAGTGAGTGTACTTACATATAATAAATAAATAGTCAAGGCACAAAGCAGTGTAGTTGGTGGTCTGCTCAGCGGGGGATGGGTATGAGTTTGAGTGACGCAGGAAAGTCCCAACCCTCACAAGTAGGACCTGCTGACCAAGAACCAGGTAGAGTGACAGACACCTCCACCTACCGCAGGCTGACTCTAGGATAAGCAATAGGACCTGTGGGAAGTGCAGAAAATAACCTTTGTCAGGCTTGCCATGGGGATGAAATGGATAAAGAAGCAACTCTGGCTTCCCATTCAGTGACAATGAAGATAGAGTCTGACCCCAGCGCTGGGGAGGTCAAGGTAGGAGGATCAGGAATTCAGAGTTAGCTTCAGCCACACAGCAAGTTCGAGGCCAGCCTGAGAGACATGAGACCCTGCCTCAAAAACAAAACAAAAATTAATGTAGATGGTACTTGGACTCCTTATGGATAAAAACATAAAGCAGTCTCTTCACTGGGTTAAAAAAATTAATTTGTGAATGAAATTTGCATCCCAGTGAGCCTTTCAGGGAAAAACCCTTGATCTCTGTGAGTTAGTGCCATGTGTCCAAAAAGCCAATCACAGGTACCTGGGAAATGTTTCTATCACTGCTTGATATCCTTCCCCATCTTCCTGAGAAGGCCTCCTGTCGTTTGCAGTTCGTGAAACTTCCAAGGATGAGGAGACAACACATCTAGCCAACCACAGCCCGTCTGTCTATGCATGCCCAGGCCACAGCAGAGGCTCTTAACTCACACTTCATGGATGCCCTAGCATCCGCAAGGGTGGGTTTAAGGAGGTCATCCAGGGGGCTGTAATTGGCATTAAACTTGGATGTCACTTACCAAGACTCTCCTACTTATCACGCCCCCACCCCCCAAAAAAGAGTTGCTCTTGACACCAACCTCCCTCCCCAGACACTGCTTTCAAAATGTCATCATTTTATTTTCCACTACAGAATCTCAGGCTTTCTCAAACTCTGTAAGCAATCCCTAGGACCCCCAGTGCAAATGTCTGAAAGAGATGTCCAAGGAGCTCCTGGGCTTTGAGCAGCAGATTTGTTGGGATATCCTGGTGAGAGTTACATATGGATCTGGGCATTACCTGCCTTCCTAGGAACTTCTGCCTTGTGCAAAAGAATTCTTTCTCCATTCGTGAGCATGTGAGCCAGATCCAGTCAGACTATGGAGCCTGAGTAACAGTCTTGGTTAGTAAGGTCTTAGGAAACGTAGATCAGTATGGCCCCAAATATATTAACCAGATAGGGGAAAAAAAATCTGAATCCAGTGTTATTTCTGTTCCTATTTATGAGGCGTTTCTTGGATCTGAAGCAGCTATTTTTCTCTTTTCTTCTTCCTTTCTTTTCTTTTCTTTTTTTTTTTTTTTCAAAGTAAAGAGGAAAGCCATGGAATCAAAGGGAGCTTTTCCAATTTGTTGTCCCTATGTGTGCCCTTTGATAATCTCAATTAGAAATAGTTCAGGATTTGAAGCTAAGCACCCTGTTGAATAAAGAACCCACTGTATCAGACCAGAAGGGTTAAAAGGATCTTTAACAGTAAATGTTTATTGACTTGAATTGCCCTTAAAAAGTACACTTGGTCTTTCTGTAGCTTCTTTGAACTCAGGTTTATTGTGAGAAGGAAATGTTTAAGCCAGCAGCACTTGTCCTATTTGCTTTAGCGCTAAGGTTCCGGTTTTTAACATATTTGCTAAGCAAGTGGGTCTGATAAACTTGTTAAAACATTTAACTACCAGCGGTGCAAAACAAATTATCCGAGGAGATAGCTTGTCCACATGGTCAAGTACTTTCCTCACGCAAACAAAGCCCACAGAAGGCTTTATTTGGTTGGATGAGCGTACAGGAGATGTCTGGACATAAACCTCATCTCGCCACTGAGTGAGAAACAACCATCTAGCATAGTGCTTGGAACCCATGAAGAAACAATGACAGAAGTGATGTACGCTTAAAAGGTATGATGTCATGAAACCCTAAATGAGGTCAGTGACTTAATGCCATCATCCTTTGCAATGTATTTAAACTATCTCCGACTCCCAGTAAAATGGTCCTAGCCCCTTGTGCTTCCAGTTTCTCCCTTCTTTATGTGAGCATGCCTCAGTCAAACTTGCCCCTGTGCACAAAACCTTTCACATCTATCAAGACTTTCTTGGTTTGTTTTAGAGACTATTGTACCAACGCATGTAATTATTCCCCACACCTTTAACATTTATTTGCAGATAAAACAGCTACGGGGAGATAAGATAAAACAAATCCCCTGGTGAGTCGCTCTCTCCTGCTGACACCACTGTTTAAGGCATTGTGGCCCAAGTCTTCTGATTCAGAGTTGAATTCCACAAGGAATTCCACAAGGAACACAAGTTGTGTTCCACAAGGGGAGTGGGAATATCATAGACCTGCCCGTACCACCTACATGGCACAGGACCGTCTGAGGGACTGAGCACATCTCAATACTGCTGACAGAAACTGTTACAGGCTACTAGTATGTCACAAGCACCCCACCCCAAATTTCCCTAATCTCAGTGTGATGATGTGTTTGGAGGTCAAACTTGGGGGAGGTGTGTAGAGTCATTAAATCTCCCTATTTTTTTCTTTTTGCAAAAGTAGCAAAATGGCCGGACAGTGGTGGCGCTCGCCTTTAATCCCAGCACTTGGGAGGCAGAGGCGGGTGGATTTCTGAGTTCGAGGCCAGCCTGGTCTACAGAGTGAGTTCCAGGACAGCCAGGACTACACAGAGAAACCCTGTCTCTAAAAAACCAAAGGAAAAAAAAAAAAAAGTAGCAAAATGACTTTATTTGGAGTGAAATAATTATACAGATTAAAGGAGAGATACACTGTTGATACTCTACAGCAGGCACGAGTCCAGGGTATGAGCCAGATTAAGATCTCCCCCCCCCCCCCCGCATGTGGTGGGTGTTTTGTTGTAGCAGACTGAGCCACTGAGGCAGAAAGTCTCCATCTATTCCATGAAAGTCTGGCTTTTAGCTCTAGAGGATGTTAAAACTCCTTCTAAGAAACAGGCTGGGGACCAGTGAGATAGCTCAGTGGGTAAGGCATGGGCTCCAACCCTGATGATCTGAGTTCAGGCCCCGGAATCCACATGGTGGAAGTAGAAAATGGAACCAGGCCTCAGCGGGGAAGGATCGATCTGCATCCACAACAGATCATGACAGCGTGAGGTCGTCTACCGTCTTTCTCCATACTTTCCGGCCTTTGGTCATGGTTTTTTGTTTGGTTGGTCGGTTTGGTTTTTGTTCGGTGTGTGTTGTTGTTCTAATGCAGATGGAGGCCTTCTCCTTTTTCCCACGGTCATTGTACACACAAGATCCCAAGTTGGAAGCGACAGCACCACTCTCAGCTCTCTCTCCTCCTGTAGCATAGCCATGTGTGTAAACACAAGTCACCTAGAAGCAGATGCTAAAACAATGTAACCCTGCATGGGCTTTACCAGGACACTAGTGATGAGGGGTCTTTCTTTCTTTCTTTCTTTCTTTCTTTCTTTCTTCTTTTTCTTTTTTTGGAGACAGGGTTTCTCTGTGTAACCCTGGCTGTCCTGGAACTCACTCTGTAGACCAGGTTGGCCTCAAACTCCCAGAGATCAGCCTGCCTCTGCCTCCAGAGTTCTGGGATTAAAGGCATGAGCCACCACTGCCCAGCTGTGATGTGAGTTTTCAAAGTGGACACGTCACTGGGATGCCTATCAGCTCACAATTAGAGTCTGGAAGAACCCTCGAAAGAAATATGGCAAGCTGTCTGACCTGAGACTGTCCTTGGCTAAGGCAGGTTCAGCCAAGTTGACAGGAAGTCCTCAAGCCAGAGTCTGACATTACAAGAATTTTGTGTCTCCCAGCAATAGGTAGCCAGCAGGGATCTCATTATACACAGTCATTGGCTGAGAGTAGCCTACAGGAGGAGCCTCACAGAATCTCCTCCTGCTCCCCAAACCCTTGCCCTCCAAATCTCTACCCCACCCCTCACCTCAGTTACACTCTGCAGTCAGAGGTCTATGAGAAGCCACATGACACCCCTGGAGTTCTACATATCCACTTCCATCCCTGGGCTCATGGAGCAGTGCTTCTGTGATTCCATTTCTTCCTGAGAGGAAACAACCAGGATAGAATTTGAGAGACCAGATCTTTTGGGTTTAGACTCCATCTTAGAGAACCTGACCCAAGGTTGAACTCAAGTTAACTAACAGGCCGGTACCTAGCACCAGTTTCCAGGCTACCCTCCCCCCCCCACACACACACCAAGACCTGCCTCTAGCACCAGTTTCCAGGTTATTCTCCAACAAATCTGCATCCGCAGGTTACCAGCCTGCCCATGACACTTCACTTCCTAACAACCACCAATCAGGAGAAAAACAAAAGTTAAGTTTATGGTTTAGCTCCCAGCACCAGCCAAGTATGTTAAAGGTCACAATAGCCTTGTGTACCAGGCTAGATACCCCCTTCTTGCCTCTAGAAATGCTTGCATGAAAGTGGGATGGGGATGGGGTCCCATTCTGTTGCATCAGAAACGGTGGTGTGGCCCAAGCTCTAGCTTAAATAAAGAGACCCTAATGCGATTACATCGGATTCAGCTCCTTGGTGGTCTTTTGGGGGTTCACGAACGTTTCCTGGCATGACAAATTAAGCAAGATGGAGTCTCCCCTCATCATGTAGACATTGCAAGCCTGCAGCTCATTATCTCCCTCCCACTATGCATGTGTTCAGGTAGCTTACTTGAAACATAGCTTGCCTTCCTGCAGTGTCTGATGCTTGACAACCATCCCTTTCTAGTTTACAGTTGCCACTTACCCGTCTACACCTGGAGGCGCCAAATTTGGTCTCCTAGATTTCTTCCTGCTGCCTTCATGTAAAACATCCTCACTCCCATCTGCTGACGGAGATTGATAACTTCCACTATTGTAACATCTCTTCTCACACTCTGGTCCCTGAACACAACATCCAACATGTTCTTCAGGTGTCTCTGAACTGCTGGGATCCTGGCAGTGTCACCTGACAGAACTCCTCCCAGTTTGGGACTAGAATCCCTAACGCTGATGAGCTCAGAGTTTCAGTGGCAATAAAGATGAAGTTCCCACTAGGTCATTAGGAGTGACTGTCAGTAGGGAAGCTCTTATTTCTAGCTCCTTGCTTGCTGGATCCTTCCTATTAATAACAAAGTACCATATACAGATATCAGAATTGACATTATGATACTGCTTCCTGAATGATGACATCCTGTTCTTTCGGTGGTTTTCCCCAAGCCAGCATGGCAGCTGTCAGACCATTCCACAAAGTTGCCTCGGTTTTCTGTAACTTGCTATAGAAAAATGAATCCACTGTCACAGGTCTACTCCGGTAATTCCATCATAGTAAGGTAATGGCAAATTCTGGGTCCCATGAGATTCCATGCTTATGAGTCAAGCAGTCCACAAATGCCAAACCATGATTCCTTTGAGGCTTTGTAGACAGGGTAGCAAACGCAGACCTGGAAATTTCATTCTTCTGAATCATACCCAATGTATGATGGTCTACTTTATGTACCAACTTAACTAGGCTAAGAGGTGCTCAGAGAGCTGGTAAACATCATTTATGTGTGTTCCTGAGGGTGGTTCCAGAAGAAATTAGCATTTAAATCAGTAAGGATCTACACTTGCCAGTGTGTGGGCACCATCCAATCTGCCCAAGGCCTGAGCAAAACAAAAGGCTGAAGAGTGATGTGCCTCTCTCCCTCCTTGAGCTGAGACATTCATACTCTTCTGCCACTGGACATCAAAATACCTGGTTCTTGGATGCTCAGACTCAGAAATTCTCCTCCCTTCCCGCTATAATTCTTGGTCCATTTTACTTAGACTGAATTACATACGGGTATTCTAGAAAGCTAGCAGTCAGCAGGTTTGTGGAACTTTTTGATTTCCACGTGCTTCTGAGGCAATCCCCTCTTGTTTAATCTATCTATCTTCTATCTGTATGTTTGTCTATCATCTATCATTTATCTATCATCTATGTGTATATTTGTCTATCATCTATCTGTATGTTTGTCTGCTTATCATCTATCTATATGTCTATCTATCTATCTATCTATCTATCATCTATCTATCTACTACTCATATGCCTATCAACCATTGGACCTATCTCTCTGGAGAGCAAATAACTAACAGAAGAGACCTTCACTCTTAAGTTACCATTTGGTTTCCTCAATAAATATTTCCATTTCAAGGACTTAGTTTTGATCACTATCTCTGACAGTTGGACAGTCAGAAGCATATGCAGGTGGGAGTCACTACTGGGCTGCTGAGTTCATTCATACCTGGCTTCAGCGTTTGCCATGATAGCTATGCTATTATTCATTTTGCTTATCACACCAGTTCCAGGTGGTGACAATGGCTACTGAAGGCAGAAGCAACTCCAAAGAGTTCTCTATCCTTAGAATAAAGAGAAATGAATGAAGCGTTAGGAAACAGGTTGTTTTAAACTGTGACCAGATACAACAACATAATCTTTGCAGACATTTTTGAAAAAGAAAAGGAAGAAAAGGGAAAGGGAGAGAAGGAAATGAAGAGAGAAAGGGGGTGGAAGGGGGTGGAAGGGGGTGGAAGGAGGTGGAAGGGGGTGGAAGGGGGTGGAAGGGGGTGGAAGGGGGTGGAAGGGGGTGGAAGGGGGAAATGAACAGCAGGAAGAGAGGACTCCAGGGCAAAGAGTGAAAAATCTGGGAGCAAAGATCGCAAACTATTAGTGGAAGGCATTGGTCCAAAATAAGTGCAGGATATGACACGCATTAAATTTCGCTTGAAAGATCCCAAGAGGATATTTTTAATTTACTCCGTCCAAATCAACATATCAGGACAGGCAGAATAACTAAACTGCAAAACCAAGCTTCAACTAGCAACCTTTGCAACAAAACTAGGTGGCAGAGTATCCCTGTAGATCTCAGATACAAGTGGACGATGACAAACCACCAAAGCCCCCAAGAACTCCCAGCTCCCAGCTCATCTACGGAGAGCAGAGACCAGAGACCAGACTGTAAAGAGAGGGAAACACAAAGCATCTGACTGATAGCATAAGAAATTGCAGGAGAGTAACAGGAAATCAATGTTGATGCTGTCTCTAAACAAATAAATAAAATTTAAAGAACCATAATCAGATCCACTGCACGACAATTAGAATGGCCAAATTCCAAAACATTGGCAACATGGAAGGTGGGTGGGTGAGTATGTTGCTGGATCTAAAAGTAAAACAGCCATTTTGGAAGGCAGTTGGCAGTTACTCATGGTCTAGTGATCTTGCCCTTGATATACACCCATAGGCGCTGAATGCTTATGTCAACATAAGAACCTGAATCTATTTCTGCACACTGTGTAGTTCTAATTACATGACCTTCTGGAAAAGACAGAGATACAGAGGGAATGAAGAACTCAGGAGTTGTCAGGACTTGAGGAATGGGGGAACAAATAGGCAGGGCACAGTGGATTTTTTTTTTTTTTAAAGATTTACTTATTTATTACATGTAAGTACACTGTAGCTATCTTTAGACACATACCATAAGAGAGCATCAGATCCCATTACGCATGGTTGTAAGCCACCATGTGGTTGCTGGGATTTGAACTCATGACCTTCGGAAGAGCAGTCAGTGCTCTTAACCGCTGAGCCATCTCTCCAGCCCCACAGTGGATTTTTTGATTAGAGAAATAATTCTGCTTGATGCTATACTGTTGAATATGGATTGCTGTAAATTTGTCTGAATCCCTAGCATATGCAGTAAATTGTAAACCCTAATACAGGCTTAGGTAGGGGTTGAAGAGATGGCTCAGAGGCTAAGAGCACTGGCTGCTCTCCCAAAGGATCTGGGTTCAAATCCCACACCCACATGACAGTTTGCAACAGTCTGTAATTCCAGTTCCAAGGAATCTAACATGCTCACACAGACATACACAGCGATAGAACACCAATACTGGCTGGTTTTGTGTCAACTTGACACAAGCTGGAGTTATCACAGAGAAAGGAGCTTCAGTTGAGAAAATGCCTCCATGAGATCCAGCGGTAAGGCATTTTCTCAATTAGTGATCAAGGGCGGAGGGCCCCTTGTGGGTAGTACCATCTGTGGACTGGTAGTCTTGGGCTCTATAAGAAAGCCAGCTGAGCAAGCCAGGAGAAGCAGGCAAGCCAGTAAGGAACATCCCTCCATGTCCTCTACATCAGCTCCTGCTCCCTGACCTGCTTGAGTTCCAATCCTGACTTCCTCTGGTGATGAACAGCAGTGTGGAAGTGTAAGCTGAATAAACCCTTTCTTCCTCAACTTGCTTCTTGGTCATGATGTTTGTGCAGGAATAGAAACCCTGACAAAGACACCAATGTAAATAAAATTTTTAATTATTATAATGAGGTATATATGTAGACCTGGCAATCATAACAAAGAACCACTCAGGGAAGGGATCATTTTTACTGTATCTATTTTTCAATTATTTGAGAATTTTATTCATACATAAGATACAAATATTTTGATTAATCTTCTGTTCCTCCCTCCAACTTTCTATCTATCCCCCCTCCCAACTGCTTATCCATTTTCTTTTTATGTAGTCTACTGAGTTTAGTTAGTGTTGTTTCTATATGTATGTTGTGGATTGGTTCTAATGCTATCTAAATTATGATTGGGCTCCCCAAATCACATGGGAATCTGCACGGCTGCCTGTAAGACACTGAGGGTCCCTGCCCCACATTGGCTCTAATTGGTAAATAAAGTTGCCAGAAGCCAATGACTGGGCAAGGAGACAGAGGCAGGACTTAGAGGTTCCTGGGCAAGGAATGCGAGGGAGGAGAACCGCCAATGCCTGGGAAGAGAAGCCTGAGAGCTGCATACAAGGCCCCCAGGAGTCACTCCCCCAATGGTAGCAGAGATGAAATATAGATTCTAGTAGACAATAATTCGGGCATATCGGAGGGAGGTGTTAGCAATTCGGAAGTTTGGGAGTGGCCCAGTTATTGAGCTGCTTAAGGGATACTGGAAATAAGGCGCTCTCTCTCTCTCTCTCTCTCTCTCTCTCTCTCTCTCTTTCTCTGTGTGTGTGTGTGTGTGTGTGTGTGTGTTTCACTCGTGAATACAAAACATTTGGGCAGGTAGCAACTAGTGCAAGCACACCCACCGGGGAGTTTAGAGCAGAATATTACTCCTTCATATGTATGGGTCATCAACGGGAGCATGGTGAATTTACCAGGGACCAAACCCTTAAAGAAAACTGGCTCTCCTTCCCCTAAGAGCCATGAACTGTCAATGGCTCTCCTCGGGTAGAGGTGGGGTCACCTGTGTCTCTCTCCAAATCATGCTGGAATGTTGAGCAGCTTGAGCCTATATAGATCTTGTGCAGGCAACCACAAGTTCGGCTTTTTCTGACTCCTGTCGTGTCTGGAAAACACTGTTTTACCCCAGTCCTTCTAAACGTCTGTTTCTTTCTTAAAATCTTTCTATCCAGGGCTGGAGAGATGGCTCAGCCGTTAAAGGTTAGGCTCACAACCAAAAATATAAAATCTTTCTATCCTATCTTCCACAATGCTCTCTGGGTCCTGCGATGTCATAATGGAGAAGATATGTCATAATGGAGAAAGCTATGAATGTGTACATGGGAAATCTTTGTACTTTCCTCTCAGTTTTACTGTGACCCTAACACTAAGTTTCTTTTAACAGAAAAAAAAAAAAAAAAAAAGACTGACCAGATGTGGTGTGCACGCCTTTAATCCAAGCACTTGGTAGGCAGAGGCAGGTTATCTCTGAGTTTGAGGCCAGTCTGGTCTACAGAGTGAGTTCCAGGATAGCCAGGGCTATGTCTCAAAAGCCTAAAATAAATATTAGTGAATTTTTAAAATACAATTAGAGGGGGGAAATGTGTATCATATAGAAAGGAACAAAGAAACAGATAGCAGGAGATTTCTTACCCCATAAAACAAAAGAATATTAATGAAGTAACATTTTAAGGTACTAAATACAAACTAAAATCATCCCCTGTTTAAAAAACAAAACAACAACAACAAAAAACCTTTTAAAATAGAAGACCAAATAAAAGTTTCTTTTAGATCTACAAATGTTGAGTTTATCATCAGAACAGGTCCACTATAAGAAATGCTATAGGTTAGGTCCTTTGAGCCAAGGAATAACTGTGCAGGAGATATGGAGGTGGACAAAGGAACACAGACACCAGAATCATTAACTGCTGAGTGAATATACATATTTTTTAAAGACTCTAAAACCACTACAATATAATTTGCTACTTAAATACAATCAAAACCATATCATGTAGCGTTTATAACACAACTAAAAGTAAAATATGCTGGGTGAGGTAGTGCATTCCTACAATCTCAGCACTGGGGAGCCGGAAGCACACACGTACTGGGAATTTGAGGCCAACTTGCACTGCAAAGCAGGACGTTGAGTCAAAGAGAAACCTGATTAAGCTGAATAAGGTCCCCAGGGTAACAATGGAGACCTACAGCTGTTAGCACTCCTACACTGTGTAGAGTGTCAGATGGAAGAAGCCATATGACTGTACCTTAACAGTGTACACTGCAATCCCTGAAGAATCCACTAAGATTACACAGCAGATCTCACAGCCGGAAAAGGGTGTGGAGGATGAATGACAAAAAAGTTAATTATTTAACAAAGAGCTAGAAAAGGAAGAGATGGAAAAAAACAATAAATATGAAAGAAATTAAGGGTTTAAGGGTTTAAGGGTTATAGTAAATACTCACACCCACTAATTAAGGGTTATGGTAAATACTCACAC
>JADRCH010000097.1:3518623-3579833 GCA_019843965.1 Rhynchomys soricoides | reverse complement strand
GGTATTCCTGGGGTATTCCTGGGGTATTCCTGCGGTATTCCTGGGGTATTCCTGGGGTATTCCTGGGGTATTCCTGCGGTATTCCTGGAGTATTCCTGGGGTATTCCTGGGGCATTCCTGGGGCATTCCTGGGGCACGCTACTTCTGTTATTTTCTAGGTCCTTGAAAATCAGGATTGATAGTTTGGAAGACAGAAATTCTGAGGTGATCTGAAAAAGGCTAAGTTAAACATTGTACCTGATTCGAATGAGAAGTACCACCAGGCCAGGCTGGTGATACACACCTGCGATCTGCAGTAGAACTTCAGACAAAAAGGCAAGAAAGCTCGTGACATCTTACCTAACTGCCCAGGAATCACCTAAAGCAAGGCACTTGGCTTTAAAAGGTGTGCTAACCACAGTTGATTGAAGCTTCTACTGGTCTTCAAATATCTTAAAATCATAGACAAGGGTTTCTTTGTTTCATTTCAAGTATGGGATCACAATAGTCTTGGCTGACCTGAAACTCACTATGAAGACCAAGCTGGCCTTGAACTCATAGAGGTCTACCTGTCTGTGCCTCCTGAGTACTGGGTTTAAAGGTGTGCACCATGACCTACCGTAAGGATTTTTTTAAGCTAATGGACTAGTTTTGAATTGTGCAGGGAAACAAATAGCTATCTTTAAAACTAGAAAAAAAACCCAAATATTAATCTCCAATATAAAATTATACCATGACTGAATATAAAAGTAATATTGAAGCCGGACAGTGGTGGCGCACGCCTTTAATCCCAGCACCCAGGAGGCAGAGGCAGCCAAATCTCTGAATTCAAGGCCAGCCTGGTCTACAGAGTAAGTTCCAGGACAGCCAGGGCTACACAGAGAAACCCTGTCTGGGAAAAACAAATGAACAACATATGGTTAAATTAGAATATTACTACTTTTCAACTCCCAATAAACCAATGGATCTGAACAATGGGGAATTAACAGCTGTTGTCATACACACACACACACACACACACACACACACACACCAAAAACCAAATACTTTTTGCCTCCTGGTAGAGGAGCATAGAACCACTATTATTTTTTTGGTTTTTTTGTTTTGTTTTGTTTTTTTAAGATTTATTTATTTTACACATATGAGTACATAACTGTCTTCAGACACACCAGATCTCACTATAGATGGTTGTGAGTCACCATGTGGTTGCTGAGAATTGAACTCAGGACCTCTGGAAGAATAGTCAGTGCTCTTAACCCCGAGCCATCTCTCTAGCCCTATTGGTAATTTTCAAAGGCAATTTACTTTTCACCTAAGGAAACCCTGGGTCCCAAAGGCAGTTTGTAGGAAATATAGAAGATAAAGTCCTAGAATCTTTATCTGGAAAAAAAATGCTTTTTTACACAAACAAAACAAATCTACAGTAGTAAGAGGGGAATCCTGAAGGTTGAAAGATATTTTAAAGACATGACTATATTTCAATGAACAAGTCTATTGTATCTAGGATTACACAAAGGAGAGAAACTACAAAGAAGCACAAGGAATGGTTGTTCTTCAGGATGGGGTGCAGGAGGGAAGGGTTGAGATGAGGAGGTAGCACCCGGAAAGACTGCTGGAATGACTGGTACACTCCCAGACATCCGGGGTGGCTTGAGTCGTAATTACAGGGGTGTTCATATTACAGTAGTTCATAAACCAGGTATTCCATCTGGGGGACAGTTTGATTGTGTTCCGTTATACAATTTTCTTTTCTAAGACTGCCCAAAGCCTCAGTAATTACTGATTCCTTACAAGTGAGAGAGAATTCACACAAAAGGAAACCTTTCAAAATATCAGTAGCACTTTGTTATTTGGCTCTTTTTCAGTTTCCTGTGTTCTATAAAGAATGTCTTTATATTGCTTTTGAAAAACAGATTTAATATTAGTGAGCTATCCCAACATCCTATCAATTAAAAATGTAAGAGATGATCAAAAATCAAAATTATAAATTTCTTATTATATAAAAACCCTGGTAAATCAATAGGAAATTAAAGTTTAACTTAGTAAGAAATCAGGTAAAAGCTATCAGTAGGCTTTCCAAGATTAAACAACAACAACAAAAAAACAAGAACAAAAAAACAAACTCCAAATTGTTTTAAATACATTAACGCAATCAGTGTCACAGGAGGACTCATTAAAGGCTGCCCTGAGGGGCTGGAAAGATGGCTCCCCCATTAAGAGCACTTGCTGCCTGTCTAGTGGACTTTAGCTTTTCTGAGAGGAAAAACAAATGACTAAAAGATATGTAAATCCGGGTCCACAGCGTTATCAGGGCACTCCTGCTACAAAAGCTATTATAAAAAGGATATTCACAAAATGCCAGGTCTAGTGGTTTATGCCTGCGATCCCAACTCTCCAGAGACTGAAACAGGAGATTTGCCATGAGTTCAAGGCCAGTTTGGGAAACAAAGTAAGATCCTATTTTTTTTTAAAAAAAAAAAAGATTATGAACATCGGTAAAGATGGAGAAAACAGACCCTCTTTCTGTTGATTGGGATGTCAGTCAGTACATTCATTGTGGAAAGTAGTGTGGATGTTCCTCAAGATGTTAAAAATAGAAGAAACAGAAGAAAACAGGAGGAAGGAGAGAGGGAAGAAGAAGAGCAGGTAGGAATGGACAAGAGAAAGCTTCTTGGTGGCGTTGCACTTCCGCTTCACCGGGCGTTGCCCAAGTCCCGGACAATCAGCGCTGAACCCGTGCAGCAGGCAGACACTGGCCCTTTAACTCTTTACCCCTTTAAATCTGCAAGACCTTGGTGTTGGCTGCTAATTTGATAAGGAAGCCTGTGTGGACGCTAACAATGCAAACTACATCTGTGACACAGACACTGCGTCACAGTTTTAGTGCCGCAGTTACCGCTATGAACTCTAGTGGTTCTGGCTGGTGTGTTTGTACCACCACCACCACCACCATCATCCCAGCGTCCCGGGGACACACGAGATTGCCTAAGGGGAAGCCCACACTTATTCTACATTGCCATGTTGCTTCAGGGTTTTACTAAACTATTTACTACCCCCTTTTAAGGAAGTGGTGAACACCTCTAACCCCTTCCCCACTCTACCTTACCAACAGGGCTCTTGCTTCCTCTTCAGCTGGCTCTGCAGTCCCTTATGGTCTGAAGTACCAGCTGACGGAGCAGCCACCAAAGCCCCTGGAGCGGAGTCATTGAAGAGGAAGGGCTCTCTGCCTGGCCTTTCAGGAGCTTGGGTACTTCCAGCTGCCACGGATGCCCGCTGTTGAAAACCATCAAGGACCGGGGATTCGCCAAATTCCTAGTGCAACAACTCTCTCCCAGTTAGAACAATCCCTGCCTACACCAGAGAACTTGACAAACACTCAGGGTAGGGGGCACTTGTGAGAGCATTAAGTGACTTTCAGAAGTGGTACAGCCACTTTGCCGCACCTCCAGGTACAAACTTGGGGTGGATGCCTCTTCTCCCCCACAAAAGCACTGTGTTATAGAAGACTGAGAAGCTAGTTCTGGGACCCATTTCGCACTCCCACCCCCCACCCCCTTTACCTACCTGCCCATCTGAGAAATCTGTGTCTTAAAAGCCCCAAGGACTGGGGTTGGGACTGGGCTCTTGGATGATTCTCAGTGACAGAGTACATTTGTAGAGAATTTCTCTGTGCCTCAGTCTTTGAGAGACAGTTTATACATTGGGGCTGGCACTGTAATGACAGCAAAGTATGGATTACTGCTTCTCAGGTTACAGGACTCCATACACAGGTTGGCTGTCTGTCAACAGATTCCATCAAGAGTAGCCAAAGCGTAGGAATTTAAAAAAGAAAGAAAGGGGACTCGGGCAGGAGCCAGAGGCTTATTCCAGAGACCAGAAATACCATAACAGATTTCGGAGCGAAACACAAGATTGAAGGGTACCTAGTAGCTCCCCCTAGTGGAAAGGCTGGTGAAGTGCATAGAACCCCCTTCATGGTCTCTAAGGGCAGCTCTAGCTGCTGCTTTTTGACCAGGGTTTTGATTTTTGACAATCTTCCCGCTGGGCTTTGAATTAACTTTTTCTGTGAAGACATTGTGTCCCGTGGTCAGTCTGATACCAGGTAGGGAGGGTAAAGTTATGTGAACCCCCATCCCCACCCATATCCCCACTGGTCCAGGGTTTTGTCACTCAGTGATAGGGAGTTTACCTGGTGTGTCCTGGGTTTGCAAAAACAGTTGGGCCTGGTAGCACTCAACTGTAATCCCAGTGCATGGGAGGCGAAGGCAGAAGATTTCAAATTCAAGGCTAGCCTGAGCTAACTTAGTGAAGAAGAAAAAAAAAAGGTTTAGACAGAGTAGACCTTGGTCTATTTCCCTAGCGTCCTCAGTTGTGATTGCTAGCCTCTTAGAAACATTCATGTGGAATTTGTTTAAGATTTATTTATTTTTATTTTATGTGTAATGTCCACGAGTGAGCCTGACAGACTTAGAGGCAAAGAGGGAGTTAGATACTCTGTAACTTTACTTATAGTGTGAGTCACCATGTGGGTGCTGGGACTGGAACCTAAGATCTTTGGTTTCAAGTTGGCTGAGCCATCTCTCCAGCCCCAAGGCTCATTGATATTTTGTGAGACTGATGTTTCTTTATATCTATTTTAGATTTTGCATCAGTGTTACATTTGCTTCACAAAAAGAAGTTATTCTTTTCTGTATTTTGGAACATCACATGAGAGATTATCTGGCTTTAAAAGCCAGGTAGTTTCCTCCTGAAACTACGCTACAGAACATAAACTCATTACAGAAAGAAATCTGCATGTACACATCATAAACAGCTCACCAGGCACATACTCCTGGCAGTTTGCTCATTCTGAGTTAAGCCCCAAGCCCAGGTGGCACCCGGAGGAACGCAGGATACCACCTGCGGATACTAACCAGCAGGATATCACCTGCGGACACTAACCACTCAAGCGTCCTTGGGAGTGTCCAAACAGGTGTTCCAAGAAACACTAATGGGGGAGCAGTGCAGACATTAAGGAGACACCAACACCATGGATGTCAGGGACTAGGGATGCTAAGTCCTGGGATGCCTGCCCCCTCCTTATGTAGCCTGCTGGCTGGAGGTGAGATACAGTATGCTTTAATCCCCTTAGGATACAAGCCCGTAGCACTATTCTCACGTTGCCCACCACCTGGCTACAACGTAAGTGAAAGATTCAGCTTGCCTCTCTGCCCATTGCCTTTGTGGAAACAGGCAGCAAGCTGTCACTCGGGTTACAAGGCCACCAGGTACTTTGTGGAAATCACTTTCCGGTAAGTTTCCTTTGTGGAAACGGAGTTGATTCATTTCAACCACAACTGGCATCGATAAATTCTATTTCTAAGAAATTCCAACTACGCATTCTACCAGGCTTTTACAGTGTTGTAAATATAACATCATTTTTTTTGCATCTTTGTATTTACATAATACAAAATCTTTGTATTTTGAGACACTGTCTCTCTACATAGCCCTGGCTGACCTGGAACCCACTTTGTAGATCAGGTTCACCTTAGAGGTCTGCCTACCTGCTATCCCGACTGTTAGGGTTAAAGGTCTGGCCGACCAAGCACAGCCTATATTCATTCTTGGGTAAACTAGAGCATTATTTGTCTTTTAGTATTTAAAATAGTATTTATTTGTTAATTCTAACATTTGTCTTATACTTCCTGCTTTAAGATATTTTCAGGGGAGTTTAGGTGGCGCACGCCTTTAATCCCAGCACTTGGGAGGCAGAGGCAGGCAGATTCCTGAGTTCGAGGCCAGCCTGGTCTACAGAGTGAGTTCCAGGACAGCCAGGGCTACACAGAGAAACCCTGTCTCGAAAAACCAAAAAAAAAAAAAGAACTTTTCTGGAGAAAACCACAATCTGAATTTGTGGAATCCAAAAGAGTGGGGAGAATTCAGTTTCAAATATCTATGTAAATAAGAAAATAATCTTTTAAAGTGAAAAAATGGAAGGAAACAAAAGCCTCAAAGTCCCCAAGCTCCCTAAAGTCAAATGCTGGTGAGGTGGACACTAGCCACTTCAGGACATCCCTAAACTAGTGCCTAGATCTGGACTACTGCAGAACGAACCCTGAGACCCCATGATTCCTCTTCCAAAGTCCAGAGCAATCTCCCAGGCAGCCCAGGTGCTGTAACTCCAGACAAGAGGTGTTCCACATGGATCTGGAAATACCTCACTACCACCGACACATCATGCAGCAGGACGGACGGACGGACAGACGGACAGCATTTATACACTCTTGTTAGATTTAATTAATATTGAATAATTATATATTAATATATTATTTAATACTAAACTGCACGATGCCAAAATAACCTGAATATCAGTACCAAAGTTACATAAAAATTCAGCTAAAATGTAATATACAAGAGCCAATAGAATAATTTCAGCAATTATATGGCATTTAATGTATCAAGACATTTACAAAATCTTCATAGTCCCATCTTAGAGAACAGTGTTTCTCAAAATTCATGTGTAGTAAATGCTGAAAACTATGGAAGTGAATGTCTTAAAAATGGACATCAAATTTCATATGAAATTTTAATAAGTCTATATCTGAATCATATAAACATACACCTAAATACAGAGCTTACAACCAAAATTTCATCATTTCATTATTACAAAGTCCAGTCATAAATCAGAAATTCTGCCCTAAACAAAGGGTCTTGAAATCACACATCTATATTTATCACAAAGTCAAGTCCTTGGTTTTACCCATCCTCAGCACCCTCAGCACCCTCAGCACCCTCAGCATCCTCAGCATCATCATCAGCATAGATGGCTTGGTTCCGCCTCCTTATTTTCTTTCTTTGCTCAGGTTCGTGTTCATTACTCAGCCTCTTTAGTGGAAATTCAGCTAAGTCTTTTTCATCCCCAGACTCTACAGTTTCACCAGATTTCCCCTCCCCGCTAGCTGGAGAACGGGATGCATCGTCAGAAGACACAAACATTGAACTTGGTAAGTTCCTGACATCAGAAAAGCTTCCAGAGAGGTCAGAAGTTTGATCAGAAGAAGGTTCCACAGAAGGTGTATTCATGTCACTATGCACACTTACAGCTTCCTCTTCCTCTTCCTCATCCAACATTATTTCATCTGGATTAATGGAGGACAGTGCAGACGTGTCTGTGTTGTATTCACTCCGGTCCTCTTCAGAGCCATCAGTCCCCAGATCACCCTGCTGTTCATATTCACCACACAGATGATGCTCTTCCTTGGCCTTCTGAATCATGACATTAATGTCTGTGATGCCAAGCTGGGCACAGAATTCAGTAGTCTGGGGATTGATCCTGTGAACCAGCTGCACTTGTGTCTGTGGCTTATTAGGATCATAACAAGCAGCTGTCATGCTGAAGTTACAGGGGACTTTCGGGTCATGGTTCAATTTCTCCATTACCTCTTTCATCGCTTCTTCGGTTGCACTATAATCCCACCTGTAACAATCAGAGCACTTGTTTATACAAGTTATCACCTTCAAACAGTAAGTAATGAAACCTAAGTATGGACTCCAGATACAAGGATTAAAAAAGAAACATTAAAAACTCTACATGAAAGCCGGGCAGTGGTGGCACACGCCTTTAGTCCCAGCACTCAGGCAGCAGAGGCAGGCAGATTTCTGAGTTTGAGGCCAGCCTGGTTTACAGAGTAAGTTCCAGGTCAGCCAAGGCTACACAGAGAAACCCTGTCTTGAAAAATAAAACAAAACAAAAATTCTACATTAGAGCTGCATAGATGGCTCAGTGGTTAAGAACACAAGCTACTTTCCCAGAAGATCTGGGTTCAATTCCCAGCATCTACATGTCGGCTCATAGCCATTTGTAATTCCAGTTCTAGGGATCTGACTCCCAATTCTGGCCTCCACTGGTGCCGGGCATATGTGTTGTGCACAGAAATTCATGCAGGGAAAACACCCATATGCATAAAATAAAAATTAAAAAAAAAAAAATCCCACATGGTAAAATTATAATTAACTTAGCAAAGAGTCTTTAGAAATAAAACATAATAGTCAACACAAAGTTGGGATCTCATGGCTAGTGTGTGCTGGAGCCAGGGGTACAAATCCCTAAATTAGGCCCAAATCAGAGACCAGAGGAACTACTATCACTCACAATGTGTCAGGTCATCAAGCAGGCACTTGCTAAGAGGCTTGCCAGATGCTCAGACCCCAAACCATTGTCACCTTGCTCCTCCTCCTCTCTGCAGACAAACTCCTCAGGAACCAGAACATAACACAGACCAGAGACAAAACTGTACACAGTGCAGAAGGCAAGCTCTAAGGGAGCAGAACTACCTTGTGTGCAGACCATTGTTTTCAGGCATATTCCACAGGCCCCCGGTCACATTAATCAGGTCATCAGTGGCCCTGAGAACAGTAAGCCATTCAGCATCATACTCCAAGTGCTCAGGAGCACTGGGGTCATGGTCTATCTCTAACACCTAGAAGACAGAACCAGAAATTTTAGGTAATTCATTTATGTTTAACAGCCTAATAATTTTAAATCAATTTAATTTTAAAATGTTAACATAAGCAACATCAAAGAATTCCCAGAAAACATAAATTATAAATAGCACAAATAAATTTGGAAGTAAAAACTAGTTCTTTAAAATCATTGGAAGACTAAAAGTCTTGTAAAATGACTCATTTTCTTCTTACCTGAAGAAAGTCTCTGTGTGGCAAGCACTTGTCCAAGGCTAAAAACTTGGTTTCTTTGCCTACTTGTTCTTTATCTGTGGCCTAGATGATAAAAAACACAATTTAAGAATGTTAAAACATCACAAGTAATTCATACATTGAATAGAGGACACATGCCATTTCTTACACATGCTCCCAATTCTATGTTAAAAGAATGACTACCAAGTAAGTAAACAAATAAGGAAGGAAAGAAAAGAAGAGAAAAGAAAAGGGGAAGGCAGGCTCTACCCACTTGGGCAATGATGTGCAAAGCATTAACCACTGTTGGCTGCCATTTCTTCCACAATTCAAAACAAACATTGATGATGAGGAGGAGGATGATAAATTATTCAGAAGAAACACAACTCAAATCAGTGGTTGTCTACAGCTATGGATGACACAAAAGATTCTGGGGCGTGATGGACATGGTGTCTGTGAGTAAATGGTGGCGCACGCCTCTAACTCCAACACTCCAGAGGCAGAGGCAGGGGGACCTCTGTGAGTTAGAGGCCAGCCTGGTCTACATAGTGACTTCCTGGACAGCCAAGGTTAGAGAGAAACCCTGTCTCAAAACAACAACAACAACAACAACAAGAGGCTGGAGAGATGGCTCAGTGGTTAAGAGCACTGGCTGATCTTCCAGAGGTCCCGAGTCCAATTCCCAGCAACCACATGGTGGCTCACAACCGTCTGTACTGGGATCCGATGCCCTCTTCTGGTGTGTCTGAAGACAACTGCAGTGTGCTCATACATAAAATAAACAAATTGTTAAAAATAAAATTAAAAAAATTAAAAAAAAAAAAAAACACAAGAAAAGAAAACAAGAAAAAGACTGGACTGTGATATTCATATTCATCCAACTGTAAACATTTACTTAAAATTACTCATATATTTAAGAAGTGTTAATCTTGATATGTAAATTGAACCCTAATAAAACTATTTTTCTCAAAAGTGAATCAACAAAAGGAGACAGAGGAAGGAAGACAGCCCAAGAATGAAGGTCACAATAAGCAGGACAAAAGCGACTGGCTGCAAACAGGAAAGGACAAGCAGGGAAAAGACAAGCATCAGTCCTGTAGTGGTGAGTGACGCCTTACTACTAATGTGAGGTACAGAGACCATGGGAAGATCTGGCAACAAGACAGGTTTGAGGTTAGCAGAACACTGGCAAGTTAAAGGAGGCTGAAGAACCAATAAAAAGGACTCCAGCTGTCAGTGATACAGAGACCAGGCTGCTGAGGCTGACAACAGCAAACGTTGCTAAGAAAAGCAGCAAATCAGACTCCAATAAAAGCTCAGAAGACGGCTGGACATGGTGGCTCAAGTCTCTAATCCCAGTACTCAGAAGGCAGAGGCGGCCAGGTTAAAGTTCAAGGCTAGACTGGTCTACACAGCGAGACCCCACCGTCTTAAAAACAAAAACCAAACAACCAACTCAGGAGTGCCCCGAGCCCTTAAGAAGTAAAACCAAGCAGGCGGATGTGGAAAGGAGAACAGTGTCTACAGGTGTGCTCAGACATCATCAAGCAAGCATGATCACTGAGAGCCATAGACAAAGTGAGG
This sequence comes from Rhynchomys soricoides, assembly GCA_019843965.1. Taxonomy (NCBI): domain Eukaryota; kingdom Metazoa; phylum Chordata; class Mammalia; order Rodentia; family Muridae; genus Rhynchomys; species Rhynchomys soricoides. Next base: position 3,569,597 of record JADRCH010000097.1, on the reverse strand, counting down.
TCTCACTTCTACTCTTCTGTAGGACCGCAGCACAAAGGGCTTTGGGAGTATCTTCATACAAACTACCCCAGGCATGCTGTTGAAGTAGTAAAGAAGTTTGGGAAGCATTACACATCACATTCCTCTCTAGAAAGTGCTCATTAATGTATTAAAGACACTGAGAGATTCTATAGAAGACATCAGGAGATTTCCAATTGTCAGCCCTACATTTTCTAAATGGTTTCCCAAAAAACCCTCTGGTTGTCATCCTGTATTCCCTGTTCTCACCAAATCCTTATTTCTCTGCTTCCAATCTCTCTGGAATCTGCTTCATTCTCTGTGTTCTTGGCTTTGGTTAGAACCTCCTGCTTTGCAGTAGTGTCTGATTTGCTATCACTCCAACCCACACAAACCTGACAATTAATCTTTCTAGACCCACTACCTGGTTCCATCAGTCTCCAACTTTCCCATCACCTTCTAGAGTTTTAAACCAAAACTCTTGCTTTCTCCTGAAGTATTCCATAGGGAATCCATCCAGAAATTGTATGGTTAGCAGCTGGAGATTTCTGCTTCTGGAGGTCTTCTCAGAGGTCTAATGGCCCAATGGGCACTGTCTTTGTGGATGTGACATGCAGTACTTCCCAAAGCTACTAGACCAAACCCTTCTCTGCATTGGAGGTGCTCCTGAAACACAGTTTCGTTTGAAAATATCCCTAAGCCCCACCCCTTTAGATTTATGTATGTTTTTTTAAATGTAGGAATGCTCTCTCTCCATATACAACTACATGCCAGAAGAGGGCATCAAATCCTTTAGAGATGGTCGTGAGCCACCATGTGGTTGCTGGTAACTGAACTGAGGACCTCTGAAGAGCATCTAAGGTCCTTTCTAATGTGGACTTACTCCAGAAGGAATAAGTGCCCAATCTCTGCCCAGAAGCAGTTCTGGTTTTGGTCCAGCTGTATCTGTCTCTACACTTCAGAGTCAGGAGCTGGCACCCCAAGTACACTGTGCTCTGGGATCTTTAAGTCTTCAAACATGTTGGTCCCTCTATTAAAACACTCATAGACTCTATTTCACTTTAGATTCAGTTCAGCCATGCAGTTCTTTGGAAACCTTCCCTCTCCAAAACCAGACCAAGCCCAGCCTACCACAGTCTGAACTAGGTACCCTCAAGCACCTCAGCCCTTTTCTCCCACACTCACCCTGCTCTATAATTGCTTGCTCATTTCTTCCCCACACTGAGTACCGAGGGAGCAACTCCTAAGAGGTGAACTGGTTTCTTTCTCTGGTTTTACCACTGTACCCACAGTGCCCAGGTCATAGATGTCCACTGAGCATTTTCTAAGGCTCAGAGTGTGTTTTCTGTCCTACCTGATGCTGCATCAAGGCTGCAAATTTCACATGAAGGTGCGCTGAGAACCAGTATGCGGGTTTTAGGTGCTCCAGCAGCTCCGAGGCAGCGGGACTCCCTAGTGTGCTATTTTCCACTTCTTGGCGGAAAAAAGATTTGGTCTTAAGAAGCTGCTTCTTATTTCCATAATGATATATATTTCTTGGCCAATCATGAGACAAGAATATATGTACAGGCTGCTTTAACTTTAAGAACAGAAAAACAGAAAAAACTTCTTAGAAAGAGAGTAACCAAAAGCAACTCCCTCCCCAACCACACACCCCCTCTTATTGACTGATGATCTTGCTTTCTGTGTTAATTCATCCTAAGGACACGTTAAGGAAATAATACAAATACTAAGCTCCTCATTCACCTAGACAAGGAGAAGCAGCCTTTTCTGTGCCTCAGAAATGATCTTATTTTCTGAAGCAAAGGCAGGGCAGCAGAGACATCTTTATTAGTCTGCCAATCAGCTGAGGCCTGCCATGCCAGATTCCTAAAATGTATAATAGCCATAGTTTCTTTTCCCTGGTAAAGTAATTATAATTTTGAAGATCTAGAGAAAACAGATTTAATAAGATTTCCAACATAATTAACACAGTAAATCCAAAGTCGTAACAGGAAAAGACTGGGAGATGGGAGTGTAGTTGAGTGGCAGAGTGCTTGCATCACCAGCCTTGGGTGTGCACTCTGACCGTCATCTTTTTCCCTAAGGTATTCACATAGAACCAACTAAACACTTTCTCTTTGCTACATAAATAAATACCTAAAGCTGCTTGTAGGGAAAACACAAAATGTGTTCCTCACTTACTTACTCTTCAGCACTATCAGTAATGTGAAACAAGGACTTGGGAAACTAAACTGAAACAGTAACCACTTAAGACAATACATAATGGAGCTCAGGTACAACAGTCACTGAGTGGAGGATTATGGGAATCCAAGGGTGATGGCTCCCAACTAGAGAAATGCTGGTTGGAAAGTAGAATCCAGTTGGGTCTTAAGGGATAAGAAAGCTTTAGATTGGTGAGCAAAGGCATCTAAAGAACAGTACAAACAAACATAAGAAAGGCCTGTGAGCACCCTAGGCACTGCAGCTCTGGGACAGTGCAGGGCTTGAGGACTGAGACCTGCTCTACTAGAGACTGACTATCAGGAAGGTCCTGGCAGGTTCCTTGTCTGGCTACATCTTGACTTGGCATTCTTGGGTGTTTTTTGTTTCTATTTTATGTGCATTGGTGCTTTACCTACGTATGTCTGTATGAGGGTGTTACAGGCAGCTGTGAGCTGCCATGTGGTGCTGGGAATTAAAACCAGGTCCTCTGGAAGAGCAGCCAGTGTTCTTAACCACTAAGCCATTCTTAAAGAGGGAAAGCAGAGTGAGAGCTACCTCACTGAACTTGAATGAGATTATATGAAATACCATGTGTGAAAACTGATCAGCTCAGTGTCCGCCCGGGAGTGGGTTCTCAAAAATTAGTTTCACCTATTCATCAGTTAAGTCAGTATTTTGATACCATGTTCACAATTTGTATTTTGTATCGCCTTTCCCATTAGTTGGTTTATATTTAATACTATTATTTAGTACATTTTGTCTAATACTAAGATTTAGTAATATAAAATTTTGTTTTCTCTCCTTTTTTGTGACATTAGGTTCTACTTTGCAGCCCAAGCTAACCTCAGACTCATAATCTTCTTGCCTCCATCTGCTGAGTGATGGGATTAGAGGTGTGTACCATCACACTTGGCTAAAATAATTATTTAAAAATAGCACTCTATGAGCTGGAGAGATGGCTCAGCGGTTAAGAGCACTGACTGCTCTTCCAGAGGTACTGAGTTCAATTCCCAGCAACCACATGGTGGCTCAGAACCATCTGTAATGGGATCTGATGCCCTCTTCTGGTGTGTCTGAAGACAGAGACAGTGTACTCATATAAATGAAACAAATCTTTAAAAATACATATCATTTTATTTCAGCATATACTCTTTAGCCTTAACTAAGTATAATATGTGCAACCACAAATTAAATTACAACTGCTTGTTACAATGAAGTTTTAACTATTAAAAATTAAAATCTGTTCAACTGTGAGTCTCCTAAAACCTATCCAAACTGAATTTTAGAAACATTAAAGCAGTAGTCTCAAATACTGCAAGCCAATATAATCAAACACATTTTACAAAATTAAATTTAAGTCACTGTTATATATTGTACACATACCTGTTTTAGTTTGTAGACCTCTATATTTCTCACATGATATATACTCCTTATGGTAGATGAATTATAAGGGGGGCACTCAAAATGACCTTAAATAGAAGAGAAATAAACCATTGTCTTTCTAAAAGTGGTTCCAAATTTACATTCACATGGATCATGTAACAAAGAGCCAATCTGTGGAGTCCATGCCAACAGTTTAGCACCACAGAGAGCAGAGGAGATAGGACGAGAAAGTAGACTTTCAATTAACAGTTACATTAAATATATTAAGTTTTAGTTGTCAATTTAACTCATGAAATTTGTAGAATCTATATGTAGGTAAGCCACTGCTCTAACCAAAAATCACGTAGATATGGTGGAATGAAAGGTAACTAATGACACGGATTCCAAAAACATGTTTAAACAGGAAGTAAGCTGCAAAAAGATGAAAGCAATGAGATACATTTATACAAAGTATAAAACACACTGAATCCTGTGTATTCAGCAGTGACATGAAATAATCAAGTGGGGCTGGAGGGATGGCTCAGTGGTTAAGAGGATTTCTCTTTCAGAGGTCCTGAGTTCAATTCCCAGCAACCACATGGTGGCTCACAACCATCTGTAATGGGATCCGATGCCCTCTTCTGGCATTTCTGAAGGTTGGACAGTGTACTCACATACATTAAATAAATCCATTTAAAAAAAAGAAAGAAAGAAAAGAAATAATCATGTGAATGATAAATACCAGACTGGAAACAGTGATTCCCTGGCTATCGGAGGGGAAGAAGGGGAATGCGACAGTCAAGTCAATCAAACTGGAAACAGTGATTCCCTGGCTATCGGAGGGGGAGAAGGGGAATGCGACAGTCAAGTCAATCAAACTGGAAACAGTGATTCCCTGGCTATCGGAGGGGAGAAGGGGAATGCGACAGTCAAGTCAATGAGCTTTCACTATACCTATACTGTTGTATTTCCTTAAAGGGGTTGGGGATTTAGCTCAGTGGTAGAGCGCTTGCCTAGCAAGTGTAAGGCCCTGGGTTCAGTCCTCAGCTCCGGAAAAAAAAAATCAAAATTAAAATTAAAATGGCAATACTAAAAAAATATTGATAAAACTAGATCATGGACACATAGCTATGCTATATAGCATCTACATTTTCTTTTCCATAAAATACTTATAATAGAAAACTAAGCCAGGCAGTGGTGGCGCATGCCTTTAATCCCAGCACTCGGGAGACAGAAGCAGGCAGATTTCTGAGTTCGAGGCCAGCCTGGTCTACAGAGTGAGTTCCAGGACAGCCAGGGCTATACAGAGAAACCCTGTCTCAAAAAACCAAAAATAAAATAAAATAAAAATAAAAACCTAAGAATAGTATCATTTACAGAAGAAATCTGATGCATAAGTCAAACTATAAATTTTGGTTATACTAGAGGGCATGCAAGCTCTAAAATATAAAAGTAATTCTGTCAGAACAATACCTTTTCTATAGTCATGAGATTTAAATATGCCAGAGATGCCGCCAATCCTTACTCCTCTGTATTTGACAACACCAGCCAAACCTGAAAAATTTATGCAATTTAGTAAAATGCTATTGGCAAAAGGAATCTACTAAAAGAATAAACCTTTTCGAAGCCTGAAATTCTATGCAGTCCTCAAATCATTGGAAAGTATTTGCCATAATAAGGTCACTCTTCACACATTGCTATATGCTGATGATCCCCAAGGCAGAGAAGGCCTGGAGCCAGTCAGGCAAGAACTAAGTGGATTCTAAAATGAGGAGGCAGGGGGTTAGAAGCAAACAGCACAGGGTGGTACCTAGCATCACACGGCGGTACCTAACAGCACAAGGCAGTACCTAACAGCACAGGGTGGTACCTAGCATCACACAGTGGTATCTAACAGCACAGGGTGATACCTAACAGCACAGGGTGGTACCTAGCATCACACGGTGGTACCTAGCAGCACAGGGTGGTACCTAGCATTGCACAGAGGTACCTAACAACACAGGATGGTACCTAGCATCACACGGTGGTACCTAGCAGCGCAGTGTGGTACCTAACAGCACAGGGTGGTAGCTAGCTGAACATACAGTAGGAGGGAAGAACTGGAGAGGAAGGTCCTGTAATGGACTTAAACAGTGGGAGTAAAGTCAACAGGTGTATATCCAAAGAACCTGCAGTTTCTACATTTTCATTTTTGACTCAACTGACAATTCTACTTTTTATTTGTTTGAGACAGGTCTTATGATGAGTTCTGGGTGACCTGGAATTCACTACATAGACCTGGCTGGCCTCAAACTCCTAGAGATCAGCCTGCCTCTACCTCTAGAGTGTTGGAATTAAAAACATGTCTGGCCCAAATTCATCTCTTTATAATACTGAGATTGTTGGAAAAATGACAACTCAGTAATGACACAAACAAAATTCCCAAAGTTAAAGATTTTATCGATAGAAAAACCTAAAAATTATTCTGGAAACAATCATTTAAATAAAGAGATAAAAGGCCTGCAAACTTTAAAAGATGAAAAATGTACAAAAATAAAAGGGACATTTCAAGTGATATCATAATAAATCCAATCAGCTAAATCCAGAGTGCAGGAAATGCTACAAGGCAATTAATCTGCCTACAACAAACAAACTATATAGGAAAAAGAAAAAAGAAAGAAAAGAAACAAAGACAGGAAGGACGGAAAGAGTCTAAGAGGCACAGTCCTGAACCCCAAATATTTGGATTCTACCTGAGCAAGTCATTTGTAGAGCTGATAACTGAGACACGCAGAGAAATGAGTACAGACAAGGCACAAGATAAGGGCTAACTCACTTTAGTTACGTATAAAACGGTACCAGAGCACATGCGTCTAAAACTATCACTCAAAAGTCATGCACTTAAGGGCTGGGGAGATGGCTCAGAGGTTAAGAGCACTGGATGCTTTTCTGGAGGTCCCGAGTTCAATTCCCAGCACCACATGATGGCGCACGACCATCTATAATGTAAGCTGGTGCTCTTCAGGAATATATGCAGTCAGAACACTGTATACATAGTAAATAAATAAATCTGGGGGGAAGGGGTCATGTACTTAAAAATATACAAATGAAATAACCCAGTGGTTAGGACTTGCTTTAAGACAAGTCATCTCACACAGGAAGTTTAAACAATACTGGATATTTAAATATGGGGGTAGAACAGAGTAATAGAGTTGAAGTTAACAAGTAGAGAAATGTATTATACTTCTTGATATTTTCATGTATGTTTAGCATTTTCCATTACAAAGTTTAATTCAATAAGAAAAAACAGAGACTATAAATAAAAAAAACTTGTCATCATATTAACTAGTATTTAAATCATTTGAAGAAAAATGGATGTATGTTCATGACAGGCCATTTAATCATTAACTATTTTAACTCAATTCTCATGATTATTTAAGTTAATGGCATTCACTAACACCACATGTCCTCTAGAAGCCGCCCAACTGGTACAAATTCTGACAAGACCAAAAAAAAAAAAAAAAAAGTGAACATAAACACATACCTAAATAGTAAATATTTGGCGCTACCCAGCCACCATAGGGTAACTCTTGCAAATGGTTTGAAGCTTCATGGTTTCCTCCAATGAAGATGGTGAGAACGGGGGCCTTTTTCTCTCCAGAGTAATATCTACAACATAACGGTAAAGTTGTCAGGAGCCAAACTAACCACAGCAGAAAAAGCAAGAGGGTCAGCAGGAAAAGGCCGAGCTCAAAAAAACGATCAAACAGTCCCCACTATCTTCCCATGCCTGTCCTTATGAATGAATGAAATCTCGAGTTTCGAGTCAGTACACAGTCATTGAGATCAAGAACTTTGTGAAGTGCGAGGCTAAAGTCTGAGCTTCTAGAACCCAGACTAGCACACAGCAGGTCACGGGAAAACTAATCATGAAATCAACTAATCATAGTGTTCTAGCAATTCCAAAGTATCTAAAACTGCTGGTGTCACCACGGTCCCTGGGAAGAAGAGCCAGATGTGTACAGACAGGGACATTTCCTAAGCGCCAGGTCCAACAGACACCGCGATCAGCGGCAGAAGGACCTGGAAGCTCACGCGAGGCCCGGCCGCGCGCCCCTCACCTGTAGAAGGTCTGCATGTGGCGGTACTTGGGCGGCACGGCCATGCAGCGCAGGTCAGCCTCGTTGCGCACCGCCTGGAAGTCTCCGCAGCACAGAAGGAGATCCACCGGTCCCGGGCCGCGCCGCTCCGCCAGAGCCAGAGTCTCGTAGATCTTGTCCAGCTCGCCGTGGCAGCAGCCGGCCACAGCAACCCGCATCGTGACGTTGGGCCGCGGAACTCCACCGCAACACCCTTGAGCACCTGCAGCCCGAGCCGAACAGCAGAGAACACCCGACAGGTCACCTGCCCGGCTCCCGCCAACATTAACAGAGCCTCGGAGAGTTTAGATTCCCTTATGTAACTTCCGGCTTCCAAGTCTCGCGAGAGAGGGTGCGGGAAGGGCAGGGCCAACCCGAAGAGGAAACTTTAAACTTGTTTGTCTGTCTGTGTTCGTGATACCTCGAGTGCTAGCAGTCTGATGGGTTGTTAGTTTAAAACTAGAAAAGGAAGTAAAACCTCCAAGAATAGGAATTTGATTTAGTAAAATTAAGGTAAGCAAGTAAGCAGGAGCGATTGAGCAGAGCAATTCCCTAGAGCAAACCTCTCCCCAGCAAAGATAACCGCCTTAAAAAAAATTAGAAAGTAAAAGAATTTTTTGTCGTGATGACATTAAAATTTAAATGCAACTTTGAAACTTACTGATTATTTTTAAACTATATCCCCCTACCCCCGGCAATTTCTAAGATTGTTTTTTACTAAGAGGAATGGGTATTTTCCTGCCAAATTATTTGCCTAACTATAACGCAAGATGAATGAAAGCAGGTAAGTATCTCAAAAACTTGTGGAGAGAAAAGGTGGTGACGAATCAATGAAGAATGAATGGCAAAGAAGCACACCAGTAAAGAAAATCAAATCGAGGGGATATAGATGTAGTGCCAGGAAAGTGTTAGCGATCCCCCCAAAAACAGACAGGAACCGATCCCGATGCAACTCACAGCAGGGTCTTTATTCTATTCCAGCTAGATGGGGCCTGTCTGCTCACCATCTACACACAGTAAGGTTTTTGGTGGGAAGAGAAGCCCTGAGTGTCACTCGGGGCAAGACTTTATAGGAAGCTACAAGCAGAGGGTGGAGTGATGGTGGTGGTGTTTAAGCATCTAATTGGAGAGCTACCATGGCCTTTAACACAATTGGCTGGTGCTGGGAGTCATATCATCAACCTAATTTCTGCTTCTCTCTGCATTGATGGTTGTTAGGCAGGAGGTGGCCTTGTAACCTGGGAGTGCAGATCTGTTGTGGTAATAACCTGGAGATGCTGGTCTTGTTGAAATGTAATTTGGAAACTAAGGTACTGCCTGTTAGCTAGTTCAAACTGAGGTCTGGTCCTCTAAAATGTGTGGCCTCTCACAGAGAACTATACATTTAAACAACTAAAAAGCAAAACAAAACAAAAACAATCAGGTAAAGACAATCTAGGCCAGAGGATGGTGGCTCATTCCTTTATTCCTAGCATTCCAAAACCAAGCAAGCAGATCTCTGTGAGTTCAGGCCAGCCTGGTCTACAAAGTGAATTAGGACAGCCAGGGAGGGCTGATGCATGAAGAAACCCTGTCCCATAAAACCAAAAAAGGAAAACAACCCCACAGAGAAACTGTCTCAAAAAAGAAAAGACAATCTAATCAAGGCTATACAATTTTATACATCTAACTCTTCTCTTTTTCTTTTTGTGTCTGCTCTGTTTGCTGCTTTCTTTTTTCCCTTTTCTTTTCTTTTCTTTTCTGTTCTTTTCTTTTGAGACAGGATCTTTTTATGTATCTCTGACTGGCCTGGAACTATGTATATCAGACTGGCCTGGACGTCTCAGCCATCTGCTTGCCTTTGCAAGTCACTCAGTTCTGGGATTAAAGGTATAATCAACCATGTGTGTCTATCTGCACTTTCATTTAAAAAACAAAAACAAAACAAAACAAACAAAGAGACAATGTCCTAGGAACAAAGACAGCAAAATTAATTCTAAATAAAGCAAGACATGTAAGCAGATCAAGGGTAATTTAAAGATTCTGGAGTGATGTCAAGGACTATATACAAGGAAGCCAGAGAGGCACTGCCGGTTAGGTGGGATTTTCCCCCCTCCCCCTGGTTACTGAGTAAAGCTCCTAATCGATTAAGACCCTACCATGGAAGAAGGGAGTAGGAACGTCTAAGAAAAGCGTACTAGAGAGCTGTTGTGGGAATCCTTTCTCCAGGCAAGGTCCTGACCTACATGCCAAAGAGCCACTGACCAGAACCACGGTTCTGGCTTTGTGAAATTCTTGACTGAGGAAGACTCAGATCATACCAGTAAGAGTATATGCCCAGTACAAACAACCAAACCCTGGATGTAGGAGCCAACATTTTATTTCCATGGGTGATTTAGCTTCTGGTTTTTTACATTAGTCCTAACAGTTTTGCAAATGTATAGAGAAAATAAAAACTGTACTTGTTTTTAAAGACAATTAAATACCAAAGCTTGTGCCCACAGTGATTTTGGGATGGTTTCTTCAAGTTTACCAGGAAGACATGATTATTTTTTGATGTTTAAATTGACAAAGGTTGAAAAAGATAAAAAATTGAAGGTTTCCATTAGCTTCTAACATAGTCTTTCTGCATTAGAATTTTGAAATGTCAAAACCAAATGATTTAACAATATCATTAACTATACCTCCCAACTCTCTTTTATGTGTATCACCACATTGTCCCGGCTGGCCTTGAACTCCTAGGCTCAAACAGTTCTCCTCCACAGTTTGCCAAGTAGTTGGGATTACAATCAGCAAGCCACCTGTAGCTGGCTTTCATTTTTAATTTATACAAATTACTTCCTTACATGGATTTTTTTTTTTTATTTTGTGCCTATATTCCTTTAGAATCGTGCCTCAAAACATTAGTTATCACTTGACTACTGGTAAGAAATGCCAGATTATTATAAAACCCATCTCAACAAGATTTTCAAATATAAACTAGATGAGCTTTAATTTCCTCTAAAGAGCTGGGATTACAGGAATGTGTCAACACACCAAGAACACCAACTCCTTACTTCCTCTGAGCACAAAAGGAGCAGGTGTACTGGCTGATTCCAGTTTTCACTGTTTCCTGGAAGGAAACACCACAGTGGTGCGTGCAGTTATTCAGGTCTCTCATTACCTTAGCCCAAGCCCAGGGAAGCAGGTATCATGTAACACACACACACACACACACACACACACACACACACACACACACACACGGAAGCAGGTGTCACATAACACACACACACAAGGAAGCAGGTGCACATAAAACACTTACACACACACACACACACACACACGGAAACAGGTGTCACATAAAACACACACACACACACGCACACACAGAAGGTGACCCTCTTAAGCTATACAGTGAGACTCTTTCTCCCTGGGAAAGACTGTTTCTCCCACTCTCAACATTTCTTAGTTGTTTTTGATTGTCGAGGTTTGAGACCCCATGGGATTTACCGCTTTCATGTTAGCATGTCTATTGGTTTTTTGTTTGTTGATTGGTTAGTTTTGGGTTTTTGGTTTTATTGAGACAAGGTTTTCTTGTGTAGCCATGGCTGTCCTGGAACTTGGTCTGTAGATCAGGCTGGCCTTCAACTTGCAGAGATCTGCATTCCTCTGCCTTAGGAGTGCTGGAATTAAAGGGCCACGGCCCAGCAACACATCCATTGGTGTCATCCTTGTTCACTCCTTGTTTTGGCAGCCACGTCAATGAGACTTTATGAGTCTAACTTCTCTGACATTTCTAGGAGACACAACCTCATCACAAAATTTCTCTGGCTCTTCCAATCTTTCCAATTCCCCTCTTCTGTGGTGACTCCTGAGCCTTAGATTTAATTATTGTGTTGTAGTCTTGAGTGAATGTGTATTTATTTTTATTTGTTGTATGTGTTCTCTCTCTCTCTCTCTCTCTCTCTCTCTCTCTCTCTCTGTGTGTGTGTTTGTGCATGCTATGATTTATGTGTGGAGATCAGAGGGCAATTTGTGAGAATTGGTTTTCTCATCCTTTTTTTTTTTTTTTTTTTAGAATGGAACTCATGTTGTTGGCTTGGTGAAAAGTGCCATTACTTTCTGAGCCATCTCACTAGCCTAAATTCTACTTTTAAAAGTATAGCTATATTAAATATGTGATAGGTATTCTTGAAGTCAACTTGACTTCATTTGGAATTAACTAAAACTCAAAAATGGGGACACACCTGTGAGGGATTTTTGCTTGATTTGAAGTGGGAAGATCTACTTTTAATCCAGATCTTTGAGGTAGGAAGAGACAGCTTTTATCAGATATTTTGAGCTGGGAAAGCCCACCTTTATCTGAGCCATAGTTTCTGCTGGAAGCCTATATAACAAAGACATGAAAAAAGGCAGCTTTTGCTCTTTGCCTGCTTGCTCTTACCTCAATAGCAAGTCCATTCCTTCCCTGGTATTAGAGCCTACTTCTTTGAGATTCTGGTATATACTGAAGACCAGCTGAGACAACCGGCCTCAAGGACTGAACAAAACTACTGGATTCTTGGACTTTCCATTCATAACCAGCCGTTGTTGTTTTAGTTGGACCAAAGACTGTAAGTCATTCTAATAAACCCCTTTTCTATATACAGAGACATTTATTCTATAAATTCTGCTACTCCAGAGAACCCTGATAATGCAGTTATTCAACCCGGGAGTTCTATGTAAAAATTACAGACTTTTCAGATTTATTACTGGCTACTTCTGTCTTACCCTGTATTTCTATTTTTCTTCATTATTATTGTGTTTGACACACAAGCTAGATATCTAAAAGAAGGGAAGCTCAATTGAGAAGATGCCTCCATAGGATCCAGCTATAAAGCAGTTTTTTAATTGGTGATCCATGGGGGTGGGTCCAGCCTATTGTGGGTTGTTCCATTCCTGTGCTGGTGGTCCTAGGTTCTACAAGGAGCAGGCTGAGCAAGCCAGTAAGCAGCACTCCTTCATGCCCCCTGCATCAGCTCCAACAGTTAACAAGTGTTAAAAGAGAGTGTTGTGAGTAATTATCCTGAGCCAACCATCTGACATCTTGGGTGTTATGCTGTGCCAGTTTGCAATAGATCGTCCCAGCTGGGTTGTTGAGGATTCACCACCCCACACATACACATACATGGGGGTGGGCACAGACAGAGGCAATCAGAAAGGCAAACTTAATTGCCCAGGGGAAATCCTCAACTAATACAATGGTGTACACATGTTCCAGCCTCAAGATGGATAATCCAACAAGGTATTCTATTTATTTCTCAGAGGTGCTTGAAGAATATATAGTGATCTCAATAGCAGACTCTTATATTGATTTTGTTTTTCTTTCTCTCTCTTTAGACTCACCAATTCTGTTCCCTGGAAATACCTCAAAAATAACCTGCCTATACTCATATCTTGTCCCCAGATGAAACAAAGCAAAAAATGTTTATTCAACATTTAATACATGCTTATGGTAGGTATCAAGATAATAAAGTTACTTTTCCCAAAGCTCTAATATATATATATATATATAAACACATAATATATTAAACAATATGTAGCAATATATTGTTAGAGATATGTTACAGGAAAGAACCAACTGATGTCTGAAGTTAAGGGATGACACTAGGGTGGGGAGATGTTTCAAAATGTAAAACCTCTTGCTACTAAACCTGATTGACTCCGATTCTTGCACCCCTAGATGAAAAGAGAGAAACAGCTCCCTAAGATGTTCTCTGCTAGCACATGTGTGCATACACACACACACACACACACACACATTAAACAAACAAATAAATAAGGAGCTGGGGGAGTCACCCAGCTCCTCCTTGAGGGAGGGGTTTCCTGGAAGATATATTGCCTGAGTTACTGAGTGAAGTATAGCTCACACATAGCTATAGAGACTATTGTACAATTGTCAACGCTTTTATGTGTTATGTACAATTACAATCTGCCTGGTTGTAGCAGGCATACTAGGACGTGATTTTAGGTGTTACATGGATGGACATTTAAATTTTTGTATTTATGAATGGTAATGTGTACTAGAATAAAAAATACAACACATTTGATATCACAGACTATGCTTTAGGACAAGGCTAACAATCTTAAATAGGCTCAAACTGGCTTTAAATAAAATTATTCAATGAATAATATAATACCTGGGAGAAGACTGGCAAAGACTGTAGTAACAGAGCTTAGGATATACTGTTACAGCACCAGGGTTCTCTTACACTTCCAGCCTTCCAGAAGTGCAACATTTGTAACAGACTTATAAGCAAAGGTGAAAAATGATACAATGAATGTAGACATTAACCTACAGGAAATGAGGAACAATGGGGAGCTATGCTTTTACTTCAAGAGCACGGGGAGGTGAGTGGAGGTGAGGTAACCACCTGAGTTAGGGATGGCTTCACTTATTAGGGTATTTTAGTAGGAAACATTCAGATAGTTTAATTCCCCCTCCCCCATTTGACCTAGAGGTTGGAAAAAAGTATAACACATAGACAACATAAAGCTTTCCACATTCCAGGCATGTTGTTTTGTTTATTGGTTCATTTTTTCTTATTAGTCCTTATTTTACAGTCAAGAGAACTGAAATAAACATAAGGAGGATAAGCAACCTGTCCAAAATATTGGTGCTAACTAAAGCAGCAAGGGTTAAATCCAGGCGTCCTGGATCTAGAAAACCCGTTCTTACCAATATACCAGAATAAGTGGGTCGGGCACACAATGCTAAATAAAGCAGGTCATACTTGAGCGTTGAAGCATGAAGCGATTTTCATTGCAGGCAGAAGACCTGCTTTTGGGACCAGTTTCCCCAGCTTTAAAATGGAGATGATACTGAAACTAGGAATTTGGTGTAGAGTGAGATAATGAATGTGAAAGTGAACTTCAAACTTCGTAGGTAGTAACTCCACCTACTAGCGAATTAGGAAGGAGAACCTGTAAACTGAAATTTAAGAATACGGACAGCTCGTAGAGCCAGGGCGAGGCTCCGCCCCCTACCAGCGGAAGGTGGGGCGGGCAGGCTTCTGCGCATGCGGAGGCCGCTGCCCGCGCCCACCTCTGACCCCAGGCGAGAGTAGCTGCTGTTTCTGAGAGGACGATTCGTAAGCTGGGGTCTGGCGCGGTTTCCCAATTCTTCGCCTTTCTGCCCGGCACTTCGGTGTTCCAGCGACGCCTGGGGCGCGGTCTGTTCTGGGCAGCTTGCCTGGCTTTCTACAGAGGCTCAGGCTGCTGGCCACATAGGTGGCTGTCGAAAGTGCCGGCCGCGCGCCGGCGCCGGCAGCAGCCGGGTGGGAAGGCTCAAGATGGCGTGCCTGTTGGAGACCCCAATCCGCATGAGCGTCCTCTCGGTGAGTGATCCGCCCGGTGCCGGGCAACCCCGGTCCTGCCCACAGCATTACCCTGGCGCCGTGAGCCTCCCGAGCACCACCCCCTGCGGTGGCCTCAGGTAGATGCACGCGACCCCGGCCGAGTCGGAGGCGTCTCCTACTCGAGAGCTCCCACCGGTGCGGATTCCCAGGACGGCGCCCGGCAGGTGGGGAGGTCGGGTTCCAGGCTGCCGACCCTTGGGCGCGGCTTGGGTTTGGCTGAGCTTTCCCCTGTCTTCCTCTCTGCGCTGTTGCTTCTCCGGACAGAGCTCGCTGCCTGCGAGGTGAAGTACAGGGCAGGCCTAGACCTAGAGTCCACTTCGCTCTCCCGGGTTATGGCTAGGCGAGGAGCTGGCAGGCTAGGGCTGTGTATCTTCTGTCAAATCTCTACACCCGGGCACCTACCAGGGCCGCTTGCTTCTTGGCAATGGAGGTTTTCGCATCAGCTGCAACTCGCGCTATTGTGTGTAGTTATTTTAACCCCTTTGCTCTTCTCTGCTGTTGAGGTCCGAGCTGTGAGACTAGAGACACTATGTTTCTAATGACGGGTGTTTGTTTTTTCTTTAAAGAGAGAGAGCTTAACATTTTAGGAGGGACCAAAAAGTGGGATTAAAAAAGAACAGGTTTCCCCAGTATTTGAAAGAAGGGAACATACTGATAGACCTAGAAGAAATACCAGCTTTTCCCGCCTTAAATTAAAAAGAACAACAAAAAGCCAAGAAGGCGACCTTCGCCTTCCAGTATATTGTCCTTAAAAAACAGGACCAGTAATGACATGAACAAGAATCAATGTTGCTGGGAGATAGATAACCCTGGGAAGTTTAACTACAGATTTTAGCAGTTGGACTCCAAATTGAGTCTACCAATGATTCATTTGTTGTTGGAAGTAAAATCGTAGGTAGGCAAAGAATGCTCGGTCATCTTTTAGACCTGTGGAGACTTACTGAGATGGTAGTTGGATTATAGATGACTTGTCAGATTCCCTACAGTCTTCCAACTCCAACTGGTTTCTTTCCTCTTCTCTGACCTCTCACACAAACATACTTACGTGTTCAAAGGCACCAGGTACATCACTCCATTCAGGGTTAGAGCCATGCTGCTATCCAAAAAGACAGAAGTCACATTGCAGTGCAAAATATAATTTGGGGAGGCAGTCAACAAATCTAGCCCTGGATCCATCTTACTAAACTGTTTGCTTAAATTGCTACTAGAGAAGTACTGTCTGTCCAATTATTGAACATATTAGCCCCTTATTTCATTTTGTATTGTCCATGAATGTTTTGTGGGAGAGCAGACCATTGACTTCTCTCATTGTATTAAACGGAGAAAAGGATGTGTCGTAACTGTTCGATTCCCTTCTGATTGTGTCATTTAGATTGCAGTTATCCTGTGGTTCACCTGAAAAGCTTTTGCTTATTTGGTTTCCTCCAACACGCACACACACACACACACACACACACACACACATGCACAAACACAAACACAGGTGATCGATCCCAGCCCGTTAAGCACGCTTGGAAAATGCTGTTCCAAAATACTTTTCTGGCCTCACCTGTGGTTTCTTTGCCTTTTGTACATTATCAGCATGTATAGTGTATATAGTTGAAAACTTCATCTCACACTTCCAGTAAATAATTATGTTCTGGTTATTTCACTCAAAAACTTCTTGAATATTTTCCATTTTGAGTTAGAATTTGCTTTAGCATTTGGGAGTATAAACTAACTCTAAAGTCTAGTTTTCTAACTCTTCCACCTTAGGGCCTTAGGAAGGTAGAGCTTTAGACACATGACTGAACTTGGTGATCTTACCAGTGTAAAGGAAAGGTTCTAACTTTCAAACAGCTAACTAAAGCACAACTTTTATAATATCAGTTATTAATTAGAAGTTATTGGAGGTTGAGGAAATGACTCCGTAGGTAAATTGCTTGCTTCACAAGCATGAGGACTTGAGTTAGGATCCCAGTACTTACATAAAAAGCCAGGTATGGCAGTGCGTGTTTGTAATGTCATTGGGAGGTAGATCATGGAGGCTTTCTGGCCAGTCTGTCTAGTCAGAACAGGGAGTTTCAGGTTTGGTGAGAGACCCTGTTTCAAAAAGATAGAGACAGGAATATGCCAGACCTTGACCACAGCTGGTCGAATCCCTTTAATAAGCTACTGACTATGTACCAGTGAAGTAGAAGGCCCTGTATTGTGTACTTTAGTAATACAAGGCTATCAGAAATGCTCTGAAGGAGCTCATGGTTCTGATGACACCAGAGTGTGATAGCTGCAAGTTGACTCGTGGGAAGTCAAATCGTTTTAAATTATTTCCATCTATAGTCCCTTATACTTTCCTCCTGAGAGACCTCCTCAGTTGCTTGCTTAATCTTAACTACACAATTCACACATCTACATTATCATCTTGACTCCCGCCTACAGCTAGTCTCAAATCTTTGTGTGGATGTCATCCATAGCATCTAACAAAGCATGTTCTTTTTCCTAAGAGGACTTACTCATGACTTCCCAGTTCAATGCTGTCTTTCACTTATCATTCTGTTAAACTTCCCAGAGTCATCTTTGTCTCTTCTTTCACTCATACTTCTGTATAATGAATTGCTAAACTATTTTTTTTTTTTGTAAATAAAAGGCACTTAATAAATGTTTAATTGAACTGTTGGAGGAGGTGGACAGACTCAGCTCTATTTGTACTATTCATGGCCGTTGTTCCTGTTTAATTTCATCCCTTCAACATAGTTCTTATGTTCTTGAGACTTTTAAATTGTTTTGTATTGGTTGTATTTTTTTTAAATAGGTATAGGTTCCCTGGAAGTTGCAGAGAGGTCATGTGTACAACTAACTCAGGTTACCTGCATTGGTTACATTTTACATAGTTACAGAAGCAGGAAATTGGTATAGTATGTGGATATTTTTATATCTTTTTATGACCACTGCTGTTAAGATACAAAAATATCTCCATCACCACGAGAATTTCCATCATGCTGTGTCTGTAAAGACACATTTCTAACCCCATCCTTAATTTCTGGTGGCAACTACTTCTCTTTACCCTTTAAATACTTTTGTGAGTTTTCTTCATTGTTACATGAATGGAAACATGCAGTATGTGACCCATTGGGAGTGGCTTTTGTCACTCACTGTGCTTTTGAGAGTCTTCCAAATTATTGCATGTATCTATAGTTTGTTTCTTCTTTTTGCCACATAGAATTCTGTGAATGGATGTCCCAGCATTTGTTTGTAATCAGTTATCTATTGAACATTTTTGTTTCTACCTTTTGGCTATTATAACCTACTGTGAACAGTTATTGACAGTTTCTTTTTGTGGATATGACTGAAAGAAATGCCTAGAAGTGTAATTACTAAAACTATTATTTTACATATGGTAAATGTATGTTTAGTTTGCAAAGAAACTGTTGAACTTTTCAGATTACCATTTTATATTTATCAGTACTGTAGAAGAGATTTAATTTCTCTCAGTCCTTGTCAACATCACTGTTAGTTTTAATTTTAGCTTCTCTAATAGCTGTGTCCTGATACTGTATTATCCCCTTAATTTGTATTAATTTTCTTAATGAAGAGCAATGTTGAAATCTTTTCAAGGAATAAGGAGAAATGTTTGTGTCATTTTTTACTCACTCTCTAATTGGACTGCTTGCTTTTTGATTATTGAATTTATATTGAATTTATATGTTTATCAGGTGGGTATTTACAAGTATTTTATGAACCTTGGGGCTGGTACCTTTCTCCAAAAAGAACTTTGATCTCTACCTCATGCTGTACACAAAAAGGAACTCAAGGAGGATTAGAGATTTTATTGTTTAGTTCTTGACAGTTGTGTTCTATTGGTCTTGCCTGTTGCTGCTTATTGATTTGTTCTCTTGTGTGGGCAGTTAGCAGTAATTAGAAGACTCTGTGAAGTTAAACCCAGCTAGCCTCTAAGTACAAATTTGCCTTCCTTTGGTTTTAGTTTGAATATAAAAATGAAGTTTTTTCATCATGTTTTAGAAGTTTGAAGTTTGTTTACAAAACACCAGTAAGGGTGGGGTTTGTGGGGAGTAGTCCTTAAAGCATATTTGTTGATATGAACTTCTTAATCTTTAGTGGCATTGTGTGACATATGAAGGGGGTGCTTATTTCATGATCCATGACATTTTGAAGTGTTTTAAAGGAAAGATTGCTACTCAAATTCAGATACTTGGTGGAGAGTCAGAAATGTCTTAGTTTTATCTGGGGAACTAGCCTTTGGATTGATTCTGGGATTCATTACCCCCATCCCCAATCCAGGGTTGTGTGCTTGTGGTCTGTCACTAAACTTTATCCTCTACACTTTAATTTTTGATTTGATGGTTGTTTTCAAATAAATATCATCTGTCATGTTGATTTCTGGGTAAAGATAGAGTATTATATGGCAGAACATTTCTGTTTCCTTCTAGAAATTGAAGAACAGCCTCATTTACTAAATCTCAGTGCTATGATCCCTTGAAGCATGGTGGTGGGTCTTAGTTTCTTAATGATTAATATTATCCACTCCCTTCACAGACTACATGCATATGCCTTAAAGAAACACATGGTTTTAAGGGGTTTGAGGGTTCTTTGAAGCCTGGGCATTGGTTCTGTGCTAAAGTGTCAGGCACCAAACATGTGCTGTCAAAAGTCATTTTAGTTATTTTGCAATGGTAAGTAAAAGTAACAATGTCATATTTGGGACTTGAATCTGAGGAATTTTAATTTTTTTTTTTTTTTTTTGTCCAGAGTATGTCAGTGAGCTCTCCCACCAAGTGAACTTTGGCCTCTGTAAGGGCTTTGTGTAGTTAGTGATATAAGGAGTGCAAAGCTAGACTAACTGGACAGTCAAGCTAGAGAAATACTTGAGGGTCTCAGCACAGGCAGAAGTAGAAAAACAGATCAGCGGTGGCTCATGAGACCGTTGTTGTTACAGGCCATAGTGTGGATTACAGGCAGGTAGATCCAGAGAGAAAATAGAAGAGACCTTACCAACTGTTAGATGAGACAGCGGAGTGTAAATAAGCACCATGGAGAGCTCCACAGCAAGGCTGTTACTGCCTCTGAGAATGGGAAGCAAATGAGAGGCTTGATAATCTGGAGGCAGCTGGCCTGTGCACAGTTGTACTTACCGGGTGCATTGTGAAAGACCATACTCAGGATCCTGAAGTCACTGCACTATTTCAGTCTTGAATAATTTATTGTGTGGTGCAGGGCAACATCTACTTGTGACTAAGTAGCTCACTTTTTAATGCCAAGGTTGAGAAATAGGCATTTGGTGTATTTTAGAGGATTTCTTGGCTATCTTATCATTGGAGGCATGTGAATAATGTCAGCCAACCTGGAATGTGTCTTTATTTCTGTGATACTCACAGCCCTTTTATTCCATTTCTGTTTGTTAGAGATAGTCTTTGGACTGCCACATTATGCTGTTTTGCATCATAGGTCTCTTTAACTTATTTGCTCTATTTAGGGGCATCTCATAATGCCTACACTGAAGAGTAAATGTATTACTTTTTAAAATAGGGCAGAGGAGTATCTGGGGTCAAATAGACCTATCTGGCTCTTTGTGACTTGTACTAACCATAAAAGGATATACATCCTAGTGTTTGAAGTATGAACGTTAGATTGCTCTTGGTTCGTGTGAGCACCAAAGCTGTTGTTGTTAGTGTGTACCAGGCTCATGAAAATACATTACTAAGTTAGACACTCACTACAAATGAGCGAACTAGAGCTGCTTCTCACGTCCCCTTTACTCTACCTGTGCACTGGCTTTTCTGTTATGAAAAAGTTTTGTTGTATATGAATATAAAGTGAGAGAATATTTTACCTGGAAAAAAGCAGACAGTCTTTAGTTCATCCTTGTCATCTTGTATTGGGGAAAAACTGAAAACCGGATATATTAACTTTCCCACTGTGGTATGCTGAATATTCGATTCAGTTCTACAGATTCCTACATTTTAAAATACAAAATTGGAGTAATGAGTGGGTTCTTCAGGGAAGAGGTATCTGCTACTAAGACTGACTGTGTGAGTTGAATCCCTGGGACTGACTCCTGCAAGATGTCTTCTGACCCCACACATTTACTGTTCCTGTGTGTACCATGGTGTATCTATAAGCTCTCCATGTTTGGATTTAAAGCAGATCATATTTTAGAGGTCTCAGTTGCCAGAGTATGGTACCTTACAGATGGGGCCCAACTCAACTGTCAAAGGTCATTTTAGAAACTGTCTCTTACTTGAGGTTATATGAAAGTGGGGTTTTGATTAATCTGGAAAGGATGTTGTGAAACTTCAGAAATAACGAAGAATAATCCTATGAGGAAAAAAACTAAGGTGAAAAATAACTGCAAATGTATTATATGAAGCGTCTAAAAGAACTGTGAATCTGGTTGGGTCCTAACAGAGCCAGAAAAGCATAAAACGGCTCGAAGCCTTGCATTTAAGTAGTGTGCGGTAATTCTTTTTTTCCTTTTTTGTCTCTTTGGAAGCAAGTTGGAATTTTGACATGAATAGTGAGGACAAGATTACTGTGTGCATACCAAAGGTCTATCTTTGTTAATAATGTTGTTTCTTTTCTTTTTTCCTTTTTGTATTGTTTCAGAAGAGGCTAAATTTTTTTTTCCTCTCAAAATTATGGAAGACTTATTTAGCGTTTAGTTTTGTCTGGTAGTGGAATTAACTCTTGGGCAGAGACATACTTATTTTTCCATAAATCTTCAAGTGCCAGTGTGGAAATGTTAAGGTTTTGTGTCTTTTCCATGTTCTTAGAAGAATACAGCTTACACCTGGAGGGAAGCGTGCTACTTGAAATTGAAGCATAGCTTAGTAAAGTGAGACTCTGAGTACTGGTTTCCAGTATTCTTGAGTATGGGATTCCTGGTTTCTCTAAGGGACAAACACAAGCACCATAAGTGTCCAGAGCTTTAATATGAACAATAAAGAATATATGATTGGTCTCAATAGAATTTTTAATTTGATATTTCAGAATATTGACATAGTGACAAAAGGAAGTTAGTTGTTTTTGTTGTTGTTTTTCTCAGATGGTTTTGGAGATACTGGAAACCCAGATTTCCAATTTTTTTTTTTTTCTGTCTTGGGGGATCAGTGCATTTCTGAGGTTTCCTTTTGGATTGGGTGGATAATCACAAGCCACTGCAGTTAGTTGTTCCCAGCCTAACTAAACTCACTTACTTGTAATGGTAGATACTTACAAATTAATGCTTTTTGTCTGTTCAAAATGAAATGTTAACTGTACTTATGTATAACTTTTTTAAAGTTGGCATAATACCCCTGCTCTATTAATGGAAAGATAAAACTAATTTAAATTATGTAAATATGCAGGTGTATTTACATAAACTAATAATATGTTTCCAAATGTGCATATTGGCTACTCATGTGACAGGTACACTATAGAGTGATAAAGACTTTAAGGTTACTTAAATGGAATCATAAGTGATTTTTATGTAGCCTCTTCAGTGTCTGAACTTTTGGTAAAAGATCCAAACAAGACAAAGTATAACCATTATTTATAAAGGAGCTGCTTTCTTGGAAAACTGGTTTTACGCTAAGATAACACAAAATATATTTTAGATTTATATGTAGGATGGGATTTGATTCTAAGGTCACATAATTAAGACTTTCTTGTTCTTGCTTTATCTTGGTACATGTATAGTGTGCAGTTGTGGGATGTGGGTGGTGGGGCTGCCATCTCCTGGCATAGCCTATTCTTAATCCTAGTCCACTAACTGCCAGATGTGTGATTTTTCACAGACTTATAAAATATAGCCTAAGGAGTAGTGCTGTCTCTATGCTGTACTGTTTTAAACCTTGTGGGTCTCTTGTTGGATTGTTTGTTTGTTTGCAGGAGTTGTTGTTACTGCTTTTGGTTTTGGTTTTGGTTTTCAAACAGTCCCAGTATGTAGCTCTGATTGGCCTGGAGTTCACTGTGTAGTCCAGTGTGGCCTTAAGATCACAGTAATCTGCCTGTTGCTGCTTCCCAACGTCTGGCATTAAAGATGTGCCACCACACCCAGCGTCTGTTTGTTTTTTGTATTGATAGTCTCACTTGCTACATTACACTTGTATTTTACTTGCCTGTGCTGAGACCACATTGAAGGTAGGAGAGCCTGTTTTATCTCACTGTCCCCAGCAGCTAGCATAATACCTGGGAAATTAATGGGAGGGATGAATTTTAACCTGCAGTAGGTTTAAAATAAAAATCTCTTCAGAGTTCATAACTGGGTTTTAATTTGTATTTTTGTATCTTTCTACAAACTTGACTTCCTCTGACGTCATAAATATCGTGAACAATTCAAAGTTCCTATCGATTTTCTTATTATTTGTTATTAAAGTTTGCTTAGCTCTCATTGGTTTAAACTTTCATTTCTAGACACTATGAATTAGTCCA
The DNA here is from genome assembly GCA_019843965.1 of Rhynchomys soricoides. Lineage (NCBI taxonomy): Eukaryota > Metazoa > Chordata > Mammalia > Rodentia > Muridae > Rhynchomys > Rhynchomys soricoides. The sequence continues at coordinate 3,546,151 of JADRCH010000097.1, read as the reverse complement.
GCTACTATGGAAATGAGTATGGAGGGTCCTCAAAGAATTAAAAATAGAACTACTACATGATCCACCCACACCTCCTGAGCCAAGGAGTCAAAGCTGGCTTCCCAGATACCCATGTTGTGTCACTTCACTGTTTACAGCTCCCAAATTACAGAGCTAGACTATGGACATATTGACAGCATGCATGAGTAAAAACAGTATAGAATGTATGTGCATAGATTTGCACTAAGTTTGTTGTTGTTGTTCAGCCATAAAGAACAAAACCTGTTATTTGCAGGAAGATGGGTGTAACTGGAGATCATTCTGCCAAGTGAGATGTCAGACTCAAAGAAAAGAAAGAAAGAAAAACAAACAAACCGTGAAAGTAGAAGGGAACCGTTACAAGCAGGAAAAGGAGAAGTCGGTATAAGAGAAGATGATAGAGATGGTGGCTAGATCCAGGTGGGAAAGTGTCACAGTGAGACTCATTGTGGCCCAGTTATACCTGGTAAAGAGTAAAGAAGCTAAGGGCAAAGAAGTGATCAAATAGAGCACTGTTGATAGCTTACCAACTCTTCATTCTCAGGAAACTAACAGTTTAGTTGATTTAGCTCTAAACTCAAGTTTGACACTTCTATTTCTAAGTTGCCTCAATTCATGGCAAGTCTGGGCTTTAGCAAACTAGCATTCCAGACCTTTTCTGAAGAATTTTAGCAGTTGATTTTTAAGAGCAAATGGATTAAATTCATCCTGCTCATGGGTGACTTCAGGGTGCAGTTAGAGCTTGTTCTGGCTCACCTGCTAAAACCTCTGACCAGTTTTCCTCTGTCCTTTGTTGCTTCTAAAGAAATGTAAAAATTAGGTGATTGTATAGCCCAGGTTGTCTTCAGTACTCTTGGTTTTTGTGTGTTCTTTGCTAATTATTAATAATCCATAATCCATTTTTAATCTAAAGTCATTCTGATTTAAATGATACATTCAATGGCCCAATGTCTTCTCGCTCTCTCTCTCTCTCTCTCTCTCTCTCTCTCTCTGTGTTTAAAATGTGCCAAGAAAACTGGAGAGATAGCTCAGTGGTTAAGGCTCTTCTTCTAGAGGTCCTGGGTTCATTTTCAGCAACCACATGGTGGCTCACAACCATCTGTAATGGGATCCAGTGCCCTCTTCTGGTAAGCCTGAAGACAGCTATAGTGTACTCACATACATAATAAATTAATAAATAAAAATTTAAAAAATATTTATTAAAAAAATTTGCCAAAATTTAGCTGCTTAAAAACAATGTTGGGGGGCTGGAGAGATGGCTCAGTGGTTAAGAGCACTGACTGCTTTTCCAGAGGTCCTGAGTTCAATTCCCAGCAACCGCATGGTGGCTCACAACCATCTGTAATTGGATCTGATGCCCTCTCTGGTGTGTCTGAAGATAGCTACAGTGTACTCACATACATAAAATAAGTAAATAATTCTTAAAAACAGAAACAGCAACAACAAGAAAAACCAATATTGGTTATCTCACTGTTTCTGAAAGTTAGGAAACAGGCAAACCAGAACAGGCTCTAAGTCACCTCTTAAATCATCCATGAGCAGGTGAAGTTAGCTGGTGCTGGTACTTCTGGCACAAGTCTCTGATGAAGTTGCAGTCAGTGTCAATAGGTGCCTTGTCTCCTAAAGGCTGATTTTAGGAAGAACCTGGTTCTCAACTCATTCCTGAGGTTGTTGGCAGGACTTAGTTGTGGCCCATAGGGTAGCTCATAATCACAGTTAGCTTCAGACAACAAGAAAGACTGTGACAAGAGAACCTTCTCAAATGGCATCCCGTCCTGCCTGCTACATTTTATTTATCAGACTGAGGTTTCTAGTCCAGTGCCCACTTGAGGGAAGAGACTGCACCAGGGCATGGATATCAGCAGATGGGGATCACTGGAAACCATTCAGGAAATATGTTGCAGACAGTAACCCCGATGAAAGGAAAATTGCACCACATAATACTCTCTACAACAGAGCACAACTTGTGACTTGTCTCTTTGTTTTCCTAAAATACAAAACTTGCTTTGAGCTTTTCTCTCTTCTCTCTGCACCTGTTTGATACACAGGATTTATTCAATAATAAATATCTTAACATTACTCTTAATTTACAAATTTGATATCTGCATTTTTTCTGTTGAGTTCATTTTTACATAGTTTTAGAGAAGTACTATTCAACAAAAACATAATATACTTTAATAAATAAATTTGTGATAGCTTTATTAAAGCTTTGAATATGTAGTATGAATTCAGTTAGGTTTTGAGGACATGTCTGGGTTTTTGTTTGTTTGTTTGTTTGTTTTTGTTTGTTTTCGAGACAGGGTTTCTCTGTGTAGCCCTGGCTGTCCTGGAACTCACTCTGTAGACCAGGGCTGGCCTTGGACTCAGAAATCTGCCTGCCTCTGTCTCCCGAGTGCTGGGATTAAAGGTGTGCGCCACCACTGCCCGGCTGGGCATGTCTATTTTAAGCCCCTCGTCAAAAGGCATGGACTTTGTAGCTCTGACCCTAGCTCACTTTGCTGTCCTTCATGATTATGGACTGTACCTTGAGTTTTGCTGGCTGTTTTGCATTCCTGCTGTGGTTGGGAAAAATGGAAGAATTACCGGATCTTTTTGATCTATTGAAAGCTACAAAAAATAACTCAGAGGTGATTGGTATTTTGAAATGAGAGAGAAGCCTCATCATGAAAGGACAGGACATAACCAAGCCTTCCAACCTGCTTGTGTCCTTGGGCAGAAGTTCCGAGATCAGGCTGTCATCCCGGTCCAGACTGTTGACAAACACAAGGAAGAGCCTTGTGGCCTCTGTGTTTAGTCCTCCTCACCCAGCTCGTCCTCACTGTTGCTCTGCCGTGGCTTTTGTTTCTCTTCACACGAATTGCCGGTAACCAGGGACTCTAGGATTCTTTCTTATACCACTTAGCTGTCTATTTCTCTACCCAGCATTCCCTGCCTTCTGTTTCTTTTACTACATGTTCTTTATACTTAAACTCTGTGATCCCTTTGTCTTTGTTTAGAACAAAGCAAGATTCTTCACTTGACGTTTCTCCAGCTTTTTCTTGCGGTCTTCTCAGCTAATGTTTTTTCCTTCCATTTCCCTCATAGCACTCAAGAAATGGGCAGAGGTCTTTCTTACTCCTCCTGGTGTTTTCAAACCCTTTGAATTGCATCCGATTTCTCATCTTTGATCATTCCTTTGCTTAATATCTCAGCTTCTAGCTCATGTTAACTCTTAAGTATCGCTTTCTTGTTTTTTTGTTTTTTTTTTTTCGAGACAGGGTTTCTCTGTGTAGCCCTGGCTGTCCTGGAACTCACTCTGTAGACCAGGCTGGCTTCGAACTCAGAAATCTGCCTGCCTCTGCCTCCCAAGTGCTGGGATTAAAGGCGTGCGCCACCACTGCCCGGCAAGTATCTCTTCTTTGATGATTTATGGGAAATTAGTCTCCCTCTCTCTCCCTCCCTATCCTCTCTCTCTTTTTCTCTCACAGAGGATCTCTTTAGGTATCCCTGGCTGTCCTGGAATTCTCTATGTAGACCGGGCTGGCCTTGGATTCACAGAGATCCCCTTGCCCCTGCCTTCCAGGTGCTGGGTGTACCACTACACCTGGTGGAATTTTAGTTTTCTATTTAAAAGCTTTTTAAAATTTATAGCCATGTCTGATAATCATGTTGTCCTGTCTTTAGTACTAGCTTCCGTGATTGTCCTAGACCTTAATTTACCTGTCACTAAAATCCTTTTTAGCATCTCTATTTCAGGTATTCTGATGCTGGCCTCTCACAAATCATTCCCACTACTCCATCATCATTCTAATTGCACCCTCAATTCAACTGAACCCCTCTTGGAGCTTTACTATGTTTCCTGGTAAAATTCTTACTGATGCTATGTTCTTGAATCCAGTGGTCAGGTATCAGTTATTATCTTATGAAATACATCACTAGGATTTGACGTGGTTGAATGCTCCCTTCTTGAAACATGCTGTGAGTTAGCTTCATGCCTTTCTGTCCATAACACTGTGGAGTACAGATTTCTGGCCTTGATCTATCCATGATCACTGCCTTAGTGAATAAGATGATAATTTTTCTGGTTTGTGTTTGTGGTTCACCATTTTCCCCTAAATCCTAAACTCAACATACACATCTTCACTTGGGGTGGTCAGTAGGGATTCTCAGTCCTAGCATAATAGGAAGCCATCTTTTGTTTTTTTGTTTTTTTGTTTTTTAAATCTTCTTACCTAAATCTGTACTTCTTAAATCTTATTCGTGTTATTAACTGGCAAGTTGGCCGGTCTTCTAGGTGTTCACTCTGGTCTGGCTACTGTCATGAAGTAACTGAATTCCTGGTGACTGAGATAGCCTCCTATCTGACCTCCCTATAGCTGTCTTGTAGCCCTTCACTTTTCTCTATTCATGTGTAAAATTATACAGCCAGAACAAAGCTTTAAAACCATGTTAACTATTTATCTGTTTAATGATTTCCCAACTCATGCCATAAGCATTAAAACCCTAACAGTAACTAACAAGACTCTACCAGTGTGTGTATAGAAAAATAATGAACACCGTGTAACTAAACATTTTCTAGCAGCCGTGCTACTACATGGAAATAGTAAACATAATTTAAATGTTATTAAGACCCAAATATCAAAATATTACTTCAACTCACCTGTGTAAGTAGTTAATGAGATTATTTACTTTTGTGATATTAAGTCTTAGAAGTAGTGTGTACTTCATATAATTCAGAAAAAATATTAGAAATACTTGGTTTTTATCTCAGCTTCATAAAATTTACAACTGAAAAAGTAGACTCACTTATCCACAGGGCACTCCAAATATTTTTTAAAGTTTCCTAATAATTGGATGCACTGTTGACTTTTAAACTTTTAATTAGTTTTAAAAGTGGACAAAATTCAGTTTTTATCCATATTTCAAATAGTAAAAGAACGCCACGTGAGGCTAGTTACCTCCATGCCAACAGAGCAGCTCTTTCCCAACACCCCTGTAGTGGGTCTCCTCTCCCACTCCTTTCTCCTTTGCTCCTTGTACTCCAACAGTAATGGCTTTCTGTTCTTGCATTGTGACAGACACATTGTATTTCAGAGCCGTGTGTTTGTTGCTCTCTTGATGAAGACCCGCCCTTCTTTAGGCCTTCACTCAGGTATCACCTTCTTATCAGTACTTAGTACCTGGACTAGTTATCTTCCTTCTTGGCTTTTCATTAGCAAACTGCACCCTAAAAAACAAGAACTGTGGGAAGAGGTGACCTAGTTACAGAGAACTGCAGTGAAATGCAAGAAAGGTTCCACGCAGACACAAACATGGTTCAGTTAGGAGAAGTCCTCTGAGCCTGGCTTCTGTCACAGTAGCCTACAGGAGACACTGCTGACTGACTACAGATTCGAAGGCTGTTGCTAATTGAGGAGGAAAGTTTGAATAGCCCAACAGTCTTGAAGAAGAGTTAGCTGGCCAGGGAGAGGGGGCACACTCATAACTTTATCACTTAAAAAGGTACTAGAAAGCTGTGGTAATCAACATCGGTACTGGCATTAAGACTGTATGTTAGTGATAACAAAGAATAGAAAGAAATCAACTGTGGGCTTCCCCTTAGCCCCTGTAAATAGGGTTTTTTGATAAGGGCACCAAGACATTGATTAAAAATAGTCCCTTTCCACAAATGGTACTTAGACAACCAGATAGTCACATGTTTTAAAAAGTGTGAGTGAATCCATGTTAGTTAAGATACTTATCTATGCCCCATGCCCTCTTCTGTTTAAAACACATTGAAAGGCAACAGAAAACACAGTTGGGGAATAAAGGGGGGCAGGGTGAGCTGTAAACCCATGTCAGCCCCAAGCTAGGAGAGAGGCTCAGAGTTTGAGAAGTCCAGAAGAGCTCACTGTTAGAAAGCCAGGGAACAGGTAGGGAATGGGGAGGTGTCTCAGTTGGCAAAGTGTTCACTTCAAGGATGAGTTTTGGTCCCAAACCCAAGTAGAAAGTTGGGCATGGTGGCGTACACTGTAATTCTGGCACTGGGAACCTGGAGTCAGGAAGATCCCTGAAGCTCACTGACCAGTAGTCTTGTCAAATTGGTGCCCCCCACGGTCAGTTAGAGATGCTATCTAACTTAAATGCTGTGGCATAACTTTTATGCTATTTAACAGATAGACTCAGTTTACCCCTCCTTAGAATTTTTTAACTTTTATTTATTTTTTTGTTTTATGTGTATGGTGTTTTGCCTGCATGTATTTGTGTGCACCACGTATATACCTGGTACCCACAGAGGTCCAGAAAGAGTGTCAGATATCTTGGAACTGGAGTTACAGCTGTGAGCCACCATGTGAGTTCTGGTTACTGAACTCCAGCAAGAGCTGTGAGTGCTCCTAACCACCGAGCCATCTCTCTAGCCCTGTGCTTATCTAGCTTTTGCTCCTACTGTAGTGGTTCATGATTTATTCTTGTGGTTGTCTGTGGCCTTGCATGACTAACATTTCATGATCAGACATCTCATTGTTGACCCTTGTAAGCCAGGGCAGTGGAGGCAGGTAGCTTTAGAATCCTAACCCTGATCCTGTTGTTTTGAGGAAAATAGACTCTTGCAGGTACTTTAGTGCTCATGGAGGGCATAATTTTCATTTCTGCTGTTTGGTCTTTTATAAATAGAGTACGAAAATGCACATTGATGTTGATTTCTTTGTTATCTGCACTTCTCCAGAACTAATAGGTGCTGTAGAAGGGCAAGCTGCAACTGTATTGTGACAGTTACCCCTTCTGCTAATTCAGGATTTTGAGGAAACTGGAAAGGTTTCTTTCTCCCTTACTGTTTATGCTATATGGATGGCAGTACATAAGCACATTCCAGCAGGAGAAAACAATCAGGGGACAAAAGGACTGTTTCCTAGTTTTTAAATATATTGTTTCAAGTAACATTACATATTGAAAATTAAATATAAAAGAATACCCAACAAAATAAATACTACAAGAAATTGCATAATAAAAAGCATATCCCACAGTACAAATAAGAGGTAAGTGTCTCCCTAACTACTCTTTGTTGAGAGAGAGGCTTACTGTATAGTTCAGGTTGGCCTCCTTCTGCCTTGAAATCTTTGCAGCTAGCTGGGTTTATAGGCACATGCTGCCTGGCTGCCTGGCACCCCTTACTCTGTGTGTTCCAACTTTCCATCTCTACCAAGAGCCATCCAGTTCAGAGTAGATGGCTCTATTGTGGTCATGAGTAACTGTGACTTAGAATTGCCCTTTTTTTGGGGGGGGGGGGGAATGTTGGGGAATGCTATTACCCCACCATTTACACTTTTATCTTTGTTAGCTTGTTAACTGCATCTGAGGGACTTCTTGCACTGCCCTGTCTCTGGCCAAGAGCTATTCTACCCTGTAGTGTGTACTAGGTAGCTTAGGCCCTGGTTGTCACCCATACACACATGCAGCATCTAGCTATTTACCAGTGGAGAGCACATGTGCCCACCTCTCCTGCTGACAGAGCTTGTGGGGCTCAGCACAAAGGGCTCAGTGCCTAATTCTGTTTCTAATGAGAGCTGAGTGTCCTCTTTCTCCTCTAACCTATTGTTTATTATGGGTTTTTCTCAGAGTGATTTCAAAGACAGCAAAATGTAGTATCTAACTTTTAAAATGAACCAAATTATGTGCCTTGTTGATTTCCCAAATTGACCTTTAAAAAAAAAAAAAATTGATCATTGACATCTTAAGTTGAACGCTGTAGTTTCTAGTTATTCTGATAACAGAGGAAAAAGTCCCCTACTTACATTAGCATGGCAGTAAGGAAGCAACTAAAACGTGCCCTGGAAGGAGGCCACCTCTTCCTTAAGGTAGACTGTTTGGCGATTTGGTATTGTGGGTGATGCTATGACTTTGTGATTTGCATGGCTTCAGATGTCATCATTTTTCCCCTGCTTTCTAGGAGGTAACAGCTAGCAGTCGCCACTATGTTGACAGGCTATTTGACCCTGATCCCCAGAAAGTTCTCCAAGGTGTCATGTAAGTAGTATGCATTTAAGACTCTATCAAAAAGTCTTGTTTGTCTTCATGTTTTAATCTGCCAAATATTATAACTATGAAAATGCAGGTATAACTCTTTCCTTACTTTTGGATTCATTTTTGAGATGATTGCTTGACATTCATGACTTAACATTTTTTATCATAAAGATTTGTTAATAGTTTTTAACTAATAACGATTGGGTTCGTGTTTTGTAGAACACTTATTTTCTATTTTAAAATGTTTCCTTTGGAGAATGCTTTTTGCTTTTAATAGTTATAAAAATAAAATTAAAAGCTGATAGGGTTTTGCTGTTGTTTTGCTTGTTTTTTGACTAACTCATCAACTGTCATCAAAATTTCTAAGTGCTGAAAATTGAAATACCAATATTTAGACAGCAGTCATTAGAAAATTTAAGTTATTGATAACAGAGAGCATATATGTCCAAAGTTCCTCGATCTTTAATGAGGGGAAACATTTTTAATCAACACGTTGTAGGTGATTTTAAAGTTAGAGTTGGACAGTGTGATAAGATTTCAAGGGGCTAGAAGGCAAATTTTCTTTCCTTTTGTGTTCGGTGGCTTTTCCCTTTAACATGTTAGTTCTGAGGAAGAAGATTCCTAAGGCTGCTTGTGAAACTGGGAAGCACAAGGCTTAGAGGCGTCAGTTTTGTGCAGGGAACAAGGTTCAGAGAAGGGTGAGGCGGAAATGTGTTTGGGATGACCATCAGGGTCTCTTTCTCTTCCTCCTCCCTAGCGAATGTTTCCAGTCAAATAGCACTCTAAACTTTATTCCTTCTCAGCCACAGTAAACTAAATGCTTTGTTTATGACCTTTCTTTTGACTATTTTTCTTTTCAAAAATTAATTACATGTGGCTGGGCGTGGTGGCACACGTCTTTAATTCCAATACTCAGGAGGCAGAGGCAGGCGGATTTCCATGAGTTTGAGGCCAGCCTCCTCTACAAAGCGAGTTCCAGAACAACCAGGGCTATACAGAGAAATCCTGTATTGGGGCTTGGGGGAGGGAATAACCAAAACCAAATAAAAATTACATGTATGTGTGTGTTCTCAAGTATATATCTGTACACTGTATGTATGCAAGTGTCTGCAGAAACCAGAAGAGAATGTTGGATTCCCTGAAATCAGAGTTACAGGAGGTTGGGAGCCACCCAGTGTGAGTACCAGGAACAGAACCCCAGACCTCTGCAAGAGCGGCAAGTGCTTTTACCTGCTGTGCCATCACCCTTGACTGTAACTCTTATTCAGAGTCAGGAAAGCTGGCTGGGACTCACTTAAAATATTTGGCACTCTTCGTTTTAGAGGAACAGAAAGAGGTGATACCTTCTCCCCATGATAACTTTGCTTTTGTCCCCTTAACTGAGAGAATTTGTGATGATTATCAGCTCGTTTAAAGACTAGTTTGAATGTTATCAGAAAAAATGGTATGAAAGCCTCCACTGAGTAAATTAGTTTTGGTTATGACACCCAATTAGCGAAAAGGGTAAGTTTACATGACATTGCACTGTAGGCAGCACGTACTCCCTCCAAGGACCAGGCAGCTGTCTAGATAGACAATACTGAATATTACTTAGGATTCTTCAGTTTAGTTGAAAATGCTTATTGAGTATTCAGTGTATATTAGAAGTTGATGCTTCCATTATCATTACTGCTGGGTAGGATTTACTCGTCAGACGTCTTACCAGGTTCATTGGGTTATGTTTGATAGAGTAACTGATGCTGGTGCCACTTGTCACTTTCAGGAACATCTTAATTCTCCAGAGACCACTATAGCTTTCTAAAAGCTGGTAAGAGAGTTCCAGAGTAGGAGATGGAAGAACAGGAGGTGGGACACTGAAGTGTACTACAGCAGCTTAGATGTGATGCGCTAGATAGCCTTAGTGCCTCCTGAAGAGGGGTCAGGTCTCAGACATGATTAGCTGTCAGGATGGGCAGACCAAGGAAAGGTGTTGCTATGGACTGAGCATGGGTGTTGGAGTTGGCCAACAGTATGGTCAATCCCTTGTTGTGACATTTCCTGGTGGGGTCCTTTCCTAGCTGTGTGTTTAAGCCAGTTACTCAATTTTTATTGCATCATCTTAAAGAGAAAATAACCACCTATCCTGCCAGGTTGTTGTAAGAATTATAAATTTAGTGCCTGTTATGGGTACCACCACTTAAGTAGAGGCCAGTTGTTATTGGCCCAGTTTTAAATAACTTTAAAAAGATATGGAAAGGCGTTGACTTCCCTGGTCTCCCCTCTGCATTGCGGAGGTTCTTCAGTACAATACTGATAGAGGAAAAAGGGACCCACAGTGATATTTAGGAAAAGGTGTACCTAATTATTTTTTTTTAAAGATGTATTTATTTATTTTATGTACCTGAGTACATTGTAGCTGTCTTCAGACACACCAGAAGAGGGCATCAGATCCCATTACAGACGGTTTTGAGCCACCATGTGGTTGCTGGGAATTGAACTTAGGACCTCTGGAAGAACAGTCAGTGCTCTTAACCGCTAAGCCATCTCTCCAGACCTAATTCTTTCTTTTATTATACACATTTTCATAAAATCACATAGAAGCTATACTGGATGCAGTAGATATATAGAGGAAACTATTTAGACTCAGAGCCAACCAAAGATAGCCTGCTGGTTTTAGAGGAGGAATAGACAAACCAAAGTAAACAGTTGTCAATCTAAAATGTGCAAATGGAGGAACATAAAATAATTGATAAGAACTATAGCTAGTCTACAAGCCAACCAGAGTTTTATGTTTTTGCATTAAAATTTATTTTTTTTCTCATAAAAGATTATGAACATAAGTAAAAAATAAACTTGAAGAAATTAAAGGTAAGCAATGAGTTTTTATTGTAGCCTATAACTAGTGACATAGCTGTAAATCTAGAAAGCTGCCTTGTGGATAACACAGGCATGAGCATGTTACCTAGTTGGTGAATGCAGCCCTGTTGGAAAAATTCTATTAGCAATCAGTGCTATTTGACAGGTGTTAAAGAATGAGCAGTTATCTAATGTTACCTTTTGTTGGTAGCATGACATTAAGCATGAACTTGGATACTACTATATTTAAGTCTTGAATACAAAATCCGATTCTGTTTTTTTTCCTAAAAGAGTAAACTTTCATATATATAACTGAATAGAAGAGATTTAGCCATAATTCTAGCACACAGGAGGCAGAGGCAGGAGGAACTTGAGTTGGAGGCCAGCTTTGGCTACATAGCAAGTTCAAGGCCAGCCTGGGCTGTATGATACCCTGCCTCAAGCAGCAAATAACAAAGGACAATTACAGTACAGTTTTTTGGCAAGGTTAGCATGGTATTGGCTCAACTATCTTAAATCTCATAGCTGAAGTATTCAAAGATTTTGCAGATTATGAATCAAATCTACTTAATCCCCCACCCTCCCCCAACCCCCATGTGCCATGTGTTTGAAAACACCTAAACAAGGCTTCTGGTCTGGTTTTTATTTTAGTGATTCTTCAAAAGAGGATCAGTTGATATTCCCATCAACCATGCATTTATAGCCCTGTGTTGGAAAGGAAAGGTGACCTGAACAGACATGGCTGGCTCTATCGTTGAGTATACAGAGCTAGTCTTGATTCCTCCAGTAATTCACAGGCAGTTGTCAATTCCACAGTAGTGTAAATTGTGAGATTCTCACCAAAAATCAGTTTCTAAAGGCTTTCTAAAGGATTTTATTATACTAATGAGATGAGATTGTTTTGATAATGATTATTGTTTTCTGGTTCCAGAAAATAATATGCCTCTGCTTTTGATAGAGATAGGATCTTTCTTTTCTTTTTAAATGAACCAGAATTAGTAGTAGTTCATGTAAAAACCAAGTATTTATTTCTTGAGAATTTTTAAATTACAAGGTTAACTTTTAGGATAATTTAAAATCTATCTATAACGTGATTTAAAATTATTTTAATATATTTGGTCAATAAATATGTATAAAACAACAGTGTTTTAGAGCAGCAGTGTAATAGAGAAATCCCGAGTTTTAAAAGTAGAGCTCTAAAATGGAACTTAGCCTGGGAGTTATGGCCAAGAATGACAGATTGCTGTAGTTTATTAGCTCAACTTGGCATCGTCTTTACTACCACAAAAACACCTCTTTCTATGTGTATATGTGTGAAGGTCAGCTGCGTGTTTGTTTATATATAAAACACATCTTTTCATATGCACCTATTTGCTGCCACATTATTCTGTAATGTTCTAACACACTCTTTGATGTTCTTTGGAATGATTAGGTTTAAAATATTAACATGCTTCAAAATGTTGTAAATTTGTTACATAATTATTAAGTTGTATACTTTGGTTTTTTGGAGAAAATAAGGTGATTTGCAGTCATATTGGTAGAACAGAGTTAAATCCAATAAGTAATCTAATTTCTGAGGCAATATTTAATTTGCAAAATTGTTCATTCATTAGAGGTAGATATAACCAAGGTATATTGTATACATATATGAAATTATCAATAAATAAAGTTATTCTAAAAGTAATACTCATTTGTTATTAAGGAACCATAAGATGCTATAGAGAAACGAAATATTTACTGTGAAATATTTTAACTTTATGTAAGTATCTGAAATTACATTTTAAGTATCTGTATCACAGAGTGATAAGAGTGAGTTAATTTACCACCATTTCTCAGACCTGTTCTGTTTGCAGATATGGTAGGAATACAGTAAGTGTTTTAAGTTGACTTGAGCCAAGTTTCCTATGTAAAGTTTGTTTTCCTGGCCCAAGGATGCAGCTGGTACTAGAGGGGACTTGTTTAGCATACATAGGCCTGGGTTTGATCCCAGAACTGGGGGTGGGGTGGGGTGGGGATGATTTTTAACTCAAGATTATGGTAATACATCATCATTGAACTCATTTTTAAATTTCTTTTATGGTGGGGGGGTGGAGAGATGGCTCAGCAGTTAAGGGCACACTGGCTGCTCTTCTAGAGGTCCTGAGTTGAGTTCCCAGCAACCACATTGTGACTTATAACCATCTATAATGAGATGTGATGCCCTCTTCTGGCACACAGGTGTACATAAAAAAAAAAGCACATATATCTTTAAAAAATATTTGTTTATGGTGCTGAACACTGATTCTTGTTAAGTGCTCTCTCTAGCCTCTGAATTCTAGTTAATATAGCAGCTTACAAATGATTAATTGTTAACCTGAAATATATTGTTTAATGGGGATATGAATAAATGTATCTCATTCTCTAGCTATGCTTAGAAATAGAAACCTCATCACATTTGGATGGTTTAATAAGATGTCTTATTATATTGCCTTCTTTTTTAAAGATGTTACTTTATTCTTAGCTATGTGGGTTTTTTTTCCTTCTTAATTTAAGGCTTATTTTGCTAGTGAAAGTTTCTAAGCATTGGCTAAGCCTTATACTCAGATTGTAGTTTTTAGTACCCAACATATTAATCAGCTATTTCTTACCATTTAGAACAAAAATGACTATAAAATAGTATTTTCTTCTCAATGAGAGCTGCCTCAGGTAATTGAGAAATAACACTGGTTCAGAATGAACTGGTGTAGCTGATCTTTAATCTGGAATGCCAGCCTTAATGCTATTTTAATTTTATTAAGTTTTAAGCATATTATCCTTTGACAAATAGTCAAAGAAATAACTAAAAGCTTATTCCTGATTGAAACGATTCAGTTTTTTTCTTTCTTTCTTGCCACTGTTTTAACCTCAAGTGTGCTGTTTGCTTTCTCTCTATGCTCTGAATTTTATGTGTGTATGGTAGGTGCTATACATTGCATTTAATATTTGAGTCCTTTGTCTCTATAATCTTTTTCAGAGCAAAGTAAAACGAAATGAAGTAGAAAGTTTAATCTCCATGTAAAACTGTGTGTGCACAATTGTGACTCCCCTTTTATTGATGTGCACAATTGCGACTCCAGCTTCATTCGTTACCTAGCAAGTGCATTTAGGTGCATATGTAGTCTTTTAATGCCAGCTCTTCCCATCTCCCCCAAAGGGCTATCTCTAAAACATATGTTTTAAGCCTTTCTACCTGAGTGTCCCTCTGTTTCTGTTTTATTTTCTATGCATATAAAGACATATCTTGATGATGTCCCCCCCCGCCCCCCAATACATGGATGGTATTATTTCAGCCTTAATTAAACATGTCTGAAAGCAGAATAGATCTTTGCCTTGCTGAGTGATTTCTTCTTTAGGCTTCCTATGCTTTTTTGGCTGGTTCAAACATGAAAGAGTTTGAGTACCTGCCAAGAGCCAGGCACTGTGCTTCTGTCTAGCGGGTTCAAAAGCCTAATGGAGTCAGGTAACTACAGACAAAATCAGTCTCCCTTTCATCTGATCACAGTACCATGATGATGACTGGTGTCATCCACTTAGCTGCCCCTCTTGACTTGAGTCTTGTCAGTGTACCAGCCTAGCTACCTGCTTTCTTTGTACCTGTCCTCAATCCAGTCCTCTCCGTTAGCCTCTCTCTCCTTTCTCTCACTTTTGTTTATTGCCAATCTAAAGTGAACCATTTTTCTGTCAAAATCCCTTGGATTTGCCCCTAGAATATACTGTCTTCGTGTCGTACCATAATCTGCCAACAGGCCTTACCTTTGCTATTGTCCTTTGCTTACCCAGGTTCTGACCATTTTCTATAGTTCAGCATAGTTCCTCTCATTGCCTCATAAATCTTTTAGGTTTATTTATCATCTATATTTTTAACCTTTGTTATAAGCACTAAGTTTATAATTTGGCTGACCTTATACTGTTAGCAATATTTTCATCTTTCCAGGTAGACAGTAACTCTTCAGAAAAGGCATCCGATTGTGTGATGTTTGTACCCTTGTAACACTTAGTACAGTGCAGAGCTCAAGAACTAACCATTGACTTCCAGAAGAATGGAAATAACTCATGCCTGCCCTCTCCCCAGCATCAATAGACAAGATAGGCAAAAAATTGTGTTCTTTTGATCTACTAGGAAAAGGATGTCTGACTAAAAGTTAGTAATGCTTTTATTTTGTATACAGTCATAGAAAATAAAAGGAAAGATAACAAATGTATTTTTCTTTCTTGTAAGGTTGCTATAAAGGGCTCATATATACAAGAAAAAAGTATCATCTACCATAGAAGACATGAATTGGTTCTTCTCTTTTGCTTTGGTTTGGTTTTTGTTTTTCAAAACAGGGTCTCCCTGAGTAGTTAGGCTGGCCTTAAAACTCATGTTCCTCCTCTCTTAGCCTCTTCAATGCTGGGATGACAGGTACAAGCCCTAAACCTGGTGATGTACTTGGATCTGTCATTTAATATGCGGGTTCTCAAAACCAAGCAAGCATAAAACCTGAGCTGCAGCTTTCTCATATGTAAATGGGGCTAATTTTACCCAAGGCTGCCGTGATGATCAAATAGAGTAGCAGGTGTGGAGTACTATGTAAACTTTAAAGATACGTGGGATGGATGGATGGATGGATGGATGAATGGATATTGCATAGTTTTGTTATATTGATGTCTTCATTGGGTAAAGAATTATTTTAAGTAATGATCCATATGTGACGTCTCTGATCTTTCCAGGTCAGACTTACATTCTTGCTGGTAAAAGGGAATGGACTTGTAGCCAAAAAAAGAGCTGAATGTGCTCCAGTTAAATGCACCTACCCAAGCCTGGAGCTGTCAGGTCATCCTGTGGGGAGTGACATTGAGATGATTCTTAGGCCAGAAGACTGAGGGAAGGGATGATTAGGTGGTGACAGGTCGGCTTACCGATTCTACTGACTACGTAATGTGGGGGCTGCTGTCTCTTTTTAAGTTTCATGAAAATGACCTGCTAAGCCATTAAAGTAACAACTGAACATATTTAATTTGCTTGTCTAATATGGCTGTATTGACTAACTGGAGCCAAAGCAAACATTCTTTTTTCTTAGACATTGATACAAACTTTTAAGAGAATTAGAAAATTAGTTTTGTGTGTGTGTGTGTGTTGTGTCTGTAACATGCTTTCAGGTATTTAGAATGGGTTCACAAAGTATTGTATAGCTAGACATCTCATTTTTTTCTTTGTTTAGGAAGGATGAAGGGGAAATAAGGAACAAGATTGAGAGTTCTGTAAGCTGGGCAGTGGTGGCGCACACCTTTAATCTCAGCACTCGGGAGGCAGAGGCATGTGGATTTCTGAGTTCGAGGCCAGCCTGGTCTACAGAGTGAGTTCCAGGACAGCCAGGGCTACACAGAGAAACCATGTCTCGAAAAAACCAACAAGAGAGAGAGAGTAAGAGTGAGTTAGTTCTGTAGTAGAAAACCAAGGTAGTGCCTGGCATGACAGAGACACAACAGGCAGCTTCTGGGTTGGCTGTGCTGCATTATTAGCACAGGAGGAAAGAAAACACTAAGAGTGGAAGATGATGAGAGTGCATGCAGACTGCTAGGTTAGAATGGCAGTGACTAGAGCTGTCTCTAAGAAACCAGTAGGCTTAATGAGGAAATAGGAGCCCAGATGTACCGTCTCTCACCAACTGTTCTTGACTGAGGTCTTGGTATTTTACTGTTGTATAATTGTGTATCAGAGCTTGGTTTAAAAAAAAAAAACCTTAATAAATCTCACTCAGCCTCATAATGGAGAGTTAATTATCTGTTATAAGTCATCCTGAAGATCTGAGGGAAGGTTTACAGAGAGGGGTTAGATCAGTCTTTGAAAGACCTAACCTTAGGTGGCTAATGGAAAACATGAAGTTTCAGGGTTTGCCTCAATATATAAAAACCACATTCAGCAATGCATGCTGATGCGAGCTTTCAGCACACCGCAACACTGGGATTCCTCAGAGATTGCTGAAGAAGATAACTGTAGAAGAGTTGGTGGTTTTTGTGTGTCTTAAGAAGGTGCTGGGCATTGAACCCAGGGCCTTGAGCATGTTAGGCAAGCTCTCTGCCATGGAGCCACACTCTCAGCCAGTAGATGTGCTTGGAAATATGTACTAATCTGTTGAGTTGTTTTTTGTTGTTGTTTACTTTCACCCCCTACTTTTCTACCAGATCATGTTTTGCTAACTCCATAAGTTTTTCTAGAATTGTAACTTTTGGGGGGGGGGGGAGGGGATTTCGAGACAGGGTTTCTCTGTGTAGCCCTGGCTGTCCTGGAACTCACTCTGTAGACCAGGCTGGCCTTGAACTCAGAAATCCGTCTGCCTCTGCCTCCCGAGTGCTGGGATTAAAGGCGTGCGCCACCACTGCCTGGCTGAATTGTAACTTTTAAGATTGCAAAATATTCTTATATATCGTAGACTTTTGCTATTTAAAACAGGTAGAAGCAAATGTTTGGGAGAGCTTATTTTGGGATACAAAAGAGATGGATGAGCTGAAAACCTGAGTGCCACCTGACAGTGGTCGTAACACACACACACCCCCATCCTGTTTCCCCTTATTTTTTGGTAATGCTGTTATACTGTCCTGCAATGTTTTAGACTCATAGTAACAAAACCTATTTAATACACTTAATCCCCAGAAGAAAGCAGTGTCTTCCCTGCTTATAGAGATAAGATGATTTATAGTGATATCGTATGTAATGCTTAGGTCTAACTGCAGTAGACACCTTCTGAGGTAGTTAATTGTGGCAACTGCCAGGGTGTCCTGAGGCAGCTGTGTGCTGTTGATGACTCACTGGGACACAGTGAATGCTGCTGAACTGGTTCTAATTTTCCAAAATGCTTAACTTTTGATTAAAGCAAAAACTTTTATTTATGTGACATGTATGCTACAAGAAAAACTGCCATTTTCTTTTTGTTGTATATTTACATCTCTACCACAGTTTCCCCTCCCTCCTCTCCCATTCCTTCCCTCCCTCCACTCCCCTCCTCTCCTTCACCCACTCCTCCCTTTCTCTTCAGAAAAGGGGAGGTCTCTCATGGACGTCAATCAGCCTTGGCATATCAAGTTGCAGTAAGACCCCATGCACCTTCTCCTATTGGCACCTTCTCCTGTTGAGGCTGGACAAGGCAGCCCAGAAAGAGGAAAGGATCTCAAAGGCAGGCAGCAGAATCAGAGACAGTCCCTGCTCCTATTATTAGGAGTCCCACATGAAGGCCCAGCTACACAACTGTTAATGAGAGCCTAGGTCAGTCCCATGCAGGCTCCCTGGTTGGAGGTTCAGTCTCTGTGAGCCCCTATGGACCCAGGTTAATTGGTTCTGTAGGTTTTGTTGTGGTGTCCTTGACCTCTCTGACTCCTACAATCCTTCCTCCCCTTCTGTGCAGGACTCCCCAAGCTCCACCCAATGTTTGGCTGTGGGTCTCTGCATCTGTTTCCATCAGTTGCTGGGTGAAGCCTCTCTGATGACTGTAAATAATTATATTAAAAATCTTGATGCAGGGTTTCTTTCCGCCTTTGACCATTTATGTTCCTGGATGAAACATACACATAGCCTTTCTATTTTAATATGCCTTAGGCAGCACAGTAGCTGGGCCTGCCCTCCATGCTGTTAGAATCCACTTTCCTACCAATAACTTTGAGTTACTATTTACTGATTTCCATGTTCCATCTGGGCTGCTCTTAACTCCAATTGGCCAGCTCACACAACCATGTTTTTATCCCATTGCAGCTCCCCTTCTCCCTCCTGCATGTTCTTCCTCTTTGACTTCTTTCTGCTTCTCTCCCCCCTCCTTGTGGTCGTAAGCCCAGGAAACCTAAACTCCACCTGTGTCTCTTCTCCTCAGCTGTTGGCGGCTGACATTTTTATTTACCAATCAGAATTATCTGGGGGCAGGATCCCTCAGTGTCTTACATGTCTTATGTCTTAGATGTGGACTCTCTCTCTCCTTTGGGGCTAACAGTTTGGGGACCCAGATTAGCATTATAATACAAGTAGCATTAGGCCAGTCCACTCAGATGACAGTACAGTAAGCTCCTGACTGCAAGTGTAGCAGAATATTATTAGCAGTGTCGGGGTGGACGTCTCTCATGGTATAAGTCTCAAGCAGGGCCAGTCATTGGTTGGCAACTCCCTCATTTTCTGCTCCATCTTTATCTTGGCACATCTTGTAGGAAGGACAAATAGTAGATTAATGGTTTTGTGTCTGGGTTAGTGTCTCAATCCGATCTCTCCACTGGAAGTCTTGCCTGGTTATAGGAGACGGCCGGTTCAGGCTCCATATCCCCCACTGCTAGGAGTCTTAGCTCTGGTCACCCGCATAGACTCCTGAGAGTTTCTATTGTCCTTGGTTTCTAGCTCATCCCAGAGATGCTCCTTTACCTCCAATCCCAGTTGTCTCTCCCAGTATTCTCTCCCTCTGTCTACCCCCACGCCCCACTCGATCCCGCCTATTCCCATGCTGTTTGCTTTAAATCTGTACAAAAAGGGGTTTTCATGCATTTGTAAAACTAAGACTGGAAGTCTCTCTGGACATCCTTACAGGTGTCTGAGGTACCCTTGAGTGTGGCAGTGCTCCTTCCTCGCCTTTAGAACAATGCTGTGTAGGAACAGTTCTTATGAGGCACTTTAACAATATCTCATTGGTGAGTGTGAGTTAGTTTGCCTTATTTGTATTTTCTCTACACATCCTTTGGGGCCATCTATGAATTTGTAAACCAGGTAGACATTTACAGAGGTACTCTTATTTTAGAAAACAGGTTTTTTTTTTTTGAAGTAAAGAACTCTGCTTTGTGCAGCTAGAATATAAACTGGCAAATATGTAAAAATATACAAAAAGTGTCTTTTTATCTTTTTAAAAGATAATTAGATATGGAAGCAGAAATACTAATCCTGTGTAGTGCGTTGTTTCTAACCAACTTGAAGACAAAGCGTGTGAGCACAGCGAGACACAGAAAGGACAGGATGGGCATGTGTCCACATCGGTATTCTGATGGGCATGTGTCCACATCGCTATTCTGGTGTTTAATGGGATATCATATGAAGACCAAATGTAAGAAATTAAATATTGCATTGGGAATTTTAAAGACGCCATTAAAAAAACAAAATCAAACCCAAAGGGGTACAGCTAATAAGAACCAAGAAGATAAGGTAGAATCATAAGAACTGTTCAGGGGCTGGAGAGATAGATGAGAGTGATTAAGAGTGCTTGCTGCCTTTCACAGAGGATCCAAGTTTGATGCCCAGCACACCTACCCAACCACACATTGTGCTGTTCACAGCTACCTGTCATGCAAGATTCAGGAGGTCAGACACCTTCTTCTGGCCTCTACTTACATGCACGCGCGCGCACACACACACACACACACAAGGAGGAAGAGGAAGAGGGAAGAAAAAGGAGGAGGAGGAGGAGGAGGAGGAGGAGGAGGAGGAGAAGGAGAAGGAGGAACATTAAAACAGGAAGATCAAACAACTATCCTGAAATCCTTGCCCTCCAGCACTTCTGACCACCTCCCTTATTCTACTTCTTACGCACATACAAGTGCGGCCATGAATCTGAGTGGATATATGAGATTAAATGAGAATGAATGTGAGTCTCTGAAAGGCTGCTGAGCACTGATAGAGGGTCAGTAACTCTAAGGTCAGAGGTGAGGTGGGACACAGTGGTCCTTGCTGCACAGCCAGGTAGGTGCTGGTGGCTGGTCGTTTGTCATCTCCCAGAGCTGTGCTGAAGTCGCCTAACGCTCCTTTGCGTTCAAAGGAGTGTTGCCCATTTTAGAGGAATCCAGCTTGTTTTTAGTGGAAGTCTTTACCAGTACTCAGGATTTCTCTTCCCCAGGATTTCTGCTTCTCGTTGTATAGTCCCATAGTCAGTTGCCACCTGTCACTGTCCCCTCTCTTTGGCACTCTAGCTGACAAGGGTGAGGAGTTGAGATTTGTCACTCATTTCTGTCCTTGCTTTATCTGGGATGTTGCATGATAAAGTGGAATGAGTTGGCCTTTGATACTTTCCCATGGCGTCTTAGTGTGCTCGTTCTTACTTTTTTCTTCTCCTGAATTTAGAGACATGAAAAACGCTGTAATTGGAAACAATAAACAGAAAGCCAACCTCATCGTTCTAGGCGCTGTTCCAAGGTATGTCTGCTGTCTGACTTACTCTGCTATTCCTGTCGAGTCTCTCGTGTCCTCTGACTTCCGTTTGAAGATCCCTCACTTATCATAGTCTTTCTTGTGTTTTAAAATAAATGTGTTCTTCTTAGTATTTCTGCTCTGAATTCAGAGTCCATTTCTACTTTGCATCTAAGATTCAGTAGAACTTGGCATTGGTAGTCTTCAGATCCTGACAGGACCCACCAGGAAGTAGTAGATAACATGGGGGTAGTGCTATTTCTACAGAGACCACTTGCTTCAACTTTGAGATTTATAGTTTAGTAAGCTGAGACAAGATATTTATTTTGTACAAAACAAGACAATGTCTTAGGTATTGGTTTCTCAATGTTTTCTCATTGAGTATAAATAAATAATTACTCAAAAATCCAAATAAGTTCAGAAACTATATTTTTATTTTTCATTTTTTATACTTTTTTGAGATATTATTCTGTATCCCCTACTCTTTCATCTCTCCAATCTTCCCTCTTTCTACCTTTCTCTTTCAAATTCATGGCCTCTTTTTATATTAGTTGGTGTGTGTGTGTGTGTGTGTGTGTGTGTGTGTGTGTATAGGTACTCAGCCTGTATACTGTTATTTGTATGCATGTTTTCAAGGCTGACCCTTTGATACTCAATAACCGGTTGGCGTGCTCTTCTTTGGAGAAGACTCTTTGTCCTGTTTTGAGCATTTCTTAGTTGCCTGTCCTTCTTCATCAAGGGATGAGGCCAAATGGGGTTTTCCCCATCCATGTTAGCATGTCTGCTGGTGTCATCCGTGTTTAGACAGTCATGTGGTGAGACTTTATGGTGTAACTTCTGACGTCCTAGGAGACACTCTCTCACAGCAACCTCCCTGTTCCTCTGCTCTTACCGTCTTTCTGCCTACTTTTCTGAAATGATCCTTGAGCCTTGGGTGCAGGAGTTGTGCTCTAAATGGGAGTGTGCTTTGCAACTCTGCCTTTTGATTGGTGTGTCTACCATATTTTTAGTATGTGGGATGTATTTCCCACACTGCTTTGTTCCATTAATTCCGTTTTATTTTACAGTCTGTTTACCAAGTCCCCCTTATTTTTTTTTAGATTGTTGTATTTGCTTCAGCAAGAAACCTCAAGCACAGAGCTGAAAACTGAGTGTGCAGTGGTGTTAGGGAGTCTTGCAATGGGCACAGAAAATAATGTCAAGTCTCTACTAGACTGCCATATTATCCCTGCCTTACTACGAGGTACGTAGGGAAGCGGTTTCTACATATTCTATTTACAGGGTTTTAAATTCTGGTTGAGAGATGTTTCATGCTGGGAAGTGGTGTCCCACACCTTTAATTCCAGTACTCTGGAGGCAGAGACAGACAGGTCTTTGTGAGTTTGAGGCCAGCTTGAACAACAGAGCAAGTTCCAAGATAGCTGGGCTACACAGAAAAACCCTGTCTCAAAAAATAAGACAAAAAAACAAATAACAAAAGTTGTGTCTCACATGTAGTTTATCTTAATAGGACTACTGTCCCCAGACCTGAAGTTCATTGAAGCTTGCCTCCGATGCCTACGGACAATCTTTACCAGCCCCGTCACTCCAGAGGAGCTATTATATACAGTGAGTTTGGGGTATTTTGGGGTCACAGTCAATCTATTTCTAGTTTGCTTAGTGTCTCCTAATTCACTATAACTGTTAAATGTAGAAGTCATAGCAAGTATTTGACTTTCTGCTCATTGGATGTTGTACTTTGTAAATAAGTGAATAAATTACAGTTACACACTTTGAGAACTTACATGCTGTTTTTAAAGGCTTAGTTCTGTGTATTGATTTTATATATAAATTAAGGGAGTATGAAACATTTCAATTTTATGCTTTGGAGATTTTATTTCATAGAGACAGTTGAAAGTTCAAAAGTGTTAAAAGGCAGGGCAGTGGTGGGGTGTGTGGGCAGCTGACTAGACTGTGTAGAGGTCAACTGTTAGAAGCTGCTCAGGCACTAACTACAGTCAGTCAGTCAGTAAGGGAGTATTTCTATGTAAAGTAGTAGGTCTCATTTCTTCCTGCCAGCCCCATGCTCCCAGATCAGACTCAAGATATATTTACAGATAGCTAGGCTCTTCTCTAACTAGATCATAACTAAAGATAACCCATTTATTTTAACCTACATTCTGCCACAGAGCTGGTTACCTGTGCTCAGGTACCATGCATGCATCTTGGTACATCTTTCTGACCCAATCTCCTGCCTGGCTCTATCCCTGAATTCTTTCTCCTCCCTGATGTTCTATTTCCTCTATTTCCTGCCTAAGCCATAGGCTGTAGGCTTTTTAATTGACAGATGATGCATCCATACAATACACAAGATATTCTCTCTCTATTTCTACTTGGAATCCTACTTATCTGACAGGTAACTGGGGGCAGTTATGTAACTATTCCTTTTTCTTTTTATCATTTTATTTGGTTGATAGAGAGGACACACATAAGAAGGGGTTGGTGGGTCAGAGAGCAGTAGAGAAAGGGAAGAGGAAGAAGTGGATTAGAAATGAGCAGAGTCTTGGAACCTGGTCAGCCTCTTTCCCCTCTGCTCATTCTCAGCCTCTTGGACTTACTTCCATGGCTGTTTTGAAGTCTTTCTCCTTTTCTTTTAAAAACTACTTGTGACAACTCAGAGAATCATACTAATGTGCAGGCAAGGGGCAGAAATTCCACTGTGAGGGAATTACAGCCTTCTGTTTTCCTGCTTAGCCCTTATATGTCTTGGGCATTCTTTCTTCCCTGCCTTCCGGTTTTGTCTGTAGACAGCAGTTCCTTTGGGAAGTTAGTTAGGCTGCATACTCTCAAATCGTCCTCAGGCTGGCAGAATCAGAAGCAGTCTTTGAGACCATTCTTTGGAAATTTGTGTGTACATTTGTACATGAGCATGGCTCTGGAATGTGGCCCACTTTAAAACTAGGAAGCTTGAGCCAAGTTTCCTTTTCTATTTGGTCCAGTCTGAAAAATCCCATTTCAGGTTGTAATTGGATTTGCATTACAAATAAAAGGAAATTTTGGAAAGCCTAGCAGCTTTTCCTTTGCCACCATGTAAGTGTTACCACTTAGCAAGATCATGGGCTGTAAACTATTTTTGTGTGTCTGTGTGTATGTTTGTGACTGGCATGCAAGTATGTGTGTGCTTGCATGTATATGACTGTGTATATGTGCACCTGCACATTGGTGTCCTTATACATGTGAGGCCAGAAATTGACATTTTGTATCTTCCTCAGTTGCTCTCTACCTTATATATTGAACCCAGAGCTCATAGATTAACTCGTCTAGCTAGCTGGCCTGTTTAGGAGATCACCCCATCTGCTTCTTGGGGCTGGGATTACTGGTAGGCTGCCACACCCACCTGGCTTCTGGGAATCTGAACTCCTGATCTTTATGCTTGTGTGGCTACATGGATAGCAGGCACTTTACCCATGGAGCCCTCTCTCCAGCCTAGGAGTGGGCTTTATGTGAGAAGTTATTAATCATGTGAAGTGTCCTGCCTATTGAAAATAGCTAACACATCATAGGTGTTACTGGTGCTTACCATAACATCCCAAGACCCAAACTATCAGACTTGTTTTCTACAGTATTTCTGTATAGACTATTTAACATTGTTTGTGTTAATAAGTCACCCCATCACATTTTGATTTCAGAATTTATTTTTTTCCTACTCTTTTCAATGTTGTTTACTAGTAGGACTATTGGTTACTTACATGAGAGATATGAAGTTCTTTGTATTAGATTTTATTTTCAAGGATGACTATGAAAGCATCTTTCCTTATTCTATACTTGAACGGTTCTGATGGGCCATGATGCTTTTATTTTGCTATACCTTAAAGAAACATGATTTAATACCATTAAGATAAGAAGCTTTGGGGCTGGAGAGATGGCTCAGAGGTTAAGAGCACTGACTGCTCTTCCAGGGGTCCTGAGTTCAATTCCCAGCAACCACATGGTGGCTCACAACCATCTGTAATGGGATCTGATGCCCTCTTCTGGTGTGTCTGAAGACATCATCAGTGTACTTAATACATTAAATAAGTGTACTTACTTGTAAAAGACTCACATATATGCTTAGTGCCTAAGTTTCTTGTTGCTCTCTGCTCTATCCAGGATGCCACGGTGATACCACACCTCATGGCGCTGCTGAGCAGGTCCCGCTACACCCAGGAGTATATCTGCCAGATCTTCTCACACTGTTGCAAAGTAAGAACTAGAGTCAATGTTCTCACTGTAAACTTGTGTGTCTTCTCGTACACAACACAGCTGATTGTTGAAGCCTGGTACGCACTCTGGCTTGCTTTCTGGCAGTGAGCGTGATGCTTAGGGTGAGTGTGCTGGTTGACAGCTCTCTGAGCCTTGTGTAAATTTTATTGCCTTCAGCATACTATACGTTTGCCTCCTAACTGAGAGCTTTTACCTTTTCACTTAAAAGAAGTGCTTGATAGCCTCTCTTTAGTATAGTGGTCTGAGGGCAATGTGGGAAGAGGGCAGAGTAGCAGCACCTTGTCCTGCCCCCTGCAGTCCTCCATGTGTTCCCTGTCTGAAAGGTCCAGTTTCTGTACTTTCAAGAGGCCCTGGCTGTCTTGACCACTTGGTCTTGACCTCAGAGATCCACTTGCCGCTGCAAGTGCTCCCAGTGCAGGATTAGAGGCATATGCCACCACCACTTGGCTTTATTCCTAAATGCTTTCTAACGTCTACTCAGTTTATTGTGTATGTTCTGATGATCCAGACAGTTACTGAGGACAGCATTGCCTACCTTCCTATCATGTGTAACTCAGATGCCAGGTGGGGCACTTCTGACCGCAGGAAAGACATAGAAAATAAATACACATACCTACCTACAGCAATAGGCTCACTCTTCTGTGCTGTTTTGCATGTCTTCCCTAATAAAATTAGTTCGCCTGGCTTCAGGGATGATATCTACATTATAATCTAATTATTTTTAACCCCTTCTGGTCCCTGATTATCACAGTCTAAAATATAAGGGTGTTTTGCCCCTCTCCCACCAATCCTTGAGATTTCTGTTCTTGATTGTTTTGAACATGTGTAGGCCAAATCATAGAAAATGAAACCTTGCTGAAATTCATTCTCTAACAATGGGTTCAAACCCATAAGGTATAAATATTCCTAATAACAGAGTGAGATCTTAGCCCTATCCCTGCTAGTAGCTTTCAAGGTTGATCACCAGAAGTTTCTCAGCACCTGAAATTGTTGGGTGCTGTCTTGGCTGTGGTCAGAGATGAAGGAGTCATTACATCACTTCTGCTTTACTGGAGAGATGTATGTCAGCCACCCTGTAACCACTACTAACAAACACTTTTATTAGAGAAAAATCACTTTTACAAAATTTTTTTTGGTCTGATAGTATTCTTATTAAATAATCACATGTAAGTATTCTGAGATGTAACTGAACCTCAAGGGACATGAGCTGAACCCATGCCAACAGTAATGAGTTGGGTACACAGTAGCCTCGTGTGTCTTTGAAAACAGCTGTCCATATGGTCTTTCTGCTGTGCTTAATCATGAAAATCTTTTGCTTCCATGTTCCTTTTTGTGTAAAAGCTCAAATAAATAAAACTAGAATAGGGTTTTAAGACTCATTCATGGGACCCACTTATCTGAAATTAAGTGGAATAGGACTTGACAATAAATTGGTAGCAACATTAAGTCACTTCATATACTTTGAGGAACAAGACAGAAATAGAATATTACTAACGCACTGTATTATAAACTAGCCATTGCTACATCCTGGACTGTTCCTGAATTATCAAGGTACAAAACAGGACTATTAATCTTAGTTGTTAGAATTCTAATTTCTAAATTGTTGCTGCTTTGTGAGCAGTTTCTCAGATTCCTGACATTTCTTTGGTGTTCTCAACCTATGGGTCACATATCAGATATCCTGTATATCAGATAATTCTGTTATTCTTAACAGTAGCAAAATTACAGTTAGGAAGTAGCAACAAAAATAGTTTTATGTTGGGTGTCACCTCAACATGAGGGACTGTATTAAGATTGAGAAACACTGCCTTAGATTCTTTTCCCTTCCTTAGATGTCACGGGAAGGTTATGGCAGCACCTTCTGTACTAAGGCCTCTCTGCCCTGCTTTGGAATTTGAGTTTGTTGAGTCACAGGGCACCTGAGAGAGATGTGCTGTGGGAAGGTGGTTTACTTTAATGAAGTGTGAGTTTATCAGAATCATGGTTTGGTAATGTGTGACTGTGTTCTCTTGCAGGGGCCAGATCATCAAACAGTTTTGTTTAACCATGGGGCAGTACAGAATATTGCTCATCTGCTAACCTCACCCTCTTACAAAGTAAGATGTACAATGTTGTATCAGATTTTATGTTCATTTTCATTAATAGAAAGAAGCCCTCATATTTTATTGCCTGCCTCTTCCGTGATCAGGAGTAGATTTCCTCCATCCATCCGTACAGGATGTGATGTCCCCTCAGTGAGGTGGTCCCCTCAGTGAGGTGGTCCCCTCAGTGAGGTGGTCCCCTCAGTGAGGTGGTCCCCTCAGTGAGGTGGT
>JADRCH010000097.1:3444961-3518613 GCA_019843965.1 Rhynchomys soricoides | reverse complement strand
TCAGTGAGGTGGTCCCCTCAGTGAGGTGGTCCCCTCAGTGAGGTGGTACAGGGCCTGTGTTACTACAGCATGCTCTTCTTTGGGAAACAGTTTTCTTTGTCCTTTTTTAAAAAATGACATTTTATGTATGAGTTATTATTATTGATAGCTTCCTGAGTCCAGTTAGTTTTTGCCGTGTGCAGATGGGTGTGGGGCCGTGTGCTGGAGCATAGACACCCTACCAGTGACCACATCCATAAAGAAAAGTGAGTTTCCCTTCAGTAGCCATCAGCTGCCAATAAGATGTAGCAGTGGGTAGATAGGACCGAATACATGATATGCTTTATAAAATTTTCAAAGAATAAAAACCCTACTTTTAAAAATAGTAGAGGTGCTGGTGGTTCCTTTGTTACTGCCCAGCCACCTGCCCCATGTGGTATTCCAAATAGATTTTTTTCTGAAAGAAAAAAGGAAGAGAAACAGCTTTTCATGCAGTTCTTTGTTGACCCTTTGCTCTTGCGACCCTCCAGCGTCATTAATTCCCCATTTTTAAAATTTTCTGCCCTACGTTTATTGGTCATAACAAATTTTAAAACTTAAAAGTTTGTGAGGAGGAAATTAGTGTCTGACTAATACTCTTTGTCATCAGTGTTATTAACATCTTGCAGACTACACTTGAGTGCCCGAGCCAGCATTGTGAGGACAGGCTCTTCAATTACTTGTCCTACCCGGGCCTGCCCACCTTTCAAGGTGGTTCTGTGTAGCATCAGGCTCAGTGGTGAGGATGCATGAGGTCATCTGGTGGATACTCTGGTGGGGATCCCACAGATAAGAACATAGAATATAACTTAATCCCTCTCTAACCTTTATGGCAACATTACTTCTTGATTTAAGCCCCAACTTTAACTCACACACATGTACAAGAACACCAAAAAAACAAAACAAAATAAAACAAAAAATCCAGACTCCTTTACTTAAGATCTCTGTACCGGAAAGACATATCCCGTTTGAAAGGCACTGATAATTGTTACTAAGTCCATCCTTTACCTTATAAAGCTTACATTTTGTACAGTGTTTTTTAGATTTGATTGGGTATTTTTCTATTGGTTTTAAGTACTACTTTCTCACTTTTTCTTTTACTTCAAAAATTACTTGGCTTTGGCTGTTGTCTCTGCGTATGCAGGAGTTGTTGTTACGGTGGGTCCTTTTTTTTTTCACAGTCCTAGTGAATGACTCAGACCTTTGAGCAGTCTAAGCAAGTGGCCTGTTTGAGCTGTGCCTCCTGCCTGTTCGTAATAAGTAGTATTAAATCACTATTCAAAAGAGGACTTTAGCTTCTAAAGCATTAAAATCACATTTCAAAAATTTAAACAAGTAATTAAAATATGTATTTTTGTTGTTGTTGTTTTTACAGGTTCGAATGCAGGCACTGAAATGCTTCTCAGTCTTAGCCTTTGAGAATCCCCAGGTATCAATGACCCTGGTAAACGGTAGGCTGGAACTTTCGGTGACACCTATGTGATTTAATTTATGAATGTCACAGATTTCAAGGATTTTCTTACTCTTTGTTTTTTTTGTTTTGTTTCTAGTTTTGGTTGATGGAGAATTGTTACCACAGATATTTGTGAAGATGTTACAGAGGGATAAGCCTATTGAGATGCAGCTCACGTCAGCAAAATGGTAAAAGTCAAAACAGCCTTGGAGGAGATTGTGTTAGCTGGGGTGTGAGTGTGGTAGCGGGGTGCTCGCTCCCGCTGGGGTGTGAGTGCGGCAGCGGGGTGCTCGCTCCCACTGGGGTGTGAGTGCGGTAGCGGGGTGCTCGCTCCCGCTGGGGTGTGAGTGCGGCAGCGGGGTGCTCGCTCCTGTCATGTCCTGTGGGCTTTTCAAATTTGAAACTCACTAGGCTGGCTTGTAGTTTTCCAAACCGAACATGTTCTTTTATACTTGGTATAAGGAACAAGGCTGTCATAAAACTGCTTATAAAAAATTATTAAATCTGCCATGTGCTCTCCTTGTCTTTAGAGTAAAATAAAAAAATTCTAAATGGCAATGCCTTCTAAATACTCAGCTAGGAAGACAAAGATAAAGAAACCTAGAGTGTTGGTTGGGTTACCAGTGCAGTTGTGTGTTGAGTATGGGTTGTGCAGACTTCTATGCTAAGTATTTACTCTGATAGAAAAATTAGAATTTTGTATTATAGGTTTCTTTGCTTATTTTTTTTGTCTCAGATTCAAACTAAGTATTTGCCTTTAGTTATTTTGTTTGATTTGTTTGTCCTCCCAATGGTAAGGCTGGCCTCTTATTTTATCATCATCATCATCATCATCATCATTATCATCATCATCATCTCTGCCTGCACACCAGAACTGGGCAGCAGATCTCATTACAGATAGTTATGAGCCACCATGTGGTTGCTGGAAATTGAACTCAGGACCTCTGGAAGAGCAGCCAGCACTCTTTAACCTCTGAGCCATCTCTCCAGCCCCCTTGATTTTTCTTTTCTTTTTTAATTTTTCTTTGATTACATTTTCATTCAAAGCTAGGTATGATTATGAAGTAAATTGTTTCTCAGTAGAATTGAATCACTGACCAACCTGCAGAGCTGTTGTTGAGATCCAAATCCTAATTTCTTTTCTTTTTAAGAATTATTTATTTATTTAATGTATGTGAGTACACTGCAGCTGTCTTTAGACACTCCAGAAGAGAGAATCAGATCCCATTACAGATGGCTGTGAGCTACCACGTGGTTGCTGGGAATTGAACTCAGGACCTCTGGAAGAGCAGTCAGTGCTCTTAACTGCTGAGCCATCTCTCCAGCCCCTAACCCCCCTCCCCCAAATCCTAATTTCTGATGGAAAGCCGCATTGTCTTTGTGATCTTTCTACTGCTGGTGGACTCGCACTGTCCCACGTAAGACCCCTAACTCTTTAATGTACCTTAACATCTCTTTCCTTTTTGTTAGGGAAAAATTTAAGCCTAAGAAGTATAGGAGGAAAAAAGGAAAGAGACAGAGAAATGGATGGGGTGGGGGGAGGGGATGAAGAGATGTAGAGGGAAACCCAAAACCCACTTTATGCCCAGCACCTGGCTTCAAAATGTATCCCCTCATTTTGGATTTTCTTTTTTATAGCTAGTCTACTATTTATATATGTGTTAGGTTTTTTGTTTTTGATTTTTGTTTCTCTTTTTTTTTTTTCCTGAGCTAACTGACTTTCATATGAAGAATGTCAGAGTGTTTGGGTTTTTCTTTTTCATAAACTCTTAAAAGCAAATAGTGTTTCTTTAACTCTTTAAACCTCAAGAATAAATAATTCATGTCATTTTTTTTTCCAGTTTAACTTACATGTGCAGAGCTGGAGCAATTCGGACAGATGACAGCTGTATTGTATTAAAAGTAAGCCAATTAATTCTCTTAAAAATGTTGGGTATGAATGTTGCTCTTCTTGCTTCTTTTTCCACATTTGCATTGTGGTCTGGGTGTCCTGCTTAAAATGACATTAAACCCCATGCTTTTCTGTGGTGTGTGTATGGTCTAAAATTCTATTTAGATGTATATGAATATCACAATAAAATAATTCTTTTGTTATTATAATCTTTCTTTTATTAGAGTGTAAAATAATACAAGTATGTAAAACTCAGATGAAGTAGAACTGTTTGCCAATTGCACAGGTAAATCTATCTCACCCTCACTGCCAGACATGAGAATGCATAAGAGAGTAAGTAAGTAAAGAGAACAGTGATCATCTGTGTTACAAGGCAAATGCATCCTGACCTTAGGCAGACTGAACTGGTGACCATTGCTAGCAGTCCTGAGCGCTGGAGCCTAGGTTTAGCACAGTTGCTTCTGACTAGCTTGGGATACCTTACTCTTCAATTCTGGTTATGAAAATGGAGGCAATAATTCTCAGTCTATCTCACGGAAGTATTGAGGCTAGCCATGTATTAACACATTTCAGTGTCTTATTTGCTTTAAAGAACAAAACAAATGTATTACCATTGTTGAAAAGATGAGTTTGAGGATCATTAAGAGCATAAGTTGGGCAGTGGCAGCATGTGCCTTTAATCCCAGTACTCAGGCAGCAAAGGCAGAGGTAGATGGATCTCTCTGAGTTCAAGGCTAGCTTGGTTTACACAATGAGTTCCAGGACAGTCGGACTACACAGGGAAACCTGTCTGGAAAAACAAATAAATAAGCAAACAAACAAATAAATATTAATTTTACTCATTAATCCAGTACTCAGGAGGATAACAAGCTTGAGACCATCTTGAGCTACATAGTAAGACTGTCTAAACAAAGCACCATGAAATCATACATAAGTAGATAAATTAGTGACTAGGTTGCATTAGTCTTTGGTGAAAGATATAAGACCTCCAGAGTAAACACCTATACATAGATTACTAAGGACTTACATGTAAAGGACTGGCTTATCTCTCTAACCCTTACTATGTTCTTTCTCATCATTAACGTGGGTTTAGTAGTACTATCGCCAAATGCCTCAGTTGGGAGCATTGAACTTATCATGAATTTATATTATTGATAAATATTAATAATTAGGAATGTTAGGAATAAAATAGGAGCTTCTCCTCAGAAGCCTACAGTTGAGATTTAAAGCCTGAGCAAGCTAGTAAGACACTGGTGGTACTCAACATGTTGACTGCTGTGGTAAAAAGTAGAACAGGATGATGCAGCTGTCTTTGAGGTAGTTATGCTCCAGTAAATAACCCCAATAAAGCTTTTAGTTTACCACATTTGGAGGAAGAAACAAGAGGGATCCAGAAAACAGTGAAGCATAGTTGACTGTAGTAGTCAAGGCAGCTTCCTGTGACTATTAACGCTTTAATGTCTACTTTTACATATCCCTTATACTAGATTCATCAGCCTTAGAAACAATAAATACACAAGGCCGTTAGTTCTGAGAGCCTAATACAGAGAAGTTACCAAGGCCAGTGTCACGGTGTTGGAGGCAGCTCAGAAGTACAGTTGAGCTAGGGACACCACATTCATTCCAGCATGGCACTGGGAAAAGGTAACAACTGTGGCTGATACAGGTTACTGACACTTCAGAGCTGGTGAAATTTGAAAGGGGATAGAATTTTTTAAAGCTCTATTTTGCTCTTGCACCCATAGATATTAATTTCTAAAACAAAAATTAAGAGGGATCCCAACCATATTGCTGATTAAGTGGCCAGCTTTCTTTTAGGCTGAGCACATAGATGGGGCAGAGCGGTTGACCTGATTTGATGTGTCAGGAGTTGTCAGATGTCTTTTACAAAGTTTTCCAATAATGTTTCAAAGCAAGTGGAGTTTCTGTTAACACAATTAAGAGTTAGTGTGCTAGAATAAACAATCTGCTCTGAGTTTTGCTTGTTTTTGCATTTAAACTTTTCTTTCCTCTCAAAACCAGTTGAGGAAATATATGATACAAACCTGACTTCCAGCCAGCACCACTGGATTGATTTAGTTACCAAATGCTCTTCATCAAGCTTTTGCCTTTACCAAAAAGCAAATAATTACTCTCCCTACTTTCAGACTTTGCCCTGTTTGGTTCGAATGTGCAGTAAGGAGAGATTACTAGAGGAGAGAGTTGAAGGAGCTGAGACCCTCGCCTATCTGATTGAGCCAGATGTTGAGCTGCAGAGAATCGCTAGCATAACCGATCACCTCATTGCCATGCTGGCTGACTATTTCAAGTATCCCAGCTCAGTGAGCGCCATCACTGACATTAAAAGGGTATGTGCTTCTGGAGTTTTAAAGTTTTCTTACTGCACGCAGCTTTGAACCAATCGACAATTCCATCTGAGAGCCCATTTAAATAAAGGAATCTTTTATCTTTATTAACATGGATAGGTTGTGAGGTTTAAAAATCTAGTTTGTTTAGTGTTTATCATTAGGATTTTTTTTCACTAAGCACAAAATCAAAAAGAGAATTACATTGTTGGCTTCCTTAACTAAACTAAATCTCCAGAATAGTGGGGTTCCTACATTGAGTATTGATTTTATGTCAGTAACTCAGTTCAAAGTTACAGAATCATCTCTGGTGTTTGTGTCTCTCTCTGTCTCTGTGTCTCTGCCCCCCTCTCCCTCTCTCTCTCTCTTGGTCAAGGGTGGTATTTTTCTTACTTACCTGGCTGGTCTCAGTTTACTGTCCATCAGTCTTGTGTACTCCCTTTTCCCGGCTTCTCTGTTCTGGTTTCACTGTGCTTTTGGTCAGAGGTTAAATACTAGTACCATTAACCTCAATTTGGGACCACTAAGGACTAAGACATGTTTACTTTTTCTGAAAATAAAGGTCCTTGGGTTTGGGATTCTTTTGACTTTTTGCTTGCAGCCTGTTTGCCATTTCCAATTTTCTAAGAGAATCTATTAACATAACTTTATTTAAGGAGGTCATGCCAGATAGGATAATGACTTTTATTTGTGGTCAACACCAGTTTGTGATGTTGCAGTGGTCCTAAGAATGACTATTGTCTTCACCTTTCACATGCTCTGACTTCTGAAGCTATTCACCCAGCGGGCAGTGGCCTATTTGTCATTTAATGTTGTAAATAAATTATACAGATTTTTTTTTTTTCTCTGTTTTTAGGAAGGCCTGAAATAACTGTCTGTGAGGCTTGCGTTAGTTACACGCACCACCCTCTGCTTTAAAGTTATGGGTCAGAAGCAAGATGTGATGGCACATGTCTGTAATTCTGACACTCAGGAGGCTGAGGCAGGAGGACAGTGAATTTGATGTCAAATTGTGCTAAAGAACCTATCTCAAAAACACACACACACACACACACACACACACACACAGTATATATCTCAAGAATAAAACGAAAGTTATGTGCCCACTTGTCCTTGGATAGCATTCTTTCTTAGTAGCAGTGATGTGCACATTGCCTTATCTGTTTCCCTGGGGTGTTTGCTCACACTGATAAAATAAATATCTCACCAATACAAAGTACACAGTGAGTGCTGATGGTCTCCTAAGCTTCCCTTCCCAGCAAGGCAAGGAGGAACATGAACATGCCTGAGCAAACTGATCTAAAAGCTTTGAATGTCAGCACATGTAACATACTTCACTTCCATGTGGAAGATTATTCCTAATGTTAAGAATTTTTTTTTTTCATTTCTTTCATCATAAAACTGGAATAATTTTTAAATGACCTCCAAATGACAAACATGAGTGAACATTTGACTTATAAATTTTAAGTGTTGGTGTTGGATTATCCAAAGATGTTTTAGCTACAAAAGTGTAGATATTAGACCTACAGAGGGAAATTCTCACGTAAGCAGGTGATTGTCATGATAGCAGTCCAAATTTGTGTTCTGTGGTGTAAGTTACGGAATGTGGTGAGGGCTTGAAGGCTTCCGTGCTCTCGGACTCAGCCCTTCAGTGAGCCACCAGGGCCAGCACTTTTGCAGCTTCTCTGCTGAATGTATTCAGAACCACCTCACGTGCATACTGCATACTTTGTGTCTGCGGAACATTTTGTTATCCCAAATTTATAGCCAGTGGCAGCTAACTTACAATGCTAGTGACAATGCTGTCACTGCTTGGCTTGTAGCTAGTGCTTTAGGAGGTTTCAGAAGAGGGTTTCATAGTGTTCTGAACAGTATCTGCAAACTAAGGTAAGATGTCACCTTCCCAAAGTAGGCCTTTAGGAAAGGTGTTCATTTAGATCAGTGTTATGACTTTAAGTTTAAAATATAATTGATAACATCTTGTATAGTTAGAATTCGTAGTTAAATATCCTGAGAAAATGTTTCTATTTTAATTTTATGGTAATTTGTTAGGAAAACAGGTTTGTAGACTTGCTAACATAGCCATTTATGTATATCTTAAGATAGCAGTAATTGTTTCATGTCAATAGTTTATTTCAATAATTTTCTTTAAAAATCCTGGACATGGGAGAGATGGCTCAGCGGTTAAGAGCATGGACTGCTCTTCCAGAGGTCCTGAGTTCAATTCCCAGCAACCACATGGTGGCTCACAACCATCTGTACTGGGATCTGATGCCCTCTTCTGGTGTGTCTGAAAACAGCTACAGTGTACATACATGAAATAAATAAATCTTAAAAAAAAAAAAATCCTGGACATACATTTAATAGATAGTGGTGGTGACCCTGATATATTGATTGCTGAGGTTTTTCACAGAGGGTTTCCTGTTTCTAAAATTTTGTTAAATGCCAAAATTAGGAAAACATTGGTATAATAGCATTCAGCTTGTCCAACTTGGAGTTAGAGACTGTACAAGTCTAGCCATGCCTTCTCTCTGTGCCCCTCTTTCAAGAGCTGATGGAAGCACTTGACAGTGCCACTGACAACTACCATCTGGAAACACTGGACTCTATGAGTCATCTATCCATGCCAGAGGTTGATAGTCACTTTTAGACAGAAGTAGACTACATTTCAAGTCATGCTGATAGAGACACAGCAAGATCTCAAATGTGAACAGAGATCAAAAGTAACCAGGAAATTCATTAGTGAGAGTACTGGTGTTAATAGTTGCTACTTTCCCTGAAACTCAGTTATTTTTATGTTTTATTTTTATTATTTTATTATGTTGTATTTTATTAAAATATAACTTATAGACTAATTT
Organism: Rhynchomys soricoides; assembly: GCA_019843965.1. Classification (NCBI taxonomy): domain Eukaryota; kingdom Metazoa; phylum Chordata; class Mammalia; order Rodentia; family Muridae; genus Rhynchomys; species Rhynchomys soricoides. The sequence goes on along the minus strand of JADRCH010000097.1, from coordinate 3,510,048 downwards.
GGAATCTATCTTTCCCCCACTTCCGTAGCTTGATCATGACTTAAAACATGCCCATGAACTCCGCCAGGCTGCATTCAAGCTCTATGCCTCTCTTGGAGCAAATGATGAAGACATCCGGAAGAAGGTGAGTCTGGGAGAGGGGCGTCCCCCAGTCCTGACAGCCAGCAGGCAGGGAGTGACGTCAACCTGAAAGTCGTGGTGAAGAGCACTAACAGTGACTGTTTGAATATAATAAAGCAGAGTGACAAAAGGCATAATTGAAGAATGAATGGGACCTGGATTTGGGGGTTTGTTTTTAGAACATAGAGTGGCATGGCCATGCTGGAATGATACATAACTGGCCTGCTGATTGTGTCATTAATATGAATCATTATGTTGCACACTTTTGCATGTGTTCTGATAAAAATCATTTCTAGCACTGTGAAGCTTTAGACACCTTGAAAGATCTAACACTAGAATTGTAAATGTTATTTATTGATATACCTTCTAATGCCATTGAGAAATTCAAATCTCTATTGTATATTGTTCTTTAATAATGTGGCTTAGTTTTATGTTTTGATTTAAAATTTTTATTTTATTTTTTGCTACTGTGCAAGTTTAATGTGAATAAAATCTTTGTGGAATGATGATTTTATGTTTAGTGAGTGGTCATCTGAATTTTCCAGCTCTTCTAAAATGTCTCACTGGTACCTCAGCCCGTGTTAGTGTGACACTGAACTCATGTTCTTTATGAAAGTAGTGCTAGGTAAGAAGTACAGTGTAGGGTTAAATTCTAACCTGGCTCCCCCACAAACTAAAAGGTTAGAACTTACCACCCAAAACTTACAATCTGATGGATTCCACATAAGGGGATTGCAGACATCAACCAGCCAAACCACATGTCCTGCCATGAGTGGCCATAGTAACCTTTTTTTTTTTTTTTTTTAAATTGAACATGATGATTGACTGACTCTCTCCATCTGTATTGGTATTTTAAGGAGAATCGTGAGAGAAATTACAAAGTCTTTGTACTTACCATGATTCAGAGAAGAATTTTAGGCTTGTTAGAGAAATAAAGGAACCAACCTCAAGTATGTTGGATGAGACACATTGAAAAAGAATCATCCTTGAAGAAACCAAAGGAACAGCAATAAGATTACAGAGTGAGGAGCTTTGATTTTAAAACCAGTTTAAAAAACGCAGCCAACAACAAGCTGAGTTTTCCATGTATCTCGGCTAGTGAGAGGTTTTTGACCTCTTAAAGTGTTTTTAGTACATGACTTATAAATGTCATTTTTGACACCTGTGATTTGCACTTGTGAACTGTTAACTTCAAAGCAAACATTAGAGATGTGGAATTACCTGTGTCTAACCATGGTTTATGGATGTTGACACTGAAATATTTTGTTCACTTTAGACATGTGGTGTATTGCAAGAGACAACGTTTTGATGGTAACTCATATAGATAAGATTGATGATGACATGGAGTGTGTAATTTATGATTAAGTTATTAGGAAACAGGAGGAATATTTTATATATCCTTACAGCTCCAAAAGACCATGCCCTAGACTAAAGGGAGTTAGATAGATGGACCATAATGGAATAGGATGTTCATTTGTACTTCTTTGTACTTTTTTTTGTCAATAAATGATTGTTTTGGAATTAATGACTTAATACGTGATACCATGTTCTAAAAGTACTTGCAACATAACAGTCTAATCAATAGTCTACTAAAACCTGTATTCACAATGTGTACAAATGTCTGGTAAGGCTGTTGATCATTTCTGTAGAAAGATAACAAATAAAGACTAAGTTATAATTGTTTAAAAACTATAGTTTTTATGTGTGTGATAAAGAAAAGGTACTATGCTATTCTTCTGTGATGGGACTATGTAGTAGTTTTAGGAAGTTACTTAATTCTGGGAAATTGCTGAGTAGTTTACAGTTCATAGAACTCACTGAAGAAATTGTAAAGTGAGAATTATAAAAACAATTATGACAGTCTGCTTAAAGACTGGCCTTAGAAGTGGAAAACCCCTTATTTTCAGTGTATAAAAAGTGGTAACTCTTCCTTGAATGCACGTCTTTCTATTCCTTTCCTTTCACTGCAGTGATTATTTGGATAGATGGAATTTACTTTTCCCATGAAATATTTCTTTTTCTTTTATACTTATGCCTTATGTAATTTGATTGTATTTTTTGGTGTAGATTCTTAACGTACACTGTAATTATTTTTAATATAGCATTTATACTTGTCAATGTAGAGGGTCAGTGTACTGATATATGTGTGAATAATCTTCATAAGAAATTTGCCAGGCCCCTCAAAACAAATTTTTATTTTTACTTTTTGCATGTTTTAACTATACAGATGAAATGTTCAGTTGGTCTGGTTTTCATGTAGGAAACAGAAACACAATTCAGTAGATAATATTCGTCACAGTGCCCTACTATGGCCAGCTAAAGAAAGGCAGAATAAATACGAGAAACCAGAGCAAAAACCAGGCACAGTGAGAAGTAACACAGCTGTAAAGGAAAATGGCAGCCATCTCTCTTCTAGAATCATGTCTCTCTCTCTGTCTCTTCCCCCTCTCTCCCTCCCCCCTCTCTCATCTTTGAAAGATGGCTAAAGGTCTGTTGTGTTATTTTTTGAGTCAGACAAAATTCAGTGTAAGACTAAACCTGATCTCCATGTCAGAGATTTGCCATCCTTTTTTTGGAATCATGTCACTGTATTTCCATTAAAAACAACAATAAAAACCAGCTGCTCCTACAACTTAGAAGAACTCAGTAAATATCTGTTGAACAAGAGTTGGGTGTGGACTTGCACACCTGTCATTCCAACACTTGGGAGATTGGAAGCCGAAGAATCAGGATTTCAAGGTCATTCTTGGGTACATAGCAATCTTGAGGCCAGTCTGGGTTATACGAGACCTTGTGCCAACTCTTACCCCCACCCCACAAAACACTGTTGAGTAAGTATAGAAACAAAAAATGCAGAAATAATACTCAGGGTGATGTGTCATTTAGTATGACTGGATCATCCTTTCTTCTGTGCGCAGCAGAGTTGGCGTTTTTCTTCCTAGCTTTCCATTGTTTCTCACTCTAGCATACTTGCTGATTTCTTAACTGCTTGTAGTGTCTGGATAAAACAAGGCTGTGATTGTGAGAGTGAAGGTATTACCATTGGCTGGGTCAGGGAGAAAGAACAGCCCAAGGTATAACTAAGCTCAGTGGTATTATACCTTGCTACATACAGCTTAGATGAATTCAGTTTACCTGTGATAATTTGGTAACCACTGATTCTGAGTGGATTATGTATGGAGAATAAGACTTGGACAGGAAGGGAGAGCTCAGGAGAATGTTTTAGCTGTAACTAAATTGGCAGAAATACCAAGTAGGCTTTAGCTCTGGACTCTGTGAGGGACAAGTCCAATTCCTAATGATACCACACCGTAGTGCTGGCTAGAAAGCTGAAGTTCAGCTCATGGGGCAGGACAAGATGTAGAGCAATAAGCAATATGCAGGCATTGCCAGTGAGTGGTTAAGTCCTGCAGGGCCAGCAGTAGTGAGCAGTCCTGTAGTTTTGAAGACGGTTCTCTTCTAATGAAGACATGAAGAAAGTATCCATTGGAGGAAAATGGCCGTGGTACAGAATAAATTAACTGCAGGGAAATTACGACAGTAAGGATGTTGTCTTTGCTTTGGGTGAAGCTAAGTTAACATTAAAAAGGTTAACGAAGCGCTGGTTGTCCCTTCTGGGGCTCTGACTTGGTGAACTTTCAGAATGCTTCCTCTACTGTCTGAGTACTTGCCTTTTAGTGGTGGTACTTTTCGATGAACTAGAATGTAAGCTCCGTGAGGGCAGGAGTTCTTTGTTGTTCACTACTGCACTCCTGCATCTACAGCTCCACACAGTTGACGATAAACATTTGAAGAATGAATGACCAGTGAACAACGTAATCAAAGAAATGGATGAATGAGCTATGCTGTAGAATTACATTATTCTGTACCGGTTATCAACTTATATGTCAACCTGACGTGATTAGATGCTGTCCTAACTTCTCCAGCAATCCTTTATGTATGAGAAGAGAACTTTAAATGGGAGAAATAGATGTCTGCTCCTTACAGGCAAGGGCTTGCATTAGATACAGTGTAGAGAAAACACAAACAATTCTCAGCTTTCAAAGAGGCAAGTAGTCCTAATTTCTAAATGTCTACTAACCTGGATTACAGGTCAAAGAGAACATGTTTTATGTGAAAGTGATCTTGGTGGTTGTATTCTAGTTAGAAGATCAGGCATAGTGCTGGGCTGTATTCTGAATCAGCATGCCAAGGCCCTGCACCCATCTTCCGCACTGCAAGGTGGAGGCAAGATTCTCTTCACTGTGTGTGTGATTTACAAAAGTGGATAGAATTTCCAATTATGAATCTGGAATAAATGTTCTAAGTTAAACATGTGATGTAGTTTGTAGAAATTAATCTGAGGAATCAGCCACACCTGCGTGAAGTACTTTCCCACTCCATGAGTGTCTGTTGTTTCAAAGGTCAGCACTGTCCTCAGTTGTACAGGGACTAATTGAGCTACTGTTGTAGTTGCTCAGGGGAGGGACAGGCATGTAGACGAAGGCATTTAAAGCTCAGCCTTCATTATAAAGCCTTAGTGAGCCAGAGGAGTGAGAAACAGGCAGGCAGCGTTGGATAGGGGCACAGGAATTATTTGGAACAAATTAAAGTGTACTTGTTGTTTTGAATGAAATTGAAATCTAATTGCTTTGGGGATGTCACTTTTAATCCTTTTTAAATGACTTTTATTTCACAGTTCAAGAACTGAAAATAGTTTTCAGTTATGCCTTCTGGGGAGATTTACAGTAACTTTACATGACCTGAGGCAAAGCAATCAAGGTTGGGATTCTCTTTCTTTTTTTAAAGTGACAGAGTCAGGCTATGTCCAGACTAGCTGACACTGGTCTAAGTGATGATGCTCCTGCCTCAGCCTTGTGAGTGGTTCAGACTGTAGATGATACCATTGGACTAGCTTCTTTTTATCTTTAAATTGAACTTTAGAAAAAATATGAGCAGTATAAATAATGGCAAAAGAAAATAAGAACAAAAGAGGCAACAAAGAAAAACGAGAATCTCCTTCCTGTGCGTTTTCCTAGCAAGGAAGAGTCAACATAATGTATTTATATTTAGCGTGATGTTGGCCACATAATAAGCATTCAGTAAATGGCATTGGTTGTTTGATTACTTTAAATTACCTTATCAGAAAAAAATAAACACCATATATGTCTTTTGTGTGTTTGAAGAAAAGATGAGCAACATTTGAGATGTAAATATGGATTTATAATGAAGAAAGTGACTTCATGATGTAAACTGCCCAAATTATCAGTAAGTCCATTTCAGAAAAAGAATTCTTACTTTACATTTTAGAAATATACTCATTCTATAATGAATCTCTCATTCCAGATTTGTTTTATAATAATTAATTTAAGATACATTTAAAAATCCTGACTTTTAAAGCCTTATTTATGGTTATCTGAGTATTGCCAGCCATGATTGGCACTAACACTATTGTTCCAGGTACTCAATATTTCTAGGGAATGAATTCCCCAATGCATTCACATGGTCTCTCTGTTTTAGTGCTATAACATTTTATAGGATGTTTATATTTGAAGTCAGTTTTCACATTTTGTTCTTTCTTCAAATTTTGTTACCCATTCACCATGAAAACTTTTATCTTTTGTTTCTAATTTGATTTTGTTGTTATTTGGTCTTTCGGTTAAGAGTGTAAATGACCATGAGTTTGTTTTCATAGTTTTACAAAGTGTGATAGTTCTAAATGGTTATTTCAAAAGCACAACATCAGATTCGGTATTTGCCTCTTCCACTGGGCAGATGTAAAGAATTACTTCTAAGTCTTACCTGTGTATGGAAGCAAACACCTGGACATTTCATGGGATTTCCATGACACCACAGACATAGCATTCTTTAGGACTTGGCTTTGCTGTAAATACAGCAAGTTCAGTTATAATTCTTTAATTGGTGACTAAATTGTAAGTTACCTTCTTAAAGCCGACCTTCCAAAGAATTCTAAATGAGCCCTGTGACATTCATTCAAGATGGTAAGTATTTCTAAAGAGAAAACCAGGTTTTGTTACATGTCCACAAGGGTGTGACCCTTGACCTCCAGCACACTGAATGTGTATCATACTGCTGTATACACAGTAGAGATACTTACAGAAGAAAGCAAAAGACTTACCTCATCATTTCATTAGGTGGAGTCATGGAGTTAAGTGTTCGTGGTATGTAGTTTTAAGTTCCTTATAATTTAGTTAAAAGACAGGTGTTTTTATAAACCAAAAATAATGGACTCAAATATGGTCTTGATTACATTTGTAAAGCAAGCAGGGAACTTAGTTGGATTTTTTTTTTTCACAAGTATTTTGTCTGGATATGAAGTACTTGGAGTAACTAAATACTTCAGATAGTACATGTTGAAAAAACTGAGTTTGTGGACAGTCAGGGCTGTCTACTCTTCTCCACAGTTAAAGTGCTCATACAAGGTTCAGCAGTGCACACCTGTCGCCTGTGCAGGCCTGCCATAGGAATGATTTCTGCGTTTTCAAGTGACTGGAGGAAATACTTTTCGATAAAAATATTTTTCCTATCAGAGGAAAAATACTTCTTGGCACAAGAAGAGCAGATTCATTTCAAACCTATGCCTATATGGCTCTTTTTTTGCTCGTTTGTCTTGAACTCCCAGGGCATTTTGAACAGTGAAACAGAAGCATGATCCCCTATGGTTAAAGGACTTAACTGTACTCTCTGGCCTTTCCACAAAGAAGCTATCATTCTGTTCTGACACAGCACAGTATTACAAAACAGCAACAACAAACAAACAGAAACCCACCATAAACCAGTGATTCTCAACCTGTAGGGGTTCAACCCTTTGGGGATTGAACAGCCCTTTCACAGGGGTCACCTGTGACCATCAGAAAACAGATATTTACATTACAATTTATAACAGCAAAATGACAGTTATGAAGTAGCAACGAAAATAATTTTATGGTTGGGGGTCACCACAACGTGAGGAACTGTGTTAAGGGTTTACAGCATTGGGAAGGCTGAGAACCATTGCCATAAACAGATTTGGTGAAAAAGTTTACTTTGCTTTTGGTCTATAAATGGCAATGCTGCCCTACAAAACCAGGAGAGAGGCTAGTTGTTTGCCTTCGTGCACAAAAGCATTAAGCACTAATAGTATGATATCACTAGATATTCCTTACAAGTTAATTCCCATATTTGAGTGATGATGCCATATGAAGGACCTTGGGCAGATGAGATAACTATGGCTTTATTTATGATATAAACTGTTTGCTGGATTCTGTAGATTGGTTAGAACAGTACTTGAGTAAAATGCTTACCCAAGAGAAAAACAAATATAAAGCATTATATTAGAGGGTGGAAAATAATCCAGTTCATACACACCTAAATACGGTGTATTTTGAAACTGAATTCCATGAAACTAGAACAGCTATTGATTGAGAACTCACTATATGCTGGATGCTGTGGTAAACTTTAGTATGTTATTTCTCTTAAACCTCACACCAACCTGTGAGACTATTACCAACCTGGAAGCAGTCCATTTGATCAAGGTGGCAGCTAATAAATCCATCTTGAGTCTGAATTCTATCCTAATCTCTCTAAAGCTAATGCTCTGCTCCTAACCGGTACATTGCTTAGGTATGATTGCCTACCTCTAGTATAGCCAAAGGATGGTGTAAACTGGTAAGGAAAGTGTATTGTTAGTCTAAAATGGGGAACTTGGTATAGAATTACATAGTATGCACTAGCTGATGGCACAGCAGCAAGTTGAGAACATATGTCAGTTTTCTCTGGTTTTGGTACTAGGTAGATTATGAGCTGTATTTATTCATTTGTGTGTTTATTGTTCATTATATATCATCCATGTGGCTAGTAGTGAAGAAAAGATTTGTTTATGTCTTGGAAGTTTAAAACAGATGAGAATAAATTGCTGTATAGTCATCCAAGGGTATCATAAGTGTATGGAAAATCTTGTTTACACTGGAAACCAGGTTTGCCATGATTAATTAACACATGCAGAATAAAGATGCCTGTGGCAGGACGTGGTGATGCAAGCTCGTCAATGCTTGGGCGGCATGGGCAGGAGGATTACAGATTGAAGGCCACATAGCAAGCCCACAGTATGATTGGGATTGGGATGAACTGTGATGGAGGAGTCTGCAAAGGTCCTTCATGTAGAACTTTTGGTGGAAAGCTTGGCCTTCCACACATGGACATAGTTGTTTCAGAAGTCTGCCTATGAAGTGGGAGATCTTCATATCTGGTTCTTCTGCATCCGTTTTAAGTGTTTTTCTAAGGGCACCATCTAAATGTGATTATATTGTAAATTATTTCTAGAGAGAAATATTCAGATACTATCTCAATCTCTGGCATTTTTCTTTTAAATAATTTGTTTATTTTTATTCTTTTGAGGTGCTGGGATCAAACCCAGCATGTACATGCTAGGCAAGCCATTCCACCACTGGCCTACATTTCCCAGCTAGAGGTCCTATGTCAGCAGTTTATTTTGTGGACAGATTTCTTATGGAATAGGCTTAAACTTGAGGTAACGTGTGAGATCCTTTACTCTTTGAGTAGTTACTATGTCAAGCTGTAATGTTCATCATTAGAATGTGAGCTACATAAAGGTAGTGCCTGGACTATTATAGATGTCTATAATATTATAATATTATAGATGACTATGATAAATGTATGGCTTGCATTTGCTCAGTAAGTTGTGTGTGTGTGGACCTTCATAAAGACTGTGAGGTGTATAACTGCATATATAGAATAAACTTTATGTTGTACAGTTCCTGGGACAGTACACAGTTCACACCCCTGGAGCAGTAAACAAGGAGTTAGAGGAACATTTATTGCTATTTGAAAAGTGATTTATAATGGTTCTATTTATTTGTTAAACCAAAGTATAATTTGGTGGCTGCATATGTTCTGTGTTGATATAAGCTAATGATTGAACTTAAAAATTGAATTTCTATAGTGATACTTTTTATAGATGTGTTGATTTTTTTTTTTTAATACAATGTGACATTTCTGACATCATACTGTTTATACTGTTTTGGGGGGCATTAAAAAAAAAAGTTTAGCCAAGAGAGAGAACCCACATTTCTTTAATATATTAGAGCCGTGTGTGTGTGTGTGTGTGTGTGTGTGTGTGATTTTTGCCGGTGCATAAGTCCATGCTTGCTCGTGAGAAAGCTACAGATCACTGTTTGTACCCTCCTCTTTGCTTACCCCACTCTCTTTCCTACACCATTATGAAAGTCAGCATTTCATTGACTACTGTCTACCATGAGGTCTTACATTCACAGTGTTCATCTAGGTGAGGGTTAGAGCTCAAGTCAGTGTGCATTGCTATCTCTACCAACACTTAATAGACCAAACAGTACAGTCCACGCCCACTAGGTCCCTCCTTTGTGACAGGTCCTTCCTGTTATCCTTCAGCTACTTACTGCTTGTCTGCTTTCTTTCTCCTGCTGAACTAGTCTTCCTGGATGAAGTCATTCGTCTCCCTAGAGTCAAGAGGCTACGTCCTCTGATTTTCAGTTTGGCTCTGGCTCTATACTGCCTGTGGCCAGTTTGTTGTCTTTCGAACACTTCACAGAACTTCTGGGAACCTTTCTCACAAACTCATTTGGAATTAAGTTGTACTTGCCTGGTTGCGGTGTACATTACCATAAATGACAGGATTGATGTTAAGACAATGGGCACTTTGCCATCTACCCATTTGGCCCCAATCCTACCCACTTTAAATTGCTTGCAAAGTTCACTAATACTACCAGGAATCCATGAGGTTTGCTTTATGTCCAGTTTTCTTAACTTGTTTAAAACATAGTTCAGAGTCCAAACTTAAGGGTTTTTTGTTTTGTTTTGTTTTGTCTTGCTTTGTTTCTTTTGGTTTCTGAAGATTGTTTCATCATGAGTCTTGCTGAGGAAGAGTTGAATCTGAATGTTTTGCTTTGCTTTATTTCTTTAATGATGTATTCCTGATCCTTCTAGCTCTTTATAAGCTCTCAGGAAATGGCTTATATCCTAGCCGTAACTGGATTATGTGTCTACTGGAGTTTATTAATGAGGACTAAAAGTTTCTCTTGTATCTACAGGTCATCTTTGGTTTGTTGACAATGGCGTCTGTGTAGTGAACCATCTTGGTGTTGTTTGGTTGTGTACTTTTACCATCTTTCTTTCATGCCTACAGTACAGGTCTTTGTCCTGGTGACAGGGCTCTCCCATCCTGCCCTCCTAGAACCATGTCCGTTCTTGGAAGAATTGCAATAATACAAATGCAACAGTATGCAGATACGGACTGTAGACACCAGTGCAACACTTAGTCCACTGACCTAAACAACCGCCAGTGTCAGATGCTAGCATTTAATTCTGGAGTTAGATTTACAGTCCCAGTACCTAGAAGAAAAAAATGACTGCCTCCACCAGAAGAAAGCCTGAGACTAGTACCACTGCTGATTGGATGTGGTATCTGCAACAGAGAGCAGTGTCTCTTTTATATACTCTCCAACAAGACCTATGGGTCAGAACAGTTTCCACTTCTACTTGACATACTTTTATCTCCTCAAAGGACCCAAGATGCCATTCTAAATGCTATGACTTGGTCCCTTTCAAAACTTTGGACCATGGTACTGGGCTTATTAAGAGGTACAATAGAGAGCATGGTTTATTGCTCTTGCCTTTCCAGCCCCAGATCTATAAAAGCAATGTGGCACTCCATTAGACTATCGTGAGTCAGTGGACCTTGGCAATAGTCACCTCTAGTGCCTTCACTGCTGACCTAAAATGTGTTGTCCAGATTTCTAACCCTTTTTTTTAAAGCCTTGGAATCACATTTTTATCCTCATTTTGGTCATGGTAAAGGGTCCCCTTTTTACCTCTGCATAGATGGCTTCAGGTTAGATCATGTTGTTCACATGACCTTTCTGGATGCCCATTTGGACTGTAATTCTATGTTCATTCTGATTTTGCATCATTTTTACCCTCTTATGGATTGGTAATCTTGATAAAGAAGATGAATCAAATTCTCAATTTTGAGCTTCCTAGAACCCTGGCAAGGATCTGCATTTTAACAACTTCATCTACAAATCTATGCCTATAGCTGTCCTAGGAAAGGTCAGTTTGTGCCCAGAGGGAAGGTATCTAAGATAGCCGTACTGTAAAAAACTTAGGGGTGACGTATGAGACTATATTCCACAGTTACACTGGTGGGTGCCAACAGCTCTTCATCATTCTCCCTGAGCTTACTGTTTAGGAGGGTCATTGGTGGTCATTCTTCAATTCATAGTGAAACCCCCATTCTTCAGAATGGTTATGGTTCCTACCTGCCCTTTATTCGTATTTCTCTCATTCTGTCCCCATGATTCTGTCATTCCTTTAGATGCTTTTGCATCGGTAGATAAAAGTGCCACAACACCCACAGTTAACGGTAGTTGTTCAGTACCAAGTTTGATGGGAGGAAGGACCCTCTCCATCACTACTATTTTCTTGAGTTTTAAACCACGCTTACTACTAGACATCCATGTTTGCTGAATAAATGAGAGCAAGAATGCAGGCAGGAGCAGGATTAATTGCCTTTCCTGGTTTGATGTGTGTATCACTAGGCCTATGTCAGTCCCTGTTTTTTCTCCTGCTTACCTTGCTTTCCATATTGCTTCTGAACAACACAGTGGTCTTGTCCTGACAGACTGATTGCCATTTCCCAGTGATAACTTGGAATGGTTGCTGTGTCTCCTCATTGTGCTGAAGTCTCAGAGAGGCAAAGTGGATTGCCTACGATCATATAGCAGATCACTGCATCACATTGTATTTTACCCTCTCCCACGGGTTTGACTATCCACTATTTTATTCTGGTCAACGCCTTGTTCCTTTTCCCTGGGGGCTGTGTGATTGTTTTGGCCTTAATAACTTTGGGAAGGAGGTCATAGCCTTGATGTGGGGCCATAGTAAGCTTTCAGAATTCTCTAGCCCATCTCTTGCATAGAATTAGAACTTGCATAGGCTAAGCAGTTTCAAACATTTCTTTATTTTTGCATGTCTTTGTTTGTAAGGAGTATTTATACAAGTGCTGTATGTATACATAGGTGCCACGGAGCGTGTGTGGAGGTTAGAGGGAAGTCAGTTCTTCTGCGTGGGTTCCAAGAATCAAACTCAGGTGGTCAGGTTTGATGGCAGGTACCTTCACTGCTAAGGCATTTATTGTTGTGGTAAATCTCTAATCTAAATAAGCCCATGCAAGGAAAACACAGCTCAAGCTGCACACTTAGATCGAGCAGATCCACCACTACACTACTGTGTTCCCCAGCTATGAGATCCCTCATAACTTGCGCTTTCTCCAGGCCCCGAGCTTCTGCTCCATCTTCCTTCCACCTCCTCCTCCTCAGTCTTCCTCTCTCTGCTTCCCTTCTTCGTTCTTCCTAAAACTTTTCAGCTCCACCTTCCCTTCAACTGCCCAATCACCGGCTTTAGCCTTTCTTTTACACGTTAAAATGGGGAGTATGTGATTTACTCCTCTCCCAGGCAGCCCCTCTTGGGGAAGTGGAATTAGCATCAAAATACAGCACCAGGACAATCCACAACAATTTATGACTGTTGCTATATTGAGAGTCTTTATTAGATTGCTATAATATCCTGTCACTTCATAGGTTTACTTCTTTGATTAATGAGGCCGGTTAACATTATCCCTAAGTCTCTTTTAAGTCTTGCTCATGCCTAGTTTCCTAAGCACCTGAGGTGAGAGCTGGTAGTGTTTTGAGGTTTTTAGAAAGTAATCCTATGTCTCATTCTCCTACACACACATAACCTTTGATGAAGTCACTGTAAACATACAAGAAAGAAATGGGGAAGTGGTCTGGGAGTCATAGTAGAAGGGATTTAAGCTTCACGTACCCAACTTGATATATTAGGCATAACAAGGTTAAAGTAAAAAGGGACAGACTGAAGAGGTTTCAATAAGAAGTGGACGTGGAGTCTTGCATAGGCTTGTTCCTACCTCTCGGCCTGGATCACTGGGCTCCTGTGTTTGAGTTAGAGACCAGCTAGAGCAACACAGACAGACCTTAACTCAGAAACAAAGAAATGTGGGCTAAGTCAAGTTCTGTCCCATCGAAAAAGCAAAGCCCCTATAAGGTAGAATGAGTGCAAATGAACTGGGATTTGATGGACCAAGAAAGAATTTGAAGTGGGAGATAGATACCACAAGAGATGGGCATCTCCTGCAGGTGAGTACAGGGCTTGGGGAGCCAGTGGTGAAAGTCTGCTGAGAAGCAGGCAAGCATCCACATTGGAAAACATATAGGAGAGTTAGAGTAGCTAGCCCCAAAAAGAAGGCACATGGGAGGCTAGACGTTAGAATGGAGCAGAGCATGGATGTTCTAAAGGTAAGGCTGTGATGAAGGTTGGTCTGGCAGAGGAACAGACATGTTCTTGTACTATGCTTACATATTCTTGGGCTTTTTGGACATTGTTAAACACTGTGAAATGGCCATTCCTAACCTAGAGCTAAAGTGTGCTTCTTTGTTCTCTATCTATCCTTCCGTCCTTCCTTCCCTCCCTCCCTATGTATGTGTGTTATCTGTACTTGTACGTTATGTGTATGTGTGCAAGTGTTACATGTGTGTTTATGTGCATGTGTGTTACATGTATGTGTATTACATGCATGCATGTGTGTTATATGTGTTTGTGTGCATGTGTATTGTGTGTTATATGTGTTTGTGTTACATGTATGTGCATGTGTGTTATATGTATGTGTGTGAGAGCACAGCCTGCAGAAGCTGGTTCTCTCTTTTCATCATGTGTGCCTAAGGTGCTTGATCTCAAGTCCTTAGATGCAGTGGCAAGTACTGTTAGCCACTGAGCCTTCTCACTGGCCCAAGGCCTTTCATGTGTATGAATGTTTTGCCTATATATTTGGCTGTACAACCTGTGTGTAGTGCCTGTTGAGGCCAGAAAAGGGCGTTGACTTCTCTAGACTGGAGTGAAGATGGTTGTGAGCTGCCCGGCGGGTGCTGGGAATCAAACCTGGGTCCTGTGGAAGAACTGAGCTTTTAACCATGGATTCATCTCCACCCCATGTTCTCTGCTCCTGATGGTAGAGATCTCTTCACTGATAATTTGAAATGACTTCTGAACATCTTGAGATTTCTCACCACCTGTTTTGAAGTACAGTTTCTGAATCTTCTCATTTGTTCTAGTTTGGTGGTCTTAAGCTTCAGCTTTGACTGAACACTGGACTCACCGCTTTTTAAGAACAAAAAATACAGGTTCCTGTCTATGCAAGAATCTGATCTAATTGGTGTGTCCTAGACATAAGGACTATCAACAATTTCCTGAGGGTATTGGTCTGTGCTAGGTGTTCCATCAGGAGAGCGATGACTCCTCCTGATGGATCATTTATGTTTAGAACTATTACCCAGAGCAGTATTATCAGTGTTGCTAAGTGCATGGACTCTGCAGTCAGAGAGTCAGAGTCAGAGAACTCTTGTGTTATTCAGAATCCTCACTTTCCTAGCATGTCAGTGAAAACACTCATAATAACTCTCACAGAAGAGTCAGATAGCCAGAGAACATAAAATGCTTAGCATAACAGCTGGTACATACATGAACTCAACAAATATCCACTGATGGTATGAATATTTTTGTGATTGCACTAACACTTTAATAGGAAAAGTCTGTTTTTCCATAGGCCCATGCAAGTTTAACCGCACACTATTCCTTCATCAGAACATGACCTCATGAAGATGGACTTCAGGGTATCTTACTTTGAACATAAGAAGCAAAGCTTAGTGTTTGTTATGATTTCATGTACCAGGGCTCGGTGCTGTGGTGAAGAACAGCAAGGGTTACTTGTAAATATTTAGCTTAGTTTAAATTTGCTTGATAAAGTGGAGGTGCAGGGTGGTTGTGTCAGAACCTGCAGATTTCATTCACTTGATGAGGGCAGTGTGGACTATAATTCATTATCATTCCTACGGGAAATGCCTCATATTTTGCCTACATTCCACCCCCTCAGCCCGGATCGTTCATGCACACCTCTGTAGTACTTAGGCCATTTAAATCTTGTTTGAAATACCTTAAAAATAAACACAATTATGCCTGTCATTCATCCTGGCTCGTCCTTAGTGGTTGCTTGCCCCATCTTTCTGGCGAGCTGCCTGCCCCACTGCAAAGTGATGTCGAGAGGTAAAATCTTTTGCGAAAACCATGAAACTCTTAATGAACATTAACATACTTGCATTTACAAGCAGTGAAGTTTGTCACCTTCCTGTTGTTATTTATGCAGCATTAACCTTTTTCTCCAGATCATTGAGACTGAAAATATGATGGACCGAATTGTGACTGGCTTGTCTGAGTCTAGTGTCAAGGTGCGGTTAGCTGCTGTCAGGTATGAGCTCTACGTGGTCTGAATAAAACCCCCTGCTCTGTGTTTAGCCTGTTTCCTTTCCGGTCCTCCACTAAGCACAGGATGCAGATGTTCCCGGAATGTATGCTCAGGCGAATCCATGCAGTGTGTAATGTTACCTAACAGAACCTAGCCTCCAACGCCCGGGAGGTGTCTTGCTGTAGCTGACTTAGTGTCGATTAGCCATGCTTGAAGTGTACTTCGTACTAGTGAAAAGCCAAGCAACTGATTTGAAATGTGAGTTTTGGCTTCTTGGGAAGCTAATTTTGATCATTCTTTATAGATGTTTGCACAGTTTATCCAGATCTGTTCAGCAGCTTCGAACCAGTTTCCAGGATCATGCGGTGTGGAAACCTTTAATGAAGGTGAGAGTCGCAGCAGTTGGCACAGAGTCTGTGTGAGCTGAGCACCCAGGTCTAGGGATACAGCTGACTCTGGACAAAACACTTTGATGGTTCTCTTGAGTCACATGTTCTGAGCTGCTACAGACTTAGAGAATCTGGCTCTCAGAGCGGCAGCGTTTCATGTGTGAGAAGGGAAGTCCCAGCCCAGGTTTCTTTATTAGCTTGAGCTCTTGGTACTTGTTTGGCCTTCTGTATGTTTAAACTTAAATCCAGAGGTTTTCCTTGTAGCCTTTGGGTTATAAAAAGGGAAATAATTGGCTGATTATAGATGTAAAATCAGATTTGTCCCATTAACTCTGTTTTGGGGGTCTCCCATGCCAGGAGGAAGGAATTCAAGGCAAATAAATCTGAATTGAGACTTATAAGGGGTGCTTCCAATTAGTTGATGCTAATTGACTCTCATTTGGAACCACAACTTGGTCTTTGATCTTTTTCTTTTTAAATTAAGTATCTGTATATATTTCATTTGCTCAGTAGATTTTTAATATCTATTTTGATTTTTTGGTTGTTGTTGTTTGTTTTTGAGTACTTAGTAAGCAAAGCCTCCAGGCACATGGCCTTGCAAAATATTTTACTATGGCAATCTTAGCCTTGCTTAAACTTTAGGTTAGAATAAGGACATCTGTCAGTGTGACAGAAATAAGAGAAACATCAAGCAGGACAGATGTGAATTAGACTTCAAGGGTAAACCAGAAGGATTTCTTTCTATGAGCAGAAATGCTATGTATGAAAGATGTAGGAAATAGCCAGGGTGCCTTCCTGACCACCTAAAAGGATGGAGTGAATGAGCCAGACCAGTGATAGCCAGATGGAAGCTAGGGAATGCATGTCTGAAATCTTGGTACCTGGAAGGCAGAGGCAGGAGGATCATGAGTCAAGGCCAGCTTGGGCTGTGCAGCAAGAGCTTGTTTTTGTGCGTTGTTGTTGTTGTTGTTGTTGTTGTTGTTGTTGTCTTTAAAGGTGGAGTTGAATCTGTGCTGTGGGCCTTGGGAATGAACATGCTGATTGGTTTCTATGCGAAAGCTTATCTTCTGGCAGAGCATGTGATTTATTCTTTGAGGTCTTGAAATGGTAGTCAAGAATGTTAAGAAACAGTGTGAACCCTAGAGCTACTTCAAGGGCAGGCATGACAGCGTTGGTATGTGGTTGGTGTGCAGGTTTCTAGAAGGATGTCAAGGTCCAGCCTCGTGTGGCTCATTGGGACAAAATGTTTGTTCCGTCTCTCCTTTGCTGAGGACCTTCCTTCTCAGCCTGTGATTGCACTTGTCTCTGAGTTTCTGTCGCCTTATTGCATCTAATTGGATATACGGCATACTCTGAACATGACTCATTTCCTGCTGTGTTTTTGTTTCCTGAAACTTACTGAGAGCCCCCAGCCTCAGAAAAGTTATTTGCTTCCTCCACCTACAACCTTAGTGCCTTTCCACCGTGGTAACACACTGCCTCAGGGATGGAGCAGTTCAGTCAACAAGTCTGTTTCCGATTCACAATCTCTCACCTAAAACCAGTGGAGCCAAGTTTGACAGGCCCAGAGTTTGGAAGGCTCTCCTCAGTTAATGTTTTCCTTTACAGTTCCTTCTTTTTCTTTTCAGTTGTTTGTTTTAATGATAGCTTGATCTCGATTTATTAATAATCCATCCAAGACCTTTTAACTGTTTTCTGTTTCCCAAAATAACTTCTTTTGTGTCTGGATCTTTTTCTCTGGTTGCTCAGCTCAAAAATCTCTGTATCATGCACATCAAGGCTAAAGCAAAGTGATTCCTGTCTGCTTCTCCTGGGGCAAATGTATGATGAGCAATCTAGAAGAGTTTTGAACTCACAGCTGTATGTGGGTTCGAATCTTAAACCATGTCTTAGTCACACATTTAAGATGTGATATCACATGTAAATCCTCATACTCATTTTGATTTCTCATAATTGAGAAGCTGCTTATATATCTAATATTCTCATTTGCTTTTCTACATTTTAATCTGGTAGTTAACTAGATACTAGCTAATAGCCATTTTTAATTTTAATAAAAATTTTTGTGTTTAAAATTTTTCTGTTTTGGTAAAACACACACACACACACACACACACACACACACACACACCATCCCACACCACACACGTATATATATAATTTTTTGTTGTTCTGGGATCAAGCCCAGGGCCTCCTGCTAGCACTCTACCAACTAAGCTATGCTCCCCAGTTCTATTTTATTAAAATTCTATTAGCTTGACAGCAGAGGTCAGCTTCTGAATTCCAGCATTTTTCCTACATATACTGTCCAGCATGACAAGTCAAGTTGTAAGATAATGGTTTAGGGTTTTACTTAGTCATTTGTGACCTCACCTTTAGCATTTCAAGTTAATGACATCACCCTTTTTATTCTATAGGTTTTACAAAATGCACCTGATGAAATCCTAGTAGTAGCATCTTCCATGTTATGTAACCTTCTTCTTGAATTTTCTCCAAGTAAAGAGGTCAGTATTGGTTTTTCTCTTATCTGGCTTCCTTCTTATTTACTTATTTACTTTTTTTTAGGACAGAGTTTCTCTGTGTAGTCCTGGCTGTTCTGGAACTTACTATGTAGACCAGGCTGGCCTTGAACGCACAAAGATCCACCTGCCTCTGCCTCCTGAGTGCTGGGATTAAAGGTGTGCACCACCACCAGTTGACTTTTCTTGTTTTAAAATAGTGCTTGGTGTTGAAATTTGGACGTTGAGTTGAAGAACTCGTTCTGAGTTGTTTGCTTTGAGTAGAGAAGGAAGTGAGTCACTTCTTTTCAGGGTTGGAATTATGTCCCATTACTTTGTTCATTCTGTCATGGTCAGCTTACTTACCAGATGCTACAAAGCCACTGCAGTAACATTCACCAAGTCTCAGCCACTTGGGAGGCTGAGGCAGAAGGATTCCAAGAGCCCAAAAGTTTGAGGCCAGCTTGCTTCTAAATGAATAACTAAAAGATATCAGAGAGTATGGTTAATAGTCTATACTGAAATTGTAAGTGACTAAATAATTATAAAAATATAAGCCCTAGGCTGTTTTCAAACATTATTTACTAAAGACTTGTCTTTGAAAACCAGGATTGTAAGTCATTTCAAGAGAGTAACTCCTTGTATCAGGAAATAATATTTCGTGGTCATTGTTTAAGGCAGAGTGAATATAAGGGTTTCTTTTCTTTTTCTTTCTATCCGTAACTGTTTCCTACATGTATAATGAATTTGAGTGGTGTTTACTGCTGTTACTGCCTTCCACCTCCTCCTAACCTACTGAAACCCCCCTTCTCAGCAAACCACTTTCTTTTCCTCATGTACTGTTTTGTGTGTGACCCACTGTGTTTACTTAGAGTTGCTTACATGACCATGCATAGAAGTTATTTTCTAGAGCATGGGCAGCTTGACCATGGTTACAACACTGAAGAACACGACACCCGTCTCCCCCCAGCATCCGTTAACTGACAGTAGACCCACAGGAAGGGGTGGAGCCTCATAGACCTCTTCATACCGATGATGAAATGTTGATCGGCAGCCCAGTCTGTGCAGGTCTTATGGGGGTGTCCACAGCAGCAGTAAGTTTGGTAGTGGTTATGTCATGTCCAGAAGATTCTTTCTGCTGCACCTGTCCTTTGGTTCTTATGTTCTTTCTGCCACCTCCTATTGATACAATGTTCCCTGAGTTTTGGAGGTGTCTCTTAGTACAATTTATAAGTTATTTTGAGTTCATGCCTTTTATTCTTAATAAAGAAAAATAAACTTAATAAAGGAATAATACGGTTAATACCTTATTATTACAGTTTTACTGTTAAATGATCTTTGGTCTGGGCTGGATTCAGTCTCCAGTGACAACAAACAAAACTGTGTGTGTGTGTGTGTGTGTGTGTGTGTGTGTGTGTGTCCGTCCGTCCCTGAGCTTTCTTACAGTCCTGAGAGGTAAGGCTTATTGTTTGTTGGACCTCTGGTAATTCACAATTCATTTTCTGTATTGAAGCATCTGCAGGCTTTGACTGATTTAGGATGGTAGCACTGCCAAGATAAAGTTAGGGATGGTTACTGAACACTACACTGGAGGGGACAGAGAGGAAGATGGGCTAACAGAGCCTCCAGTCCCCTGCCTGCAGTAGAGCACTGACCAGATCCGAACTGAGTTACAGGCAGAGCAACTGCAGCCACCTAGAGTAGCCTATGTAGCATCCAGTGAGGAGATGTGGCACATGAACTCAAAGGATCTGACTGATGTTTTATACTGGAAAAAAAAAAGCTTTCTCTTGATCCAGAAGGGAGAGAAATGCTACAAAAACATTTTTGGACCAGTTGGCAGAATTGGAATAGAGTTTTTGTTGATAAAAGTATTGTTTTAATTTAATGTTAACTTTTCTGCACTTAGTAACTCTGTTGTGGTTGTCTAAGGATATCTTTGTTCTCAGGAAACACCGAAATGTTGGGGGTTAAGTGCATCAAGTCTGTACTCCATTTTCAAGTGGTAAAATAAAATTCATAATGTGGATTAGGCATATAGAATGAAAAATATGCCAATGCCACTGTGGCAAGTGTTTGAAATGCCATAATTTGAATGTATGATCTTCAGAGATGTCATCTGAAAGGCAGTGCCCTTCCCCAAATCTGTCCTGCTGAGCTCCTTAAGAGCCTTCTAGTCACCTGGTACCACGTAGCCTTTCAGTATTTATTAGTGGTAAATCTTCATACCGTAAAGTCGGGATTTTTACAGACTCTCTAGAAACCCATTTTCAGCTCGGTATTCACATTGTAGTCAGTAGTTAGGCTGTCCTGAACATGGTCGATTAGTGCTGAGAATATTCCAGAAACTTGCATTCTGCAGAGTGTTCAGAGTGAAAGGAGTAGGGAAGTAGACCATGCAGTTGTAAGAGTCTCTCTCTCTCTCTCTCTCTCTCTCTCTCTCTCTCTCTGTCTCTCTGTGTGTGTGTGAAATAGCTGTGTGTTAGGATGCCTACAGACTGTGTGTGAGAGAGAGAGAGACAGACAGACACAGAGACAGACAGACAGGCACAGAGACAGAATGAGACCTTGGCCTTCCCTTCCTCAAGGTAACAATCTTGGTGCAGTAGTTCCTGCCTTGTGAACTCTGCCGAGCCTTGAGTAAGATGGGAAGAGATGGTGCAGTGAGTGGTAAAGAGGACACTGTGGTTTGCAACCTGATGTGGGCTCTGGTCTGTTGCTGTTTGTTTATTCTGTCTTGTTCTTTCTTTTCCAATCAGCCAATTTTGGAATCAGGAGCTGTCGAGCTGCTCTGTGGGTTGACACAGAGTGAAAACCCTGCTCTACGAGTGAACGGGATTTGGGCTTTAATGGTATGTCTCACGGTTGTAATGTCACAACTTACAAGAAATACAGAGGCATTATCAAAGATGTAACTATGGCATATGTTCTGGAATTTTCTTTTTAAAAAGCCTAGCTAACACAGTCCAGTTTTCTAATGACCTGTGGACTGAAAGATTCCATGTTCACCCTTCAGGTAGCTGTAAGGAGTTGTTTAGTCCTATAGTGTGCCCTCAACTGGGAAGAGCACTGTATGTTCTTCTGACTATACTCTGGTCATAGGGAACTGCTTATGTTATGCTTGCATGTAGTGATGTTCTTTTCTTTCTTGACAGATAGTAAGCCAAGACATAGAATAATTGTTGTTCTGACACATAAAATTTCATGTTTATGGTATACATGGTTTAAAAGATAGTTGTTTTGAAGTAGCTAAATTGAGCTAATGTAAGCATCACCCGTGTAGTTAGCATACTTTGTAGAATAGTTACCTTGCCAAATAGTAATTGAACAGTCTCTAGTAAACATAATAATAGTTTATTAGTTAGGAGGTCAGAAGCATTCTTCTCAAGATTATTAAATCATTGAGTTTTTATAAGGAGTGAACCTTCATGGACTTTCAAAAACATACTAAGGGTATTTACAGTTTAGTTGCTGTGTATCAGACCAAAGTGAGATACTTTATATTTGTAACTACTATTTTAAAATTAATATTTCATTATATTTACTTAGTAGGGGAGTGTGCGCACATGCCAGAAGTGACAGGATAACTTTGGGGGAGGGTCATGTCTACTTGTGGGGGAGAGTCAAATGATTCCCCTCAGGTCATGGAGTCTGTGTCTTTACTTAACTGAACCCTGGGCTGGCTCTTGTTTTTTCTCTTTTGGTGGATCTACCTTACTGGTGGGAAAGTGGGTCTGGGATGTGTGTCCGGACGGTGCTGTGTCTGCTGAGTTACTGACATGACCTCAGGGACAGAAGTAATAATCTCTGATTTTTCTCCTTAGTGTAAGTTGTAGCTATTCTCAAAGCCTCCCCAGGCCTTTGGAAAGTTCCTACTTCCATCCTTTTACCTCACATCCTCTACAGGACCCATCTCCTTTACACTTCAGTCAGTAACCCCTTCATTAGGAGAGCTTACTCAGAAACCTGTATGTGCACATGTATGTGACCATACATGGTCTCTCACCCCAGGTCTCTCACTTAAGTAGTCTGTGGGACTTGAGTTGAGGGCTGACTTGCACAGGTTCGTTGCTGGACACCAAATGAGTCATCTCATTCTTCAATCTGCCTCATTCTAATGAGTCTCCATACCACCAGCTTCTATGACCTCTGTTCACAAAACAAAGCTATAGGGTTACCTTTGGCCTGAGTCTCTGATGGCCAGCAAGTGTTCTTTTGACTGTCACACTGTCCTGTATCATTGATAATCTTGCCCTCCGATAGGTCTCAGTTGCTTAATTAAAATGATTACCTGTCTAGAGGGCAATAATGGACATAGAAACCACCAACTTATAAGAAAATTTGATAACAAATGTTTGTTTATGAAGTGCTCTTTGGCATTTGCTATTTTTTTTCTTTCGACATAGAGCTTGGAGTAAACTGAGCTAATCTAGTATATGAACTAAAAAATAGGTAGAAACAAAGTAGCCACTGGTCATCTGAGCTGCTAATAGCCAGGGCATACCTCCCACCCTGTTGAGAGTTTCCTCAATTCGTTCTCAAAGGTAATAAGCGGGTTTGAGTTTGTTCAAATGCTCGTGTCCGTAAGTGGTTATGTTCCTTGTATAGTATATCTAAGAATGGTTGTTGGTGCTCTCTATAGAGGATGAAAAGGAGCCAGAAAAATAGTATCCTTCTGTGCTTTGAGTTCTCTTAAAATAAAATTTGATACACTGACCATAGACATGATTCTTGTCATTTCTTTAATCCTTTCAGAATATGGCATTTCAGGCGGAACAAAAAATAAAAGCAGATATTTTACGAAGTTTGAGTACTGAACAACTATTCCGGTTATTATCAGATTCTGATATGAATGTGCTAATGAAGACATTGGGGCTTCTTAGAAATCTCCTCTCCACTCGGCCTGTAAGTAACATCTCTAGGATTCCATGTGAGCTCACTGCACTGCTCAGCATCTGTGAGTGGATGCAAAATGCTGATCATTCCAGAGAAGCAAGTTCCCAGATGGGTCTGTCGCTTGAATGGGTACTCTGGAACTGACCCCCTGTATAATCCTCGAGCTGCCATCACTGTCTGATGTCAGGTCTCCTTCTTCCCACATTCGATGTGTACCTGCCTTGACTTGTCACTACTGTTACAAGGTTTGCTGACTGGAGTGTGTCTTCTCTTCTGCCCAGATCATTGTCTCTGAGGCTTCTGTTTGTTTCTTATTTGAAAATTCCTTTCAATGTCGTTCCACAGACATCTCTGTCACCTGCTCACATATCGATGTCATTGTGGCGAGGAATGGTCATGAGAGAGTATGAGAGGCTGAGCCTTGCTAGTGGGTCACTGTGGGCATTCTCTGATAGTCCCTGGCCATCATCATCAGTGACTCTCAGGTAGATAGAAAACAGGAGGCCCCTTCTCTTCCTTGTGTCTCTTCAGCCCGCCTTACCACACTTGCACTCCGACGTAGTAGTGACCTACGGCATGTTTTCCATGTCTCTTGCTCTTATTCCTCATCCATTTTGTGTTTCTTGAGTCTCAGTGCTTTTAGTTCTTTTATAGTATGTACGTGTACACACACATATACATACACATACATATATACACATATACACACATATATACATACACAGATACACACATACACACAGAGTGGGGACAGCTTTAGAATAACAATAAACACTGGTCTTTGGAATCTGGCTCTGTATGCCGTATTGTTTTGATTGAAGCAGTTGTGCATCATGTAACTTTGAGAAATGTTCTGTAAGTTGGGTGTTATTTACACGGCCTGTAATCCCAGTGCTAGGAGGACACTGTCAAGGATTCAAGATCTTGATCAGCTGAGTGAAACCCTCTCAATAAACTAAACCAAAGGAGAAAGAGACCTCCTGTGGTCTTTTGCTTTGTGTTACCGATGGTAATTGTGGATTTCCCATTGTTTTACAGCATATAGATAAAATAATGAGTACTCATGGAAAGCAGATTATGCAAGCTGTCACTCTGATCCTGGAAGGGGAGCATAGCATTGAAGTCAAAGAGCAGGTATGTGTACTGGAGAACCTTCTGCCTGTAAGTACAAAGGTTGATCTTATAAGTCTTCTTGTCTAGGAGACAAGAAGGAAGGTTCTCCTTTCTTGTGTTATTATATTCCTTCCCTGAAGTAGAGGAAAACATGGCCAGAGTCTATAGTTTGCTTGGTTGTGTCACATGCACATGCACTGTCCCATCTCTACAGGAACAGCCTCCTTTAGCACCTGGACTTAATGCTTCCTCCAGTACTGACTGTGGCCTTCTCTGTCACTATGGTCTCAACCCAAACCCACTACTCCCTGAACAATAATTCCTTGTCCTGAAGATAGTTTTTGTTTCTTTACTCTTCAGCATCTTCTATTCTTGGTTGCCGTCTCAAACCCTTATTTTCTGTAGGACATATTTAGGGAAAATATAAAAGTACAGCAGCTATATTATCAGCAGGTCAGCTGGGAGTTACTGTCTACAGTTTCTAAAATTTATCTAAATCAGAAGTTGTGTATATTTTATTTTACGACAAAAATAAAGGTAACCTGCCAAGGTGTTAACACAGAGTCTGACACACTGCTAGTATTTGCAGACATGGTTGATTATAAAAATGACTCTGTTCATGTTCAAAATTCCTTGAGCTCTGTGTGTATGTGTGAGAGAGAGAGAGAGAAAAAGAGAGAGAGAGAAGCATGCACACATGAACATACATATATAATATTATGTATGTGAGTGTGTGTGAGAGAGAGAGAGAAATTTGGCATTATTATGGAAAGTTGGCTTATCCTTTGTGTTCCTGACTTAGAGCCATCCTGGATGTCAGAGAGCTTAGGACTTGAGATCTGGGCCTGAATTTTAATTTTGAAAAAAAGAGTTGACTAAGTCATTTTGAGATAAATATCATAGGTAATTTAAAATTTAGAAGTAAACTTTGATGAACAATAATTTAACACTGGAAGTAGTTGAAATGAAAGCCATCACTGGGATACAAGAATGAAGAAACACGCTATTCAAAAAAAAAAAAAATGCTACTTACAAAGTATACAGATGTATTCTGTCTGTAGAGACAGCTCTCCTGGATAGAATTCCACCAGTCTGAAAAGAAGCAGGCTAAGATTTAGATATGGGCAGAATGACTAACAACAGTGTGCTTTCACAGAACACTACTATAGATACAGACACTCACAGAATTTGGAGATGACCCAGAAGTAGGTGTGAATGGGAGGCTTAGGCTTAGTTGTTAGTTAGAACTTCAGTCCTCCTCAAAAGCATCTAGTAAGTTATTTTTATTGGGGTATTCATTAAGCTGCATACATCTGCAGTATACATAAGTATGCATAACTTTTCACAGGCACATTTACCCGTGAAGCTACCACCACTGCAGTCGAGGTAGTAAATATACCCATTTTCGACCTTTTATTGGAAAGAAGACAAGTTTGTCCATTTATATCACTCCCAGTCAACACTGGGATTACAGCAAGGGCACTGGATTACAGCAAGCAAAATAAATAAGGCACACAGATTAGAAAGGATGAAACAGAACTGTTCCCAGACATGAAGAGCTGTGTAGAAATAGTATCTGCTGATTTTTTTTTTTTTAAACCTAGAACTAAGTTAAGCAAAATGACAATATAGACAGAGTTTTTTTCCACAATTAAGCAGTGAGGGATTAGTAATAATACTAAATACAGCATTTGCACTAGCTTGAGAAAAACAAGGTTCTTAGATTTCAATCTCTTTTCTGTGTCCAGAAAGTTCTAACACTCTGATAACAATAGAACTAAGAGTTAAATAAACAGAAAGATATAAAACGTTAGCAATGTTAACAAAGTTGGCTCTCCCTAAATGGTTATAGACAACATAATCCCAGTCATGATCCCAGAATAAAGAAGTGTTAATATAGTTGTGAATTACCAAAGTCTTTCAGTTCTAAAATTTCTAGAAAGTAAAAAGAACTAGAATAGCTAATTCCATTAAAAAGGAACAGAAAACAAACAAACAAGAAACAAATGGAAGCTCCCTGTTACCTGATTCAGACATACAAAATCTCAAGACAGTATATCATCAGCATACAGATAGAACCAATTAGAAAGTCTGCAAATAGACCCACGTATGTATGGTTTGGGAATAATTTACAGTTACTGAGGAAATTCAGTGGGAAGGGGATGTCAGGTTTTGTTAAAGGGCAATAAAATAAATTAAACATTATGTCACACCTTAGATAAAATTGTATTTATAAATTTATAAAGAGTAAAATTATAAAAATATTAAAATATAGTAGAAAATGAAATGTTTACAATATAACCATTAAAATAGCATTCAAGAAAGGCACATCGATCTTCATCTGTCTGTGAAACTTCTAGTCTGAATCATCAAGACGTCCCACTTGAGGGAAATCACTGTGTGAACACATTGGACACAATGACTTGTGTCCAAAAGATACAGGAAACTTCCAGAACAAAAGAAAACAACCAACAGCAGATGTTCTACAATAAAATACCACTACAAGTCCTTTAGAATGGCAAGCATTTTGAAAAACATTGTTACATTTACTTACTTATTTGTGTGGGGGTGGGCATGCCTGTGAGGGCAGAGGACAAGCAGGAGTCAGGCCTTTCCTTCTACCCTGTGGGTTCCAGGTATGGAACTCAGTGGTCCATCATGGTGTCAAGTACCTCTGAGCTATGTCACCAAGCCCTAGAGTGGCAACCATTTTTAAATGGCCACTTGTACAATTGCTAGCAAGCATGCAGTGAGAGTGTAAAATAGCACACTTTGAAAAATGGTACGGCGCCAGGCAGTGGTGGCACGCACCTTTAATCCCAGCACTCAGGAAGCAGAGACAGGTGGATTTCTGAGTTCGAGGCCAGCCTGGTCTAGAGAGTGAGTTCCAGGACAGCCAGAGCTATACAGAGAAACCCTGTCTTGAAAAACCAAAAGAAAAAAGAAAAAAGAAAACCAGTATGGCATTTCTTACAAGGTCAGCGTACACAGTCGCTCTCAGTGTCCGTGCATGATTGGTCTCCCCTTCTCATGGTACCAAAGTCTTCATTCTCCTGTCCCATATATAAACTGAATGGGTACAGTACTTGTATAGGGTATAGTGCTTATATATAATCTACACATACCTTCTGTACACTCTAAGTGATCTGAATTTCGTCTTTTGTAACAACGTAAGTGCTTCATCCAGAGTTGTTTAAGGAGTAATGACAGGAAAATATATACACAAACTCACTACAAAAAGATGATTCCAACCCCCCCGAATTTTTCCATCTGTGGATGAGGGATCCACAATACAGAGGTCCAGTTGTTCCTACACAGCTCCCTGGTCCTGTCCTAGGTATTAATTCATATAAAAAGGAAAACCTATTTTCACAGAAATAAGAATTTTTATTCATAGTCTCCAGAAACTAGAAACAAACCAGATGACACTCAAGTAATGTGTAAACTGTGGGAAACGGATTAGCAGCTGGGGCAGCAAGGATAACACAGCAGACATGTTTTGATACATTCCAGAGCTTGGACGAATCTTAGGTGTGTTGAACCACATGAAAGAAACTAGGTCCAAAACCCAGCATGTTAGGTAGTTGCATTTATACAGC
This sequence comes from Rhynchomys soricoides, assembly GCA_019843965.1. NCBI lineage: Eukaryota > Metazoa > Chordata > Mammalia > Rodentia > Muridae > Rhynchomys > Rhynchomys soricoides. The sequence continues at coordinate 3,482,090 of JADRCH010000097.1, read as the reverse complement.
GGCTTGTAAAGAGAGCAAACCAACGGCACTGCTGGGCTTGGGTAAGGAGGTGGAAGTGGTCTCTCCAGCTTTCGGAAGAATTTGTGGTGCGCTAATACTATTGTCTGTCTTGGTGGACTGTTCCAGTGAAGACCTTGGGGTCTAATATTTCTTCTGTGGAAAATCCAGTTTCATTAGCAAGAGGAGGACTATTCGTGGCTGTTTCTTCTTAAGTAAAATGTAGCATCATAAGTCTCTCAAGGAAATCCTCACTTCATCTGAGTTTTCAAATTCTTACCATAAAATTGATTATTGTACCCTCTTATTACCTTTTATAAGTAAGCAGTGTTCCATAGTGTCGCCCTCCTGTTTGGGGAAAGGGGGAGGCAGACATACTGGAGTTTAGGCCAGAACTCCCTATGTAGCCCTGAGTGGCCTCAAACTGAGTCCTCCTGCCTCCAAGTACTGGGACTGAAAGGTGGAAACCACCTCCTCTCTTGTTCCCTGTATTGTTCATACCTATTTTATAGATGAGCCTAACTTGAGCAGTTTAATTGACCTTTTCAAAGATTGCCTTCAGTTTCATTTTTGCTATTTTTCTGTCCTCTGTTTCAGAGTAGGTAAATTTTCTGTAAAGAGCAGAATAGGAATTTCATTTTTGCAGGGCTCTGCATTCTTTGTAGTAACTGCTACCAGAGCAAACTGATAGTAGACATATTTCCTTTGTTCTCAGTATTCGAAAAAATATTGTCTTTCACCATTGAGTATGAGACATATAGGTTTTGATAGATCTTCTTTATTTTTTTCTTAAAGATTTATTTTTTATTTATATGAGTACTCTAGCTTTCTTCAGACACACCAGAAGAGGGCATTAGATCCCATTACAGATGGTTATGAGCCACCATGTGGTTCTGGGAATTGAACTCAGGACCTCTGGAAGAGCAGTCAGTGCTCTCAACCACTGAGCCATCTCTCCAGCCCAGTAGATCCTCTCTATTAAGAAAATAAAAATTTTGCATAGTATATTGACTGCCAGTGAGGGGATAATGGATTTTTTTTTTCCAGCCAGTTTTTCTACAGCTGGTAAAAAACGCTTCATTGGCTCCTCTCTCCCCTAAGAGCCACTGACAAGAGGCATACATGGCTGTGCGTCAGCAGGACTTTGTATTCAAATAGACCAGCTGTTGGATTGGCTTGCAGGCCACAGTTTGCCAGTCTCAGCTTTATTTTAGTAATTTTCAGTTTGCTGAAAGTTTCAGATGCTAGCGGATTACACAAACACTAGTGTGTGCATACCTGTTTCCACATGTGTAGCTTTTGTTGTTTTGCTGCCTAGTTCATATGTTCACTTAGTTCAAGAACTAATTGACTGTCTTTGGCTTTCTTGTGTCCATAGAAATATTTATAGTAAGGGTTTTTGTCTTGTTGTTTGTTTGTTGTTTGTTTTTGACACTCATGGACCTATTCTGATGTTCAAAATAAATCGGTTACTCATCTGTCTAATGAAGGGGTCTTCTATAATTCCTCTTTCTATTCTTGCATATGTAAGACAGGGGTAGTTCTTCCACTGTAAGGCTTAATGTGTTTATGTTTCTTTCTTCCACTGTAAGGCTTAATGTGTTTACGTTTCTTTTTTCCCCCCAAGAAGATTTGGCCTTTTAAAATTCTCATTCATAGTCAGCAATTTTCATGATTTCTTATTAGGCTGCTCGGGCCAGCTCAGTCTGAGACTTCCAGAGGAGAAATGGGGAAACAAGACACAGGAATGGAACCTGTGGTTCTTGTGAATTCTACTTCCTCCCTGCTCCCTCCAGGCTTCACCTCTCTACATATTGCTTGGCCTTGCTCTTGGCGTTTTGGCCTTGTCCTAGTAAATTCTGGTGTTGCCTGTTGAGGGAGGATTGTCTCACCAGTGTCTAGGAGTTCACCTTATATGGCTTGTGAAATCATTTTGTAATCAGCACAACAGAGGACGAGCTGAAGTAAATCAATGCGCCTGTTTCCTCACACAGTGCCTTAGTGCATCTGGTGTCAACAGTTCTGGATGGAAAGACACAGGTAGGAGAAGATGAGAGAAAAGATTGGATACTCACGAGTTACATGTGATAACTCTGTCCTCTTGTTGAACTGAGATCAGAATGTGGGCAGAGCAATCATTGCTCCCACAATTCTGAACTTGAATCCCTTGAAATCAGTTGCTATCAGCCCCTTTCCCGTTACCTGTGAATTAAACGGAATGGCCCTAATTTCAACAGTTGGAATGTTGAGGCAGGAATATTGCTGCAAGTTCAAGGTCAGTCTGGGATACATAGTGAAGCTCTACAAATAAATACACCCAGACCTCCTAAGGGAAGAAGGCTGTTGAGACTGTTGGGAAGGTAAAGGCATTTACCTCACAGTTCTGGCAACCTGAATTGTCCTCCAGTCCACATAACGGTCGGAGACCTGACCCACACAGTTGTCCTTTGCCCGTCACATACGCACCGGGCCACACACCACTCACATCAACCTACCCCATAGACACTCCATTAATAATTCTTTTATTAGATGGAAATACTTTTTTTTTAAAGTACAAATCCATTGTTACTGATTTTCTTAGGGAACTGTCTGGTAACGTGTCACCAACACATCTTCCTCAAGCCATTACTGTCACAATTCGTCACGACCCAGCTGCCAGGATTCAGTGATTCCCTACTACCTGCTTACGCCTTGGATTATCAAAGCTGAATTTTCTATCTCTTGTGCCTCAGAGGCAGCCTTCTTTGGTTTGTACTTCATATTTTACTCCTCAGTAATCTAGTTACAGCTGTGTGTTAATCAAAGGGAAATGAAGTCACAGACCCCTAAAGACGTTTGAGGTCTTGGGCCTCAGTAAGAAAACAGTTTCTTCCTTAGCTTAAGTCATTTAACTCTTGAAAAGGAAAAGGCTTAGACTGGAAGAAATTGAGTCTGTGCCCCATCCTCAGCTGTCTTTGATGCCTATGCTTCAGGATCATGTTGCTTCCTCCCAGAAGCTTCCCCTGGCCTTTATAGTACTCAGCAACTTTTGTTTGCTTGGTTCCCTTTTGCTTCAGTGAAGTACAGTTATTTATGTAGCAGTGTCAAAGTCAGCGTGTCTTATTCCTATCTCCCCCGGATGCCCTGCAGAAGATGGGTCTGCGCTGGGCTCCATATGGCATTGCGTTGATTTCCTTGCCAAAGTCCCTTTACCTTTACCTTAATCCTGACTGCAGAAAAGGGAGCATCTGGTGAGCATGGTCTCTTCTACTGAGCAGAATCTCCAGTTGCCAGTGCACTGTCAAAATGTACTGCCTCACCAGCTGGTATAGGGTCCTTCCAGTTTCTTCATCAGGCCCACCTGGACCAGGCTCCTTTACACATACATAATGCTTCCTTTTCTGTCCCTCAAAAACCATCAACATGTTGTAATTGTAATAGCCATTGTGGCATCTAGACAGGTTCAGTCATGAGCTTGGGAGCAAGTTGCAGATGGAGACCTAGGAAGGGTGAGGGGTTGCAGCTCCTAAGAAGCTTCCTGTAAAGAGGTTGCATCTATGAAGAATGCTGGGATCAGTCACAGGATCTTCTCTTAGAAATGAGTTTCTAAATCTATTGTCTTTATAGTAGGATTTTGGTGGTGCCAGGAACCAACCCAGGCTCTTATGTATGCTAGTCAGTAACATTAGTGTGATGGCCTTTACATGGCTATGGCTTAAAGCCTAGCAAGAAATCAATGAAGTGTTTGAGTTCTTGTTTGCATAAGATACACTTTGCCTGGATGTGCTTACTTTGTTTGGCAGTAATAACAGGAGATGAGAATCAGGGTATTGATAGAACCCATGAAAAGCTCTGTGCCTTCCAATGAGAAATTTCCCATGATCTGGGAACTTTCTTTTTAAATTTTATTTTATGTGTATGAGTGTTTCACTCTGTGTGTGTGTGTGTGTGTGTGTGTGTGTGTATGATGGTAAATATGTGTGTATCTGGTGCCTACAGAACAGAGGTCACAAGAGGGTATCCTATCCCCTGGGACCAGAATTATGGGTTGTTCTGAGCCACCATGTGGATCCTGGGAACTAGACTTGGGTCTTCTACAAGAGCAGCAATTCTTAACCACGGAGTGAGCTCTCTAGCTTCCTGTGGGAGCTTTCTTGATCACTGGCTCTTTGTTCTTTTCCAGACACTGTGCATTCTAGCCAACATTGCAGATGGGACAACAGCAAAAGAGCTTATTATGACCAATGATGACATCCTGCAGAAAATCAAATTCTACATGGTAAGCCTCAATCCTCTTACTGCAGAACTAGAAGACAAGGGCTGTAGCATTGTAGCTCAAACAAACTGCAGAAAGAAGAATGTAACAAAGTCAGAATTTGTATGCTAGAGTAGAAAGCAAGCCCAGCTCCTAGAACCACACCTCCAGTGCTGCTCACGAGCCTACCCAGCTCCTGCCCTGGTCTTACACCCTCTTCCTCCCTCGCACTGGAGGTTTGAACTCTTGGTTCTTCTCAGTCCTGTCTCCCTCACGTCTCTCGACCCCATTGGAAACCGCCAGGTTCGCACCCACATCCGATGCTAAACTCCCCCATCTTTTTTCATCTTGTCCATTTCATAACAGCATTCTAACCATGAGGGACATCTCGTGCCCTTCCTCCGGCAAAGCTGCCTTCTCTTTGCTGGACATTTCATAGCTAATAATTAAAGGCATGGAACAAACTGGATGATTCGTGTTTACAAACCCTGTTGTGTGTCCTTCACTGATTTTCACACTAATAAGCTGTGCCTCCATTCTCCACTGAATAGGGTCATACCTTCTCCTTGGTCTTTTATGCTTAACTCTGCAGTCCCTGTCACTTTGTGTCATCTTACTGTTCAATGTATTAAAAGAACAGAAGACGAAATCCACATGCCCCCATGCCCTACCTCCTTGGAGGTGAATTCTTGGCCTAGTAAATACTGTGTGACCCACTCACAGTACCACTGATCCATTTCATGGCTCCATTCTAACTCCTAAATGAAACCACATTCTTTCCTGCCTCAGCTCCTTTATCTGTGTGACTTCTCCACCAGGGTCACTTCTTTGCCCCACTCCTCACCCTTCAGATCCCAGCTGAACTGGTACTTCATCTCTGGAACCTTCTTGTATGAACTGTTAAAACTTTGCTCTCTTTAGAGCAGTTTAGTCAATTTAGTGATGTGTCTATGTGCATCTACTGTCTTTGTCAAAGTGACTACTGAGTCACTTAATGTGCACAGTCTGTATCTACCATCCTTACAGTACCTGGCCCAAATACCTACTCAGTGTTTGTTGAGTGAAAACCTATAATTTGAACTGGTAATGTCACTTGTCTTTTCATCACCACGTAGTGTCTTCTGTCTTTTGGAAGTTCCCTTAATGGTAGAACATCTCCAGTGCATATGCCCCTGGGCTCACTCCCCAGCACTGGAAGGAAGGAGTCTGACTGCTCCCTGAGTCATCAAGGTATCCATCAGTTTTCCCACTGCTATTCAAAGCCATTTTTTCCCAAACGTATCTTCTGCATATTCTCACTCCTTTCTTGCCTCCGAATTTGTTCTAACCTACTTACTCTGTGTCCGTCTTCCTCACTCAGCTGCACCTACTCCAGTGAAGGTCTGCTCTCCTGCATTGCTGGTTTGCCCGCCTTGCTGGTTTGCAGCTTTGGCCTCATAGGAGAGCCTCCTAGGGAGCTTTCACAGCCTGCCTTATCCTTGTCCTCCCAGGAGTCTAATAAAGATCTGGGATATGACAAAGTTAGCCAGATTTTTTAAAGTTAGTCTTACGTTTAAGATGGAGGAAGACCATGGGCCTGGCAGACTCTCATCTATGCCATGGTTTGTTTTTCCATCTCTGCAAGTTATTTTAAGAGGTGTATAAGTCAGTGTTTCTCCTAGGCTGACCTGTCTCCTCCTCTGCCATCTACTCCAGTGCTCAAAGCAGATGCAGGGATGATTTTTTCCCAGTCCTGTCCACACATTTGTCTGGATCATCAGCAAGTCTTGTGAACCCTTTCTCAAAAAACCGTTTTGAATCTGTTTACATCTTCCTATTGCCACTGTCCCGGCTGGAGTCTATGCAGATGCGACTCCTGTCTGGTGGCCTGTCTTGACTGTGGTGGCCTCCCAGAACTGCACCCCAGTTCCTTCAACCAAAACGATCCTCTAAAACTGTGGCTCTGGCCTTGTGTCTTGTAAATCCTTCAAGAGCTTCCTCTGAATGCAGAGTGAAAGCCATGGTCCCTAGTCTCGCCTACAAGGACACACAAGCTCCATCATTCTGTCATCCTTCTTTTCAGAAGTAGTATCAGGAGAGTAAACTATTTACAGACTGTGCACCCACCTCGAGAAGTTTTCTTTTTGGAGTTTACAGTCCTATGGTTTTCATACATCTAGCTCCTTCCTTTTTTAAAGCATCTATTTAACTATTGCCGAGTTCAAAGCAATCTTCATGTGTGCTCACCTGTTAAGTTCCTTCCCCTCCAGCTTCCCTCATTAGTGAACCAATGACAGATTTATTCTTAGTAAATACTCTAAGTTCATTTGCTTAGTTTACTCTTTCAGTCTGATGCTGGATGCGGATGACAGGTTTTATTCTCTTTTGGCTTAATGAGCACAAACTGAATATTTCTTGAAAACCATTGACAGGCAAAGGAAGACTCACCAAAAAATTGTAGTGGAGGAAGCCACGCCCAGTTCTTTGTCTTATCTTTGTATAAGTGTAGTCTTGCCTGCAAGGATAAGTCTACCAGAAATCTTTGGGCATATCATGCAGTTGGTATTCTTTTGGATGTACATTAATTATTTAAGACTTTTAGTTTTTTATTTCTTTAATTTTATGTATATGTGTGTGATTGGGTGTACATATATGTACCGCATGTGTGCCTGGAGCCCTCACAGGTCAGAAGAGGGCATTGGATCCCCTGGAACTGGGGTTATACACAGCTCTGAGCTGCCATGTGGGTGCTGGGAATCAAATCTGGGTCCTCTGGAAGACAGCAAATGCTCTTAACTGCTGAACCATCTCTCCAGCCCTCATTAAAAACCTTTAAAATGGGCAAGCAGGGAGGTAATCTAAAGGCTACATACTGTTTATCGAGTCACCTTTCATTTATGAGAAAGCATTCTATAGGGATAAACAATCCAACTTAACTAGACTTAATCCAACTTAACTTGTAGTACTTCCTGGAAAATAAGCAAGACTCGTGTGCTAGAACATAAGGCTCCTTAGTCATACTTGTGACATTTGATAAGTCAGGTGGTAATTTGATCTAGTCCTTTGGGATATTCTTGTAGAAATAAGAGTAATTTCATTATTCCAGAAGCCAAAAGCATTCTGTCGTTCTTCTTTTCAGAAGTAGTATCAAGAGAGTAAACTACTTACAGATTGTGCTTAAATCTAGTCATTTATGAGTCTCCTGGCCATAGCTTCATAACCCGGAAGAATTGTTGGACTACTTGAGCAAGATAGTAGCTGAAGAGCTAATATGAAGTCCACATCCAGTTCATCATGTGCTAGAGACTGAAAGCATGACATGTTAGGTGCCCAGCTCATTGATGCCAGTAACTGAGAACACAGACTAGTCAAGATCATAGAACTGTCAGGTGCCCAGTTCAATGCTGCCACTGCCTCAGAGTGCACGGGCTAGTTGACAGTGTAGAGCTATTAGGTACCTTTGTTTCAGGGAATATGTGTTAAAAGTGTAGACTTCTCCCCCATGGCCTCAAGAACCATTTTATTTGGCCACTGGATGATTTTTTTTAATTTTTATTGTCTTTTGGCGAGGGCTGCACTCCTATTGGCCAGATTTCCCATCATTCCCAATCACTGTTAGCCTGACCTTTACTCTCTTTCATGTTAACTTTATAGTTCCTCAGGTTTGTGGCTTCTGGTTCAGAACTGTAGGCTCTTGGAATTACCTATAGTATGTCACAAAGAACATGATGTGCAGTGAGATACCCCAGTTTGATTTTTATTCCTTTTCTATGTCAAAAGGGTCATTCACATGTCAAACTGCAGCTTGCCGCCATGTTTTGTATATCAAACCTCATATGGAATGAAGAGGAAGGTAAGATATTGCTGAGGTTTGTTCCAAAGAAAATTTTGGACCAACATTTTTACCTAGGGAAAGCAGAAGTGCCTTTGGAGTATACCGTGCACACTTGGACTAGCTGGTTCTCAATAGTACAGTCTGTCTATACCAGGCCCCTGGGGTAGAGAGGGTGGTGCGTGCACCAGTCACTAGGTCATTCAGCAGGGAAGAGGTTCCAGGGAGGTTCATGTATTTTACATTCAGAACATTACAGAACAAAGTAGAAGGAAGCAAAGCCAGATTTAACCCACAGGCCTTGATACCAAGAGTTGCATGTGGCTCAAGACATCAAAACCAGGCTTCAAGCTAGTCATCTAATTGGAAGATAAAACAGAGCAGTATGAAATTAGAAATGTCACATTGTTATCACAGAGGAGCAAGTGCTGGCAGGTTCAAGGATTGGAAAACACAGAGTAGGAAAAGTGCGCCCTGCCAGAGACTGTGGTTTGTCCTTAAAGGGCGGCAAAGCCTAGTGACACAGGGTCTTATGCCAGGCCAAAGAATGTGACCTTGACTCCGAAGCCCTATCAGCAGAACCAGGCTGGACTTGAAGGCAGGAGGGCTCAATAGGTAGAGAGGCCAGCTAGGAGGCTTCAGGCATGAAGGAGTCCAGCCATGTGGGGGATGGTAGAGACAGGAAGGTTGGCACCAATGATTCTGCTAAAGCTAGAGGCGAACAGTGTCCTGCATCATGGTCCCAATAATCTAGTAGTGTCAATGTTTTAGGTTCACAGGAACGCCAGGATAAATTACGAGACATGGGGATTGTAGATATTCTACACAAACTGAGTCAGTCGGCAGACTCAAACCTCTGTGACAAGTGAGTATCCACATAAAAGGGCCTGGCTCCCGGCCGCCCTCCGTTCTGTTGTGAAAGGGTTGAGCTGTTTTAGTAACCCATGTGGCTAGCCTTTTGAAATGTCTTAGATTGTTGTGCTTCGTTTGTAACTGTGTGAACCAGCTGTGACGTTTGATTTTGTTTTATTTGCTTGTTCTATGTATGTGTGTGTCTCCATTGTGTGGTATTTTCACTTTATTTTCCCACTCTCTACCCCAGTAACTCCACTGTTCTGAGCATTGATCATACAAAGGTGAATGACTTGGTGAAATCCCCACTCATGTACAACTTAGATCCTAAGTCAGATACTAAACAGATAGATATATATCAGGTGATGGCAGATATGACAACGAATGAAGAGCATTTCTTTCATATCGTAATCAGAAAAGGTCTTTCTGAGGAAGTGTCCGCTCATCATGGGCTTGGTTGGAGTGAGGGAGTCCTCTCTACAGAGTTTAGAGGGAGACTGTTCCAGGCAGGGAGCCCAGTTCAAAGACCCCGAGGTACAGGGGTGAATTCACATGCTGAGGAAATATAAGAGGAGCAGTAGAACTGGAGAGTGAAGGTAATGATCGTGGGGGAAGAAGCCAGGCCTCAGCAGATCTCAGTATTGTAGCCTCTTTGTATGGTCCTTGGTAAGGACGTTGACTTTGTTAGTCAGGGTTCTGCAAGGAAGATGTTAGAGAGCTTTGAACAAAGGAGATGGAGGGGGGTCTGCAGCTTACAGATACAATATGGTGTCTTAGAACAAGAGGAAGGGAAGGTGCCCAGCTTTAATCCTGAAAAACTGGGTAGAGGGCATTATGTTTACTAAGATGGTGTGGAGTTAGGTTTACTAAGATGAAGGGAATTAGGTTGGGGTGGACAGAATTGAGTTCTTGTTTGAACATGCTGAGTCTAGGGTGACTGTTTGATATCTAAGCACTCAGAAAAATGTGACTGGGATGTAGATTTGAATGATGTTCAAAGCCATGGAGCTGTAGAAAGTCACTGAGGGAGACTCAGAATGAGAGAGAAGTGCCAAGAACTGAGATTTAGGACCCCCAACATTTAAGGCAGATGAGAAAACTTCCAGCAAGAGAGCAGAAGGGACAGCTAGTGGGATAGGCAGCCGTGCAGCCCTGTGCTGTCCTGAAAGCAAGGGCAGAAATGCCCAGAGGCAGCTAGTCTCCCTTCAGAACTCCCCATTCTAAGAAGCCTTGCCTCCTCCAAGACCATGCCAGCACCTGCTCTGCTCCCGTAGTAACTGTAGGACTCTCTCACACGGTCTCAGCTGTCAGTTGTCTAGTGATTTGTTCTTCTAGACTTCCAAAGCATACAGAGCAGGCAGGGCTTCTGCCTCCTGAAACTTATTGTCTCATAGGTTATAGAAGATGAGGCTGAAACATTTATAGCCCCAGGTGCCCATCAGATGAGCCTAGGACCAAAAGCAAATAGCAGCAAGCCACGAGCTGCAGGCTGGAGCCTCCTCTGTCTGCCCTCCATGGCTACTGATTTAGATGGTGGACTTTGTTAGCCCATCTCTCCTGACTGAAAGCCAGGCTGCTAGTTAGGACTTTTGCTCAGACTTGTTGGAAATAGAAAACAGTTCTACTTAAAATTGTCCCTAGGGAATCCAGAGTACAAAGAAAGGCCTCATCAACATGAACAGAATAGGTTTGGGGTCTAGCATGTATTACTTTAGGTCAGTCTGGTACTGTTTCTCCAAATTTACATGGCACATAAGTTTTTGGTACTTAGCACACAAACCCCTATTAAAAGAAAAGGCAGCCATCTGGGAGTGGGGATGCTCACCTGTGATCTCAGCACCCAGGAAGCTAAGAGGAGGATCAAGAGTTTGAGGCCAGCTTGGACTGCAGTGCAAACTGGTTTACATGGCAAGACCCTGCCTCAGGGAAGAAAAAAAGAAATAAGTGAGCTACTCAGCTGGTCCTCTAAAACTACCGCTCTGAAAGACTCCTTAGATAACAGGTAGTATAAACACAGTAAGCTTGCACTCTGGAGGCCCCAGGTAACCAAACCACCTACTAGATCTAGAAAGATCTAACAATTGAATGAATCATCAGGTTCCCTTCTTATTTAGGTGGGAGGCTAGTATCTTACCCTGTAGCCCAGGCTGACCTGTCATGATCCCCCTCCTACCTCTGCCTCTTTAGTGCTAGCATAGATGTTCACCACCACATGAGCTCAACTGATAGTTTTAAAGACTAACACAGAATTTTGATTAAGATGCCCATGTGTGCATCATGGCATGGCACAATAGTCTGTCGGCTAAGCAAGGCAATTCTTGGGCTCTGCAGTAAAGACTGTAGATTAAGGCAGCACACCCATGCAGTCCCAGCGGAGCAGGAGCAGGAGCAGGAGCAGGAGCAGGAGGATCGTTGCAAGTTCAGGGCTAAACAGGCTACATAATGAGTTCTAGGTCAACATAGATTTGTGAGAGTGAGCCTCTGCGTCAAACACCCACAGAACAAGAAACAAAACTCTCATAAGATTATATTCTTGGCTTTACGTTTCAGCTGTAATTGAGTCTCATTTATCCTTAGCCTCGGCTCCTCAGTACCACTCTCAGCAGCTCCCAGTTTTAGCCTTTCCTTTCTGTAAGCTAGGCAGAGAGACCATTTCTAAAACTGGACTTCCTAACTCCATGGTTGTATGTTTATAGTTTGCCAGACTATAGCCTTCCTTCATAGTTGGGAGGCAGCTTGACCCCACAGGCTCATGGCCCCTTCTCATGTGCCTCAGTACCTTTGCTTGCATCATCTTCCTAGCGTCTTCCCTCAGTCCTGTGCATTACTACATAAAATCCACATGGCAGTTAAGGCAGAATTCCAGACCCATCTCAGCTGTAGGAACACTGCAGACTGTTAGCATATGCCAGGGAGTGTGGACTGTTGCCTAGCAACAGTAAGCTCTAGCGTAAGAAGAGCTGTCCAAGAGAGCCCAAGGAGAAAAATGCATGGTTAACGTAGGTCTCTGCCCCATAAGGTAGGTGTTCAGCTTGGCTCAGCCCAGCTCACTCCCAATTCCCACTAGCCACAGGGTTTCCCCACAGTTACCGTTGTGTGGTGGTGCTAACAGGAACTTTGTGATTTCAGGGCAAAGACGGCGTTGCAGCAGTACCTGGCATGATGGGAGAGCCCTGGGCACCTGTGAGCAACCACACCTTTGTGAAAGGAAGTGCAGGAGCTAGCCTCATTTGACTCCTTCTATTTGCACACGCCACCTTGGACTGCAGGGAGCTGTTTTTGCAAAGCAGTTTAGTAGGCTTAGATCTCAAATTCATCTTGAGAACATTTTTTGAGGTAGTAATTTCCTCAGAGGACTGTTGTGTTTTGTTTTGTTTTTTTTTTTTCTGAGCTACCTGGACTCTTTATTAGAACAATCAGTCATTTCCTTTGGACCTACAATTTTTTGCCTATGCTGCAGCCACTTTGTGAGCAAGAATGATTTGTGTGTGTGTGTGTGTGTGTGTGTGTGTGTGTATGTATGTATGTGTGTGTGTGTGCGTGCACGCGCACGGGAGTCAGAATGAATGACCGTGTGGGTGAGGGATACCTCAGATTTTTCTTTTCTTATTTTGTGTGAAAATCTCTTTTCTACAGATTTTCCAGGGTTTAAGCATTGCTTGCTGTATATAAAAAAATTTACTGAATTATATACAGTTTGAATGAAATGTTATTTTAAAAGCAAAACAATTGTTTAGTGTTCCATAAAAGTTATGTTGAATTTTGGTCAGATGAATATTTGTAAGTAAAAAAAAAATATATGCATTTCTGAACCTCAACTTACATAGATTTTCTTTATAAAAACAAAACAAACAAACAAAAAAAAAAGACAAAAAAGACAAAGAAAAAGTTGGCTACAGTCTGCCTGAGTATCAGGCGCTGAGCATGGTGCTGTGCAGATAGCAAGCTAGCATCTTACTGCCATCAATATTAGCAGGTACAAAGCCTTTGGGTTTTGTTTTATTTTGTTTGTTTTTCTAGCCTAATTCAGTCAGTTCTCAGGCTTCCATGTCAGAAGGATAGTGAAATAGAGCAGAGTGAGGAACAGTCCCTGTACGCTTTGGAACATCAAAGGGAGAGAGCGGCTGATAGTGGAAGCCTAGTGAGGACCAGGTGGGCTGGCCTTGCCAGGACTGGGGACCCAAAGACTCCCAGCGTCCCTAAATCCTATCATTAGTGTGGCAATATCTAGCAGGCTCTCAAAGCAAACCTGGAGAGCAGTTTTCCACTTCCTGGAAACAAACCAGATCACCGGGTGCTTCCTGCAGCGTGTGTCACTGGGAGACCAGCTTGTTGAAGCAGCTTCACAGAAGCTGTCCCAGCAAAGGCCATGCAGTAGCTGGGGACTGCCTGGTGCTACATTCACCTAGAATGAAATGGGATGTCTTCCTGAATGAAGCTAAAGTACTTCATGTTGAGGAAAGGGAAGAGAATCTCCCCCATGATGGCTGAAAATGCATTTGGGGGAGGGGGCATCTACTCCAACTTCTGGTCCCTTCAAATTGAACTCAACATTGGTAGGAAACACAGTTGGAGGCATGGGAGGCAGTGTGTGCAGCTGCTGGGCCCACACCCTCCCTCCAGCCACTCCTGACAGGCTGCTCACCTGAGAGCTGACCTGGCACCAGCCTTCACCTTCCTTGGAAGACTTAAGTATGGTTGATTGCAAATGAATGTTTTTAAAATGTTGTATTTAATGCAATGCTTCCTGTTCTCCATATGGCCACCCAAGATACAAACACAGATTTCCAAGTTGTATTTTCCAGAACATCACTGACTTTAAAAGCTGTCACAACAGAACTTGGGTTTTGTGCAGACATCAGAGTGCTAATGTGAGAAAACCTGGGAATGAAGCCTTATCTGGGCCACCATTGCCGCTGCAGGTGTTGAGACTGCACCCTTGGATAGCGTTTTGTAACAAGATGCTTCGGTTTTAGAAAGTACCAGTAAATATAAAGAAACCAGTAACACGTTGCTGAGACAATCGTGAATCCAAATAGCATGTGGGCTGAAGACCCCTTGAACTCTGGATAAATCTTGCCTGTGGGTATAAGCGATGGTCGCATAAAAAGTGCTTTACTATAATTAACTTTTCTGATTTGAATGAAGGGAAATGTATTTATTAAAACAAAGCTGTTTGCTGCTTTATGCAGGTGCAGTGTTTGGTCAGCAAGGAAGTGGGGAGAGTGGGGCATGGTCTTATGTCTACACCCAAGTTCTTAATGAAGCTTCTGGCTCTAATACTGCATTCTGTTTCCCCTTTTGTGCCCTGATTGTAACCCAAAATTTATAAACTAGAAAAGAATGTCAAATTTAATAAGTTGCATTTTTTTTTCTTAAGCACTTTACTCAGAACAATCCATGTTCTTCTGGCAGTGTTTGGATGATATGATTTTAACACGTGCTAATAAAAGCCAAGAAAAGTCATGGCAGCTTCTTTAAAGGAGTCTGTTTTCCAAGTGACTGGAACATTAGGAGATAGCAGAAGAGAATGTGGACCGGCTCTGAGAGGCTGTGGTTTGTGGTAAATGAAGGGCTGTGGGCTGGTTTTGCATTGCAGACTGGAGGCCAATACTTCAAGCCAGTGATGGCTCTCAGAGGCACCTGCAGTGATCTGAGGGCTCCTCTCTCTCTGGCCCCTGGAAAGCCTGCAGACTCTAGGTGCCCATTCCCAGCCACCAAGACCCATCCCCTGCCTAATAAGCTATTTCTTCCCCTTCACCCACCCCTCTTATCACCTACTGTCAGACTGAGTTTGACAGCTGACCAACTGCTGTCCTTCTGCAGACACTTCCTTACTGTGCAGCCTTCTGGATCTTACCACAGCTCCCAGTTCAAGACCTCGCTGGAAATAGAAAGCCAGAGGTGCCTGCCCCAGAGCGTGAGAACAGAGGAGGAGGACAATGAGGTGGGTGTTAAGGGAAGAGAATTTTGGTGGCATGAGTCTCTGGGGTACTCAAAAGTGACCATAGATGGATGACCAGGTGGCTTCTTTTTTCATAAGTTCCCCCTAGAGAGAATGTGCAAGGCCTAAGGAAGGGGACACTGTCACTCTAGGTCTCTGGAGAGAGACCTAGCAAAAACGGCCCCAACACCTGCTAACTGGGCTAAGTCTGCTGTCTCACCCTGCCCCTGGCATTCCCTATCTCTGAGAAGAGGCTCATCCGTTTGTCTTAAGTCACGTTTTTCCTCAGGTCCCATTCTCAAGGAGAGTTGAGGGGACTGTAATGGCCATGGTGTAGATGGCAGAGCCACTGACTGTTTCTGCAGCTCCCGGATCCAGCTTTGGTGTTGTCAGGCAGTGGGGCTCTCGTGGAGGGCAGGCCACAGCCAGCCCTTAGAGTGGATCTATCCCTTTGCCACCTCCCATCAGGCACTTCAACAGAGGAAATAAGGGTTCTAAAAGTCTATTCCAGAAGCTGCCTTTGACTGATTTCTGTTAGGGTGCCAGGCCAATGAAGGGTCCCTACCAAGAGTGCTGTCCCCAGAGAGTGGCCCGACATCAACAGCCACTCACTGGAGCCCCTTCCCAAATTCCATTCTTAAGCTGTGGATCTTATGAATTCTTCAAAACAACACAAGGCTGAGCTCACAACATCCTCAAGGCCAAAGCAGTAAAGGACTGTGTCACCATGACTGCACTGAGCTCCACTGTGCAGCCGCCTCCTGAGAGGGGCTCAGGTCACTAATGCAAACCTCTCATGCTCAGGCCCTCTCTTCCTTCTCTCCCCTGCTTTTAAAGGCCTTGACTGCACCAGCTCTCCTCTCACCAGAGATAAGCCCCCTGGCCTCCTGACTTTAGGGAGATGCGGTAGCTGCCAGGTGGGTGCACACCTCCTACAGGTAGTGTTGAGTTGTACTGATGCCTGTTGTGTGGGTGCCATGCACAAAAAGAGCCTGGCCTCTCTGTGCCCTGCATGCCTGGAGTCCAGAAGAGTAGACCTAACTGTGGCACACAGTGTTATGAAGGAGCCTGGGACAGAACCTGAGGAGTGTCATGGGGGTCCACATCAGGGGTGAACTAAGAATCGTGGATCTTTAACCTACACCATGTTTCATGCCTTTTTCATGAAGGCCTGGCCCATCCTTTTCAGAACCAACACAGTGCTCAACAGAGTTCTTAGATTACGTAGACAGAACATAATGCCCTCAGTGAGGAGCTGGCTTCTGAGAGCAAACTGCCCACTGAGAGCCTGCAACCACAGGAGTGAACTCCTCTAGAGAAGACCAGCAAGAGAGTGCTGGCATTTTCCTCACGGTATGGGAAGAGCACAGCTGTTCCTCAGTGGAGTGTGCCTGGGCTCGGCCAGCTCACAGATAACGCAAGAGCAGGGCGGTCATGGATTGCCATGCATGGATGGTAACATCACAGGGTCCTAAATGCCTTTTTACTGAAATCTTAAATCCCTCAGATGAAGAGCAGCTAAGCCAGCAACTCAGTGAAAACTGAAGGTTGCCTGGCCCCATGGGAGCACATGATCAGGTCTTAAAACTGGGCTTCATTCAGCCCAATCAGAAGCCAAAGAAAGAGTAATCATTAGGAATGTGCCCCATGTGTGGTTAGTGGCTGCTCTTGCAACCTGAAGGTAACAGGGGCAGCACCAAAGTCCATTCATGTCTGTTCTGTGTCAGTGTCAGACCTATCAAGCTAATTTCAGATCCTCAAGTTACTGAGTGGAGGCTGCTGAGATGGCCCAGCAAGTAAGGTACTTGCTGGCACGCCTGATGACTTTTAGATCACCCAGGAGCCATCCTTATGTTGTGCACGCGCGCACACACACACACACACACCACAATAATGTTTTTTAAGGTACCAAGCTAGGATTAAAGCAGTAGATTTATTGTTGAAGAGACCCAGTGTCTTCTTAGGTGACACCATGCCTCAGCAGAATACAGTGACTAGAGAGTAGGGCACGTTCTGCAGACTTTAATAAGGCGGGGAAGTATGGACAGTTATTTTCCTTGTCCACAAAACAGGGCTCAACCAAGAACATACTGGTTCTCTGAAATCATCGCCTGCAGGTCCTTCTGTGCAGACAGGAGCGTACTGATGGCTCCTCTTGTGGCCTTGTGACCTTGATTCTAGCAGAAGACAACACGGTGTCCCATTCCTCAGATACGCTCAGCGGTGCAAAGGTCCTCCACGGGGCCCACCGTAGCTTGAGCCTCAGCACCTGGGGGTGTAACATTGTTCTATAACTCTCTTTACGCTGCCAAGCCTCCTGCCACCACCTCCCCCCCCCCCATTAAACTGCCAGGCCTCCTGCCACCACCTCCCCTCCACCAAAAAAAACCAACAACAACAAAAAACAGAGGACACAGCTGGAATTTGTGGGCAGGTGAGATAGCCAGGGGATTCCTAATGGGTGTGTTAGGAGGGATGATTACAGGATTGTGAGAATGAACAATTCTGGTAGGTCAGTTACAGGTTAGACTTTTATGTCCTGTCTCTTTTCATCTTCACAACTGTGAGGAAGATAGTGGTTTGGAATTATTAGTTTGGAGTTATAATAATGGTCATTGTCACCATTTTACACATGAAGAAATGGTCCCACAGAGGTAACATTCCAGAGGCTGCTTAGCTGATGAACAGTGGAGCCAGAATCTGTCTCCAGAGCCCAGAGTTGGGGGAAAAGTGCTAAGTGAAGGTGCATGCTCCTCCCAGTGAGGCTGCTTCACAGAAGCCACCTGTGATCTGCGCTCAGTCCCTTCTAGAACTGTCCCCATCGATTATCAGCTGATGCCGTAATGTTGGATCCCAGATCTCCAGCACTCCCCAGGAGCCCTAGCTGGCTGTTTCCAGCCAGTTCACTTCCACCTACCCTAGGCTGGCACAGTCTTACACCTTCGTGCCTCCAGTCATGCTGCAGAATGGACAAAGATGTAGGAAGCTCTGAACGAAACTGGCCTGGCAGGGCTGTCCACCAAAGTGAGAGGTTCGAAGGACACATGTGCTTGCCTGTGTGAACTTGGGTTTCTGGTACCCCACAGAGCCACACTCTCCAGGGTTTCCTGACTCCCTGAACTGGTGAGCTCAGCATGTCCCTCAACCCCCCACTCTCCCCATCCTGACATACTGGGTTTTAGATCTTGATACCCTAAAAGCACAGCAAACATTTAGGAAAATATGTAGATTAAAATGCAAACACAGGCAATGAGCACTTTAGATCTGTGTTGCAGCCTCCTCTTTTTTTGGGGGGGGGGGTCATCTCTGTGTAACCCTGGCTGTCCTAGAACTCACTCCATAGACCAGGCTGGCCTTGAACTCAGAGATCCACATGCCTCTGCATCCCAAGTGCTGAGATTAAAGGCCCCCTGCCTCCGCCAACGCCACCACCACCACCACCCAACTTCCCTCCTCTTTCTTCACATCCTTGGGCTTTTTTCCCCCTAAACTGTTCATTTCCTGCCCCCTTTCACTCACTGAAGCCTCAGTGCTAGCCAGACCCAGTTCTTGCACTGGTTACAGAATCAATGTTCTGTGCACCTTGGACTCCGTGGTTTCTCACCCATATCTGGAGAAAGTGATGGCCTGGCCCATCTTGCCCAAGCACTGTCAATGTTTCCCATGGAGGGAATGGTAGAAATAGCCTTCATGGCCCTCTCTAATATGGGCTGAGGGGCAGGGGGCCACAGTAGGCTCTAGAAGGGGCCCTTCTATGCAGTCTGGTTTCTCAGCAAGCCGGCCAGGGAAGCAGGCAGGTACAAGAGAGGGACACCTAGCTTTGAAATAAGCCTCAGAAAGTTACTAAAGTTTCACTTTTAAAGGTGTTTGACAACTTAGCCATTAAAGAAATGCATATTAAAACCACGTTAAGATTCATCTCACACCAACAGAATGGTTTTCGAGAACACTAATAAATGGTAGAGCAGATGTGGGGACCGGGGACCTTTGTATACTGTTGATGGGGACATAAATTACTCCCGCCACTCTGGAAATCAGTCTGGACGGTTCTCAAAAAAAAAAAAAAGTACCACTCCTGGGCACGTTCCCAAAGGATTCTAGGCCATGTGACAGGGCTAATAGCCCTGTTTGTCACTGCCCAATTCACAGTGGCTAAGAGATGGAAGCAGCTGGTGAACAATCAAGGTTTGTACATACATGGTGGACTACTGCTCAGCTCTAAAGAAAACTGAAATTTGCAAGGGAATGAATGAAATTGGAGAAAATTGTTTTAAGCTAGGTAATCCAGGCCCAAGTGGACAAATGCCATGTGCTCTCATACCAGGACCATAGTGTCAACTGTTCAGTATGGACTAGGAAGCCAGGCGGTATGAGGTAAGGATTACCTTGAGGCAAGGCATATAGTAGAACATAATTAAAAAGAAAGGGGGCAGCATGGGTGAAAAGGTTTAGGCAGGGAAGGAGGCCTTGAGATTGGGGAGATGAGGATGGGGGGTGGGCAGAAGATTCACTTCATTGAGTCCAAAGAAGCCATTGAAGAGCAAGGTGTGCCCAGGTACACAGCAGCAGCTTGATGGTTGACAGAATGACCTCGTGTTGTCTGCCTGGATTCAAGCCCCTCTCCAAGAGGCTAGGACCAGTGCCTGGTGGCCTAGCTAACAACCCAGGTCTGGGGAGGAATAGGCCAGTGCAGGGAATGTTTTTCTCATGGTTAACTAAACTGAATTATTAATAACTGCCTTCTGAGTCCCAGTGCCAAGACCAGTGGACAAAGGTGTCACTACTCAGCCTTAATCAGAAACCTTTCACTCTGAATTAGCACTTGGTAAAAGTTGTAGAGGAGATAAGTAACACTAACCAGCACTGTTTTATTTTCTTGAAATACATTCTTCAAGATAGTCTATGTTAAAAAAAAAATTGATTTTGATGTAATTTATCTCTTTGTTTGAATCTCACATCCGAAGACCAGTAACTTAAGTTATTCGTGACAATCAGTAGCTTTGTAATCATTGGTGGGTGCAAACTACTGTTGTGTATTTGTACAGTATCATGAATGAATTGTTCGAAGTACATATTTGTGCATCTCAGTTTGTGCAGACTACACAGCAAGGCTGAATAAAAACCCCCAATTACATTCTAGAGGCTTGTTCACTTGGACGGTTTGATTCTCTTAACTGCTCTTTTGCAGTTTATTTTCTTTTAAAATAGGAGATCTAACACATGAATTTTAAAAGATACACCATTATTAACCATATAATTAAGATCATTTGGATTTTTTTTTGCAAATTGAGATAAGTAGAGAAAGATTACAAAACACTGTATAAGTTGCAAAGATAAGATGTTAGTGTGTACTTTAAAATTGTTTCAGAGACTTTTATTTTTATTTTATTTTCTTGTTCTAGACACTAGCGAATCTTGATTTAGTTTTGACTACTGTGTTGAATTTATTTCAAAGGATAGGGCCACGGGAAACCTGTGTTAAGAATTGCTTCTGTCCTCTGTACAGTTGTTCTGAAGTTGTCTTCAGTTTTGCTAATCACCTGTGAAATTCATAGATACAATGTGTGGTCAACTTTTTATTGTGGTCATATCATTAAATGTAAGATTGGAAATTTATTGTCAAAAATTTTTTGAATCTGCTATTATCTTCTACTGTAATATTTCTTATAGTCAGGAATACAGAATGACTGGTTCCTATGGCCAAATGCATTTTATTTCCTACATGTTCAAGGGCATATTGCAAGTCTCCTTCTTACATAATTTTCAATAATCTGCTTTAATAGTTTAACTGACTGGAGTTTTTTCTATACCATGAATTTGCCACTTCACAGGTTAGTAAATGATCTCATTTTGCTATATTTTAAAAGCAAGAACTTTGTAAATAAATACCTTTTAAAAAAAAAAATCAGAAACCTGACAGCAGTGAATAAAGATTCATGGCTGCCCAGGATGTGGAACAGGAGTGACAGGAGTGGGCCCAGCCCTAAGTAAGTCACATACCACCCCCACTAAGACTCGGGGAACAGTGAAAGAGGTGACCAGGAGGCACTGTGCCCTAGACATAAAACTGCTGTAATCATTAACTCACACCAGCTGCTGTTACCTGCACTGGGCCCACACGAGGTAACTTCATGAGGTTCAGCCCTTTACCTCTAAACTCTCAACTGTCAGTAGATCCCTCGAGAGAGGGAATCACTGTCTTTAGTGTGGTGTACTCTGAGTCCTCCAGACATTGGCTAACAGATAGCTTCGAACCCATGATCGCACAGATGGCCCTGGTTAATCTTGATGGATTGAAAAACAAAATTAACAGGAACACTGGAGACTCGAGATTTGTGGGGAAGGGGTGGTGGTGGTGGTGGTGAGAGTGATCAGTGTGCAAAGGACACAGATGTGAAAGTATAAAAACAAACTTTTAATTTGTTTAAAGTCATGGGATTGTCCCCGTGGATTGCAGAAAGGTAAAGTGTCTCTCTAGTAAAACTAGGACTCTACAATCAGCAGGGGAAAAGCCCAATGTGGTATTAAAAAGCAGCCTTTCTGCTCCATGAATGCACCAGTTGGCTTAATGCTGACACCAGTTACATGGTGACCTGTGTTTCAGAACAGGACTTTATTGGCTAATTAGGAGGCAAGTCATCAGTTTTGCACACAATCATAAATGGCTTTCACCTCAGGTTTAATAAAGAAATCTGCCTTGTCAACTTACCCTGTGGGGCTTCTATGTCTTTATCTGCAAACTTGAAACTGGGGAAGAGCAGAGCCAGATCTCTGTTGGCGTCCTCTCTGTCCTGGCTTCCATGCACAGCGTTAAAGGGCATTTCTGTGCCATACTGAGCCCGGAGACTGGGAGCGTTGGTACAATGTAAAAGAAACAATTGTTTCACTTGAAGATAAATGCTTTGCTCTCTGGCAGCAGGACCACCAGCTACAAGACTGCTTTGCTGGTTGTAGAGAACGGGAGAACAGCAGCCATGCCAGCAGCCCAGGGGTGTTAGACACGGGGTCTGGCTACCTTTCACTTCTGCCTAGAGCGACACTACAATTCCCACTGTGTTGGGTCACTGCCAAGCTCTAGCACCTTGCATCTCCTTATGAACTCTATGACTGATCTTGTTAAGATCCATACCCCTGGTTGAGCTATGTAGGAGCTATGTGCAGAGCACTGGGCTAAATGCCTCTGTGCTTCCTGAGGGTGGAGAGTCCCACCTTACAGCCTAGAGAAGTGAACTGAACTGAAGCTGAGAAGAGACTTGACCCATTAGGTGGTGACCTAAGGTCTGAGCCCTCAGCCTCTTTGCTTAGCACAGTTGCTTCAGTTAGATGCTCTTAGGACTGACTGCAAAGTACTGCTATAGGGCTTTAGGGTGTGTTTGTTTTCAGTTATTATTATTGGTGTTGTTGTTTTGCTAGGTTCTTTCCTGCTGTCTGACCATGGCTCTGTCAGCTTCAAAAGCCAAGATCCATGGATTTGGTACTGTTGACTCCAGGCTAGCTGCTCACTGAGTCACAGAGCAGGCTGAGCAGGTCTAGATAGGTGTGCTGAACAGGAAGCTGACTCCAGACAGCTGTGGTTGTGGGAGTTGAGTCCACAGGGCAGGCAGTACTGCTGCCTTTGACTTGGCAGGCTTGACTGGGTCCCTCAGCAGCAACCTTTAGAAAGTGGTGGGGGTGGGGTGGGGGGAGCAAACCTTGTGTTGGGAAGTGGGAAGATGTCAAAAACTTCCCGGATATAGAAAGGCACCTCCTTTCTGTCAGAGAGCTGACAGACTCACCCACGATTCTGAACCAAACACCAAATGAAGCTTGAGGTAGCTGAAAAGACTACAGCTGTTGTTACCTTTCAGGATGTTCCCTCCTGGCCACATTAGGGTCACAAGGTCCCAGGAAGTTTCGCCAAGCAGTGACTACATCCTCGGTGCCCTCCGTCTTGGCGAGGATCAGGAGATGGCTGGGTCCACTGCACATGTGATGTACTAGCTTCTCAAATGCCTCCTAGGCACAGGGAAGAAAACAGTGGCCTGGGGCGGGAGCTACTGAGACCTGAAGCAGGCCAGTGCACCCAGACTACACACGTACTGGAAGGGAGAGTTAGTAAGCAGCCTCGTGAGCTCGTGGACACTCAGCCATGACCTGGCCACCTCTTCCTGCTGTTGATGACCAGCCACACCCCAGGGCCCCAAGAAGGTGAGCCATGGTGAAACATGAGTTCAGCTGGTTAGTGGTAAGCTAAAAAAATATGTTTGGATACATAATGTATGGGTGTTGGGTCTCCAAAGGCACAGTGGAGATGGAGATGGCACTTCTCCCCGTACCCCGCGGCCCTTCTCCTTCAATACCAGTGCTCCGAGTTTCCTTTGGGGAAGAGCCCTCCTCTGTTTCATTTGTTCCTCATTTCACAACTGTTATACTTAGTGATTATCAAACCTCTAACCTAGGAAGTGGTGCTATGGCCTCAGAGCCATTACCCATACTCCCCAAGTAGGCAAAGCAGAAGCAGAAGCAAGCAGAAAAGGCAAGTGGACCTAAAGTGGCAGGTGGCGACATCTTGAATGGTTCGCTGAGGCTTTGGCGTCTATGGGCCCTAGACTTTGTTAACCTTTTAACCCTTGTTAACCTTTTCCATTACCTGCCATCGGTTCCAGGAGTTATGGAGCATCCTAATAACATCTTTATTCCATTGCTGACTGTTAAATACTTTCCTTGCAGCCATGGTGCTTGAGTGGTACAGGCTCTGATCATATTCTGAGCTGCAAATCCATTCCCCACCCACCTGCTGTTCATGTTCTTGTTCTTCATGTTACCCCTCCCCCCCCAAACCCCTCGGCTTCTGTCAGCCTGTCACCAGAGTATGAGGAGGAGAGAAGAGAGAATGAGATGACCACTAGAAGCAGATGAGCTGACCTCTCTGGCTCTGTGTTGATAGAGCACTTGCGTTTCTGCCTCTGTCAGGGTTCTCTCTTCGTTTGATAGTATGTCAAATCCTGCTTCCTGGATCTGCAGAATATACATAATATACATTATATATGTGTATGTGTGTACATATATACATATATACACACTCACATACATATATATATATAAGTATGTATTTCTCAGATGTGACTCATTAAGATCACATTTGCAGTGATCTTAATGGAAAGATAAAAATAAAAGCAATGCAGGTCCTTAGCACCCTCAGCACCCACCCCCAGATCTAACAGTGTCATAACCTTGAACAGAAATGAGTTAGAACCCATCAGAAGCCTTCTTTCCTCAATGCATCAGAGCTCCTGCTGCCCCCATCCCTGTGTATCTACTGCAGGGTCCCCGAGAACAGTAATGCAAGGTACGTCATGTGCCTCCCACCTTCATGATGATTTCATCAGCCTTCCCATGGGCCACTGCATCTGGCTTAATGATGCCTAATGTACAGGTCTTTCCTGATGATGCTGAAATTAACCAGGGGAGTGCTGTCAGATGGTTGGGAAGCCATTTGCAGGGACAGTGTTGTTTCAATACCGGCTCCATTGCAGCAAGTACCAGGTATAGGCTTGGGCTCCAGGTCTCCATAGACTCAGACTCTAGGGAATGACACTAACCTGGCACCAGACCACAGCCAGGAACCCCAGCCTGACTTGGGTGGGCAGAGTCTAACTCTCTGAACTCCGGTCTGGGGGTACATAGGGGCGGATATTTCCAAAAGACTGTTCAGAAACAAACTTGGAATGATTGAATGAGCTGCCTGGAGATGGGTAAACAAGGAACACAGGAGCAGAGGTAACAGGCCTAGATACCGTCAGGCCTTCCTATCCCCCTCTTGTGGTTCTCGGCTTTAGCTGTTGTCTGTCTTGCTTTCTTCTTGTTCTCCTGACTCCTTTGCTTCTATGGATACTTTTCCTACATGTATATCTGTGCACCATGGGTATGCAGTACCCACCGAGGCCCAAGAAGGCATTGAATCGCCTGTGACTGAAGTTACAGATGTAAGCAGCCATGTGAGAAGCTGAGCCCTTTGGAAGGGCAGCCAGTGCTCCTAACCACTGAGCCGCTCTCCAGCCCTCTTCCGATTTTGCCTTTCTTGCGTGTGACAGAAATGGTTGCCCGGAGCCCTGCATCTGAACTTTGTGCTTCTCAGCTCTAGCCCAGGCTACTAAATCACAGCTTCAAACCCCTCTGTCCCTCTTCAGGTTTCCTGAGAGATGGTCAGACAGAGCAACTTGAGCCTTTTTATTTTGTTTCAGTTTTAGCTTTAATTTTGACAGTGCTTGGGATCAACCTTGATGATCAGGGGCCATCTAGGTCCAAACTATGGGAAACCTGTAGGGAACAATTGGTGTAGTCCTGTTGGGCTCCTAGTGACACGAACTTGCCCTTGGTATCTTATCTGCATCTTCTACAGAATCAACATTTCCCACCATCTGTTTTCTGCTTCTCAGCCTTTATATCTGTCAGGACACAATGAAACAAAACCATCTGTATCTAAGGAAGATTTCTACTGGGAGTATCTGTAAAGCCTGAACTAAATAGCTATATGCCATTCATTGGATGAATGTTGGACCCATGGGCCCAGCCTTCTGCCCTGTTGGGAGGTGGCTGAACCCTTGAAAGATGGGGCAAACTGACAGGCAGGTTGTGGTACTCTTGCTCCTTTGCTTCCTGGCTGGGAGATACCTGCTCTACTGTATGGTACTGCCTAGAGCTGCTTTACTACAGGCTCTAAAGCATCTAGACCAGCTGATCTCGGGCAGAAGCCCCCAGAACTCTGAGCAAAGGAAACATCTTGCTTATATAAGATGATTATCCCAAGTATTTTGAATGGTGACAAAAAGCTGACTTGCACAGTGTACGTCACCCTAAGCAACAGCCTGTTCATTTTTTTATGGTTACCGTTTCTGATAGGCTGGGGACACTTGCTGTTAAGACGCTCCTACAACTGATTCTGTGTTGAAGTGGTGGGCTCATGAGATCACCTGAAGGATACAGGGAGAAGAGAAAAGGCTCTTGCAGGCCTCGTCTTCCAGTTTCAGTTCAAAGGGGGAAATCCAGGAAAAGAGGCCAGAGAAAGATGTTATCTCAGAAACCAGAGAGAGGGGACTTGAGTTGTAGCTCAGAGGTTGAGACACTGGCCTAGCAAGTATGAGGGCGCGCGCACACACACACACACACACACACACACACACACACACACTGGGGGTAGGGGATCATTAAGAAGGAAGGGACATGGGCAAAATGAATAGCAACCTTTTCTGATTCAAGAGACTGGCCAAGGCTGAAGAGCTGACTCAGTGATTAAGAGCACCAACTACTTTTCCAGAGGTCCTGAGATCAATTCCCAGCAACCATATGGTGGCTCACGACCATCTGTAATGGGATCTGATGCCCTCTTCTGGTGTGTCTGAGAAAGCGACATTTTACTCACATACATAAAATAAATAAGTCTTTAAAAATAAACAAAAAGGGAGACTGTGGCCTTTGGCAGCAGGGAGGGCCTCTCAGGAGTGCCCTTTGAGGAGCAATGGGTTCCAGGCCAGGCCATAGCGGTCAGCAGGGGTGGAGGTGAGGGGTGGCCGCAAGACATGGACAAAGTTCATGAATCTTAGCTAAGAGGGAGAAGAGGCTGAGGGAGAGAAAGTGTTTCATGTGGTGTTCTGGGTCAAAGAGTCTTGACTGCAGAGGTTAGAACAAAGGAGAGAAGAGGCGATAGTGTAGAAAGGCTATTTCCTGGGAGAGCCAAATCACAGAAGGTCTCCGTGGTTTTCTGGCTTTCCTACGCCATGCCTGTCAGATTCTGATCCCAGCTATCCTTACTATGTACCCATGAGAAACAGCCGTGTAACCCAAGCTTCCCTCCATCAGCTGCATATCGAGTCCCGGTTCCCTGGCATCTTGGCCGTTAATGCAAGACATCTCGGCAGGAGCCTGTCTAACTCTCTGGTCCTCAAATGCAGCCAGGCCGCTCTTCTCATAGGAAGGCTCAGGAAGGGACACAGCGCAGTGCCTATGAGACTTCTGGCTGATATCAGCTAGAGAATGCTGGAGAGGGGCTGGGGCTGTGAACACAGGAAGTGGGACGGTGGAAGGAAGGGCTTCTGGTGTTTTAGAAGGAGATAGTAAGGGAAACTTGGACTCTCCAGCTCAGACAGTTTTCATTGCTCCTCTTCTCCATTATTACTGAAGTTTCTAGAAGGATTTCCTGATGGCCAGCGATAGCCCCCAAAGTCATATTTGAGTGTCATCAGACAGCTGTCAAA
Source organism: Rhynchomys soricoides (assembly GCA_019843965.1). Lineage (NCBI taxonomy): Eukaryota > Metazoa > Chordata > Mammalia > Rodentia > Muridae > Rhynchomys > Rhynchomys soricoides. The sequence goes on along the minus strand of JADRCH010000097.1, from coordinate 3,455,019 downwards.
TGTACCCATGATGCCACCAATGGGCAAAGGGAGATCTGATACCATTTGTTTGAAGCCAAGTGATTAAAGACAAAATGCTTGTGGCTAGCTTCCCAGAACCAAGATGGCCCAATAGCCTGGCAACTTGCTTGTTTAAAATGCACATCAAGTCAGAATCCACCCATCAGGTTTGCACTCACCTATGTCCCCATCTTTGCCACTATCCCTTTTTCGGGGAGGCCACTTGAGTGCACCCAAAAGATCCTGATCAGTAACCTAGGACAAATCACAGATAGAAAGGACTCAGCCTGTTATTGTAAAGACTTTCAACATCTTCAGAAAACAGCATCAAAATACAGAGGTTCAAAATATGGAGTGCAATAAGCCTTGGAGATGAGGAAAGGTGATCAGAGTTTGGGCAACAAGGGCCTTTCTAGTACTGGGGGGGGGGATCCTTGCTGGTCTTGAGCTTTAGAGCCTGCTTCTTAACCAAGTGCAAGTAGAGACTAAGGAATGATAAAGAACGGACAGTGGGTGTGGTGGTTTGTATATGCTCTACCCAGGGAATGGCATTATTAGGAGGTGTGATTTTGTAGGAGTAGGTGTGTCACTGTGGGTATGGGCTTAAGACCCTCATCCTAGCTGCCTGGAAGCCAGTATTCTGCTAGCAGCCTTCAGATGAAGATGTAGAACTCTCAGCTCCTCTTGTACCATGCCAGCCTGGATGCTGCTATGTTTCTGCCTTGATGATACTGGACTGAACCTCTGAACCTGTAAGCCAGCCTCAATTAATTGTCCTTATAAGAGTTGCCTTGGTCATGGTGTCTGCTCACACCAGTAAAACCCTAACTAAGGCAGTTGGCATTCAAATACAAGGGATGACCCACCCAGTGCAGTGAAACCAAGGGACAGACCATTTTCTACGGCAGTGTGAGCCTATGGTTTTCCTTCTTATGGAAATATGGCCAGTATCCTTAGAAACATGGAAGCATGACCTGACTCTGTATGTTCTAGAAAAGGGGCTGTGCTCTTTGGAACTTAGTATGAAAGCTTGGAGAGTGGACACCCAAGATAGGTGGGCTCTCAGCAGACACACAAAGTGCCTGGAAATACCTCCATATACCTATGATGTATGGATTCCTAAAAGGCTGCCAGTTGATTGTGAAGATGGTGCAGTCTGTATTACTATGGACATAGTTTCTCAAAGCCACAAGTTATGCTGATCCTGTCTGCCATGGTAATCAAAGAGCTAAATTTCTACATTAAGGAAATGGCTTAAAAACCTTTAGGAATCAGTGTATGCATCACTGGGAAAGGCTTCACCATGAGGCTTCACCTCCTATAATTTGCTGTATTTTAGGTGTTCCTCAAAAGCCTGTATCTTTTTTTTTATCAGATATTTATTTATTTTTATAAATACATTTCTTTACATCTCAACCACAGTTTCCCCTCTCCCCTAGCCTCCCCTCCCCTCCCCTCTGCACCACATCTCGTCCACTCCTCTGTTTCTCTTCAGAAAAGGACAGGCCTCCCAACCAAACATGGCCTAGCAAGTTACAGTAAGACTAGACACCTCCCCTTTCTCCTCATATTGAGGCTAGACCAGCCAACCCAATAGGAGGAAAGGGTCCCTAAAGCAGACAAGAGAGTCAGACACAACCCTGCTCCCACAGTTAGGAGTCCCACAAGAAGACCAAGATAGTTCCATGCAGGCTCCCTGATTGTTGGTTCAGTCTTTGTGAGCCCCTATGAGCCTAGGTTGGTTGATTTTGTGGGTTTTCTTGTGGTGTTTTTGACCTCTCTGAAAGCCCATGTCTTAAACTCAGCCTGGCAAGATGGTGGAACCTAAGTAAAGGTCACTAGGGGAGTGAACTTGAAGGTGATTGGCCCACTGCGACCAACAGCCTTCTCCAGGTGCTATCTTGACAAGGGCTCAAAATCAGCAGGACCTAATTGGCCATGGACTGAAGCCTAAGGTGTGAGCCAAAATTAACCTTTCCATTGATTTTTAAATCAATGGCCTCAAGTATTTTGTTATGGGACCAAAAGGCTGACAAAGTCTCTACTCAGTTCTGTCAATTCCTCTCCCTCCCTGAAGTCCTAAGAGTTTAGTTGTGACTGAAAGGAGAATGGATGGAAGATGTTCCAGGGATTCTGGAGAGGAAGTAGGGTCATTCCTGAGAGACTTCTAACTGTGCATCCTCCCAAAGCCCTGGGTGAAGGAAAGGCCTAGATGGGAAATGAAGGCTTCTGTGTGGGGAAGGGGCCTTGTGTGAGCACTCTTGTGAGCCTGCCTGTTGGACAAGTGACCTCCACTTACCACATTCCATTCCCGGCCTTCAGCCAGAACCTTCTTTTCCACCTCCAGCTGCTGTAAGATGGTCTTCTGAAGCAGGATAGGGTTGGCTCCCTTCACCACAGCCACCAGTTCTCCTCTCTGTAATGTGACAGGCCATGTGAAATCCTCCTCACAGCTACTCATCACTTTCAGTAGTCTGTGCCTAAGGTTAAGGTTCATCAACCCTAGGCCCACATCCTCTGCCCTCACCCCTGATGCTAGTTCCTGGGGCCCATCCCACCATGAGGCCCTCCATTTATCTTAGTTCTTCAAACAATCTCTCTCTGATCTCCACCTTCTCCCTGACATCCCTCTCATCAAAGCTTCCTTCAGGGAAGTCAGAGGTTAGTTAAGGGAAGAACAATACACAGAAGATTGTGTGGCTAAATGTGACTTATATGTGGCTTATTAACAAATATTTGTTGAGTTCTTACTATACCACACACTCAGGGTGAGACAGGGAATATAAGTTCTAACCTTAGAAAGACATAATAACCCTCAGTGAACGTGCAGTGGCCAAACACACTAAACAATGACTACTGGAATAGGGGACTTTGTGTCTGAAGCTTATCAGCATAAACATGGGAGAAGGAATTCACAGTACAGGCTTCGGTAGTCAGGGAAGGCTTCTTCACAGTGGTCATGCTTAGTGTGGACCTGCGTTTTCTGCTCCCGCTTTCTCTATGTACATCACTGAGAAATGAAATCTGAAGAGAAGCTCCCATACGGTGGCCCTGCTTCCATTTCTCTCCATCCCTCCATGAACCGCCATGGGTTGGAGATTGTGGCCTGAATCCCCACAGATGATTGCAGTTTTTGTTTTAACCATCATTGGCCTAAGCAATCAGGTGACTTCGATAACGACTGTGTTCTGTGACAGCTCTCTGAGGGCCAGTGTGGCTGGATGGACAAAGCTATCTCCACCCTACCCAACATTCTTTCTCCCTCCAACCACAGCCGTATAGCCATCCCAGAAGCTGGGTCTCCCTCCTGAAAGACAAAGGTCAAGTGAGATTTTAGCCCAAGTTTTTAATGTGGGAATGGCAAGATAGCTCAGCAGGTAAAGATGCTTCTCACCTAGGATGATAATCTGAGTTCAGTCCCCAGGACCCACATGATAGGAGGAGAGAACCGGCTGTCATCTGATCTGCACATGAATGCTTGTAGCGTGCACACACAGAGAAGATAAATAGAAATCTAACAAATAATTAGAATAAGCTTCTAACATGTGACACTCATGGTGCTGAGGCTGAGATCTGGCTGTCAGGGGTCCTGGAAGAGCGGACCCTGGCTATCCTGACTACCACAAGTGGGCAGGGCTGAGTCTGGATCAGCACATCCACCAGTTGCCTCCTGGGTCTGGCAGGCAGCCTCAACCTGGGAACCCAAGAATGCAAGCATGGGCATTAACGAACCGGAGCTAGTCATGGATGGCACATCCAAAGACATCCAAGTCATCTGTCACCACAGAACCCTTTGGTTCCCAGGGGGCTCTTTTGGATCTCTTTCATTTCACTGTGGTTATCAAGACAAACACAGAGCTTCTCTATATATAATGTATTCATTTCCGCTAAAAGTTCCCCTTGGCAGAGAATAGAAATCTCAAAAAGGTGCTCTGAGAGTAAAGCTATAATCTAGAGTGCCCATCAGCCAAGTCAAAACTGTGCATTCCAGGACAGTGTGTCCTTTGCCATGCATAGTCACCTAGGAGGGCTGCCCAGCCACCAATGGCCACCATGGAACTGAGTCTTTCATCTCCTGTGGAACAGGACCCCCCAGGCAGGAATGAGAACACCTGTGCCTACCCATGTCCTAGGGAAGTTCTTCATGAACGGAGTGAATTGGTCTAGAGGGTGTGTCAGGGACATCACCTCTTAGGATGGCAGAGGCCTCGTGGTGGCTCCTGAGACCCGATTCGTCAATCTGAACACCAGTGGTTTGAAGTCAACCAACAGTTCTGGGTCCGAGAAGATACTTACTGCATAAAACAGAAAGGTTGGCTCACACTTCCCTCGGTATTTTTCCAGCACATCAAGGCAGTCTGCCTCTGCCTGAAGAGAGCAAGCTGTCAGTGGGCACCCTAGGAGCTGCTAATGCAGGGTCACAGCAGTGCCACACCCTCCCTCATGATGTACCTCCCAAATGAAGCCCAACTCGATGTCTTGTCAACACATTGCAGACAGCTGTGCCAGCGGCATTGCCTTGAAGAGTCAGTGAGAAGGAAATGAGATGCTCTGGCTCCCCACCTAGCTAGTCAACTAGTCCAGGGAACACTACCATCTGACATTCTCCTGTGGTTGTGCCTGAGGGTCCTCAGACATCCCCTTGATGGTCTATGGTCCTTGGAGTCTGACCTCATGAGAGATTAGCTGAAGCCCTGTTGGCTCCTGTTCTCTTTAGAGTCTATGAACCTCACCATCCATCAGTGTGTGGGGTTGTCAGTGGGGTCTCTTTCACCTCTCTGTGGAATTCCCATTTCTGTACTTTAGGCAAACATTTGCTCAAAGATCTCCTTTATGATATAGAAGACGGAAGCCTTGAAACACTGGGCTCTGGAAGTGACATTTCAGCCAACAGTGCACACTAACCAAGGTGGATATGCAGATGCATCTGAGTGTCGTGTTTGCATACAGTTTGGTGGTGAAGTTGGCGCCTTTGTGTCTAGAGAAACTACAGGACACGGTGACAGCTGGTTCCTTTCCATCTGAAGGGTAGCTTGTGCATCCTGGCCCTTGCTTCTTCCATGGTTAATTTGTTTACACCGTTATGTGACTTTTTGCTGAGAAGGAATCTTACCGAAGCAAAATGGAGGAGGTCCAAGCCAACCTCGATCCTCATCTTCTGGAAGAGGCTAACCACAGGCTTGCAGGGTCCACACCAGCCCTGGTAGACGTCCACAACTGCGGGAGGCAAGGAATGACAATGTTCATCAGACAGCTACATCCATGGTGACAGTCTGCTCTCATCCCTCCCCCCCCCCCCCCCCTGCAGTGGATGCGCTCGTGGGCTAGGTGTAGGCCTAGTGGATTAGGACTGAACATAAACCAGGAAATTTGGACCTGAAATATAATGAAGTAGGTGGGTACGGTGGCTCACAACTGTAATCTCAGCCCTTGGGGATGCAGAGGCAGGAAGATTGGGTGTTCAAGACCATCCTCAACTACCAAGTGAGTTTGTTTTACATGAGGACCTGTCTAAAAGGAGAATGGGGGTGGGGTGGGGAAGGAAGAGCTGAAGTGAGTACAGGTGGAAGAAGAAGCATGTTTTTAAGGTGATCCTTTACCTTTTGGGGATCAGGCCTGGTGCTGAGTGTTACTCCGTGAATATCTGAAAGGGACACCGACTACTCCAAAAGTTGGTCAGTATAGATGACCAGTAGCATCCAGGTGACTTTTATCCACTGATAACAAATGTGGGTTTCTCCTGATGAATTAAAAACCACTTGCTCTCATGCCACTCAGATGGCACAAATGGTCAAGAGAGACCCAGGTTCTGATCCCAGAACCTACTCCAGCTAACGACTGCCTGTAACTCCAGTTCGAGGAGATAAGGCACCCTCTTCTGCACATACATGGTGCTCTTACATACATACAGTCAAAAACACTCATACATTTTTAAAATAAAAATTTTAAAGCCACTTGCTTTGGGTAAGGCAGCATTTCATTTACTTGTAAAGTCAACATCTTTCTCCTAAGAGGTCAACTCAAGGAAAACTTGGATTTCCTTCATGTTGCCCATTCTAGTGGGTGCTGGAGCTGGGTTTACTGGATCTCTCTTTCCCCACATATGATTAGAACAAATTGTAAAGCCTATAAGGAAGATGCACAGACTGAGTCAACTCATATGGACCAGAATCATGCAGGATCTAGCCTTTGCGATCAGAGGGAAGCAGCAAGTGGCAGCCTGTGGTGGTTACATTGTAGAGGAGGGGTACTTGCCAGAAGACCCCAACACTCAAAAGTCTGTGCCTAACCGCAGAAGCTAGCAACCCTTTTCAACAGTTGGGGCAGCACTGCCTCGGGGAGACTGCAAAAAGCCACTAGGATTGGCCTCTTAATTCTCTCTCTCCCTCTCCCTCTCTCTCTCCTGTGTGTATGTGTGTGTGTTTTATTTATTTATTTTATGTATATGAGTGCTGTATCTACATATATACCTGCATGGCAGAAGAGGGCATCAGATTACATTGCAGATGGTTGTGAACCACCATGTGGTTGCTGGGAATTGAACTCAGCAACCAATGCTCTTAACTGCTGAGCCATCTCTCCAGCCCCAGGCCTCTTAATTCTATACATTTCCACATTTGGCTTTTAAAGGAGCCATACTAAAAACATTGCTCAGTAGAGCCAAGTTTTGAGCCAGAACTCTGATACCATAATCCCGTGTTCTTTCAGCTGCTCCTGAAAATGGGCAAAACACATCAATTCAGGAGTAGTGGTTGATCTGGCTGAGTAAAATAAATTTGCAGAAAATGAGTCTCATGCTGGGTCCAGGAGAGATGAGGAGGCCATACACAGGAGCAGCAGTGGAGATCGAAGGAAGAAAAGGAGGCATCTCACTGCGTTCAAAGGAATGAAAACTGAGTGTGAGAGGGACTTCTCTTCTGAGACACATGGAGAAAGCTGGGGGGATATAGCTGGAGAGTGGAAGGAAAGCTTACTTGGTTCTAGACACTGCATTTCCAATACCAATTAGAAAGCCTAGGACAAGAGCTCACAAAGGCGCTGAGATGCTGGAGGGAAGGGGACTTGAGCCTCCTTGGTGTCTATTCTGAGACCAAGGCTCAGGACTTCTTTGAGAACAAGACCTTCACAACTGACAGAAGTTTGGGTTCCAACACACCACAGGCAAAATAGCACTTGGATCAAGGAAGGGAAAAGTCTCTGAAGGCAGAGGATGCTGTGAACAGCTCAACTCAGGAAGGCAAGCTCAAGACCTGGAGGAAAAGAAATGGGGCCTAAATTAAAGTCTCTGCAGAGTCTGTACTGATGCCTCTGCTGCCGGCTTCTGTCTCATTGGTACCTTCTTTTGGATTCTCATCTTCTTTTCTCCTTGGTTCTAGGAAGAGTGGTGAGGACAAAGGTTGACTGAATGGCCACAGAAGGTGTAGGGAATGGGGGTGTGAGACACTGGAGATTTCACTCCGAAGGACAGGAAGCAAATCAAAGGACGCTTGGAAGGTTGATAACTGTGTGTGAATCTGAAGGCAGGTTGGAAAGGGCAGCAGCAGATGAAGCTTCCAGTGTGGATGCCTTTGGAAACAAGTTTCTACTGGCTCCAGAAAGGTAGAAGGGCATTATCTCTCATCCTCCCCCATTCCGTCCTTTCTGTCTGTCCATCCATCGTGTGTGTGTGTGTGTGTGTGTGTGTGTGTGTGTGTGTGTGTGGTCATTCCTGTAACCGATCTAGTAAGAGGTCTTAGAAGATCTTTCTACTCTTGAACTACTGAGGGGAGGCTTGGCATAGTCAGTGCTCAGGAAATATTAGCCATGGTCATATAAGTGTGTATCAGGGCAGTTGGCACATAGTAGAGTCTCCAAAAAAAAAAAAAATTTATGTGATACTGGTCCTTTCATCATTGGTAAAAAAATGTAATGGTTTGTTTCCTCCTGGAGCTGTATTTACCTTCCCAGACCAGACACATGGGTACAACAGTTAAGCCTTGGCACCATCAAAGGGCATTCAAAGAGAATGCCAACACACACACACACACACACACACACACACACACACACACACACACGATCAATGGGACTAGCGCTATTTTGGTATTCATTTGGCCCCAAGCTTGGGTGAGTCTGCTACAGATGCCAAATGAAAAGTTAGCCCTGTTGTATTAGAGTCTGGGGAGACAGACAGGGTATGCCAAACTGGAATATAGTGGGGGGTTTGTCAGAGCCCTAGGGGCTCCCGTGAAGAGGAAGGCGGAGGTCAGGAAGTATTTCACATAGATAGGCCACTTTTGATGCGAGCCTTGGAATGAGAACTGTGCTTGTCCATAGAGTAGAAGAAGAACCTGGAAACCTAGGAAAAACCTAGGACATGCTCTGGAAAGCTATCTCAGTTCAGGACACATCTCAGGAAACAGAGAAGGAAGGGGTTGGAACAAGTGGGGTTTTCAAGAGAGGGAGCGCTCTTGAATGCTGAAAAGTCATGGAGATATGGAGATAGGAGGTTACAGGATGCAGAGATGCCTGGAGAAGAGGAAGGAACCATAGGTAGGAGAGCATGGTCACGTCCAACACTCCAGCCTCCTGGTATGCACACCATCATGCCAGCCCCAGCCCTTGATAGTGGGCTACATCCCATGATGGGCTTCTAATAAGCTCAACAGAGTATGGAGCTGACTTCTAAGTTAACAAAGGCTGACTTGTAGTGGTGTTCTCTCAGTGCCCAAATCTGGAGCAAGTAAGTTATCATGATGTGAGAAGCCTCACACAGAAACCAAGGGCAAGAAATTACGTCTCTGGCTAGCAGGTGGCTAACCCTGCTAGCCACCACTGAGTGAGCTTGAGCCACCAACAACCATATAAAAAGAGCTTGGAAGCAAGTCTGTCCCAAAGTGAAAATCTATCCATGACACATAAAACAGCCTTGGTAAAGCCTCCAGGGCTAGAGGTACCCAGCTGGACTGCACTCATCCAAAAACTGCAGACACTGGAAGGTAGCCCGTGTTTAAGCTACTATTTCACAGGTAAAGTGTTACCCAGCAGTGGTAACTGATACAAAGAAGATAGCCTTGAACAGTGATTGTGCAGTCCCTGATGGGTTCCAGTTCTCTGGGATGTCTCATTCTCCGTCCTGGGAGTTCCAGGAAAGACCATTTTCCCTTCAAAAACATTCTCCTTTGTGCATCAGATCATTAAGATTCACTGTACCTGGTCATCCAACTGAGCACAGTAATCAGCTCTAAACCAAGAGAACCCTGTTACCTGACAGGACTGACTTGTTCACCGAGCTAAATTTACTGATGTCCAACTACATGAATTACAATGGTACCCGGTATTCTCCGGGGCTCTGCTCCAAGACACCAGTGGGCAATAGAAGCTAGATGGACAGGAGCTGATACAAGCATTTCAAGGACTGAGACAGCCAGTTTGATAAATGGCTTCTAAGAGAATAATGAGCAAGTGATATATGGAATGTTGAGAGGGCACGACCTTTCAGCACTTCTCAGAATGCCATGTAATTTTAAAATGATGCACTTCTACTTTTGGAATTTTCTGTGCGACTATGCAGGTAACTGAATCGGAGAGTGAAAACACAGAGCGGGCAGGCCACTGTGCACACAGACACAAAGAAGTCACCTGGTTCTTTTTCTGTTTGTACATTTTGAAACAAAGTACCCCAAGCTAGCCTCAGACTTGCCATGAACCTTGAACTCTGGTCTGTCTGCTTCCAACTCCCAAATGCTGGGGTTACAGCCGTTTGCCACTGTCCCTGGCTAACGTAGCACTAGAGACTGAGACCCAGGCTTACGACAATACCACCCATGGTAGCCCCTTCTCCACATGCATCATTGAATGGTTTCGAAAAGAATGGCCCAGGAGAAGTAGTTTCCTTTAGAATCACCAGTCAGTCCTTTGGAGCTGAGCATTTCCTCCCAAAGCTCCTGGGTATTGATGTTCACCTGCGGCCAGAGAGGATTAAAGGCAGTATGTCAGTAGGGGCAGAAATGGGAGTCAGTCTCTCTCCTCCTCTCTCTCTCTCTCTCTCTCTCTCTCTCTCTCTCTCTCTCTCTCTC
>JADRCH010000097.1:3347843-3429689 GCA_019843965.1 Rhynchomys soricoides | reverse complement strand
CCCCAGCCATGAGCACCAGCATTCCCCAGACCCCTCCTCCCCAGCCACGCTACACAGCTGATTTGTATATGAAACATCCATTCCTTCTGGTGTTAGAATTAAGCTTTGGCCAGCTGCAGTCCCAGCTGGTCCAGTCAGGTTGGTCTCAGTCACTTACCTTTCCTGCAAGGCTTCCTAACACGAACCCCATTGTTGGAGTTACCTTGTAATTACAGGGAAGTTACCCAGTGTCACTGAGCAGTAGAGAGGCATTTGGTATTCCTGGTACTGGCCACCTCACTGCTCCGGCTTCTGCAGAAGTATTGGGTTGTGAGTCCATCCACATGGCTACTGTATCCCTTTGTGCTGGTCACAAGGTTGTAGGGGCCCTTGGCCTGTCTTCTCCTTTCTTTCTTGCCCACATATGTGCACAGTTGCCCCCATTATGAGCATCTGCCACCAGTGTCTCATAGTTACCATTGAACACCTATATTGACGAAGCATAATGACCTATCAGGTATGTTTAACTGTTTGCCATTGTGACATGTCACAACCTACATACTTCATAAGAACTGTGCAAAATATATCATATAGTGCTTTAATTAAGTTTATGACTTTGTATTAGGCTGCATTAAAAGCTCTCATTGGATGCTGGGCAGTGGTGGCGCACGCCTTTAATCCCAGCACTCGGGAGGCAGAGACAGGCGGATTTCTGAGTTCGAGGCCAGCCTGGTCTACAGAGTGAGTTCCAGGACAGCCAGGGCTATACAGAGAAACCCTGTCTCGAAAAACCAAAAAAAAAAAAAGCTCTCATTGGCATGCAGGCTGCAGATTGGACATGTTCGCAACATAGTTCATACTTGGTGTTGATCTTTCAGGTGCCCCTCATTTCCTCCTACATGACCACATTTCTGCCTGAAACTATTTCTTTCTGGCTAGAAACTATGTCTTTTCCTGCCAGTGGGTAATGAATTTCCTGATTTTAGGTCCATTTGAAAGTTTATTTTACAATGATGGTTGGAGGATATGGTCAGTAACCATGGTCCAAAGTTGGGGTTTCTTACCCTTTGCACCTTAAAGAAACCACTCCATTTTCCAGTTCTCCTCAGTCCTGCTGTATTGTCGGCTTAAATTAGCTTATACTTACTTTTGTGCATGCACATGTGCACACACTGTGTATGCACATGTACTGTGTGTGCATATGCACTGTGTGTGCACATACACTGAATGTGCACATGTACTATGTGTACACACCCACTGTGTATTCATGAACCCTCTGTGTGCACATGTACTGTGTGGGCACATGCACTGTGTGTGCACATGCACTTTGTGTGCACATCCACTGTGTGCACATCCACTGTATTTGTACCCACTGTGAATGCACACTTATTGTGTGTGCACACAGGATGTGTGCACACCCACTGTGAATGCACATGCACTGTGAAGGTCCCTCAGCACTGAGTCATCTGGCTGACAGTTTTGAAGTTTGTTTTGCTTTGTTCATTGCTTTTATCAATTATCTTTCCTTTTTCTGTGGTTTAACTATAATAGACATGCATGTGAGGTTTTGTTCTTGTTTTGGAAAATAGATTTAAAATATTTGCATTAGCTTACAAAAAATAGGTTTTCATTTTGGCATATTTTCATTTGTTTTCTTCCCGTCCCTCCTCTGGGCCCTTCCCCCCCATCTGCTTCCATGTCCTGTCCCCCCCCATCTGCTTCCATGTCCTGTGCAGCTTTATCCTCCTCTCCCCACTTTATTAACACCTTTTGCTTCCCCTCCTGGTGTCCTATCTAGTCCCCAGTCTGTATCCACTTGGATAAGCCCCCATTTACACACATAAATACGTAAGAGCTCAGATCTGCATATGAAAGGGTTTTTTTTTTCCTTTGTGAGACTAGGGCCCATCACTTAATGTAATACTTTCCAGAGCCACTTATTTCCCTGTGAGTTTCAATATTGTCAACAGCTGAATACAATTCCATTGTGCACACATGTCAGGTTTTCATTATCCATTTGTCTGTGGATAGGCGTCTAGGCTGGGTCCATTTCCTCGCTATGGTGAATAGAATAGCTATAAACATGGATGAGCAAGTATCTCTGTGTAGTACACAGCGTCCTTTGGGACTGTGCCCAGGAGTGGTATGGCTGTGCCATATGGGAATTCTATTTTTCACTTTTGGAGGAGCCTCTGCACTGATTTCCATAGTAGCTGTGCTCTATGCACACCCAGCAGCAGTGGGTAGGGGGGCCCCTTTCCCCACATCCCACCAGCACTTGTGTTTGGTGCTGGTGATGCTCATCACAAGCCATCCTGACTCGGTGATGTGGCGTCTCAGGTGGTTTTGGTTTTGGTTGTGATTTTGTTTGCACTTATTGTCTGGGGGGTGACAAGCTCCTTGAATCTGTGTATTGATCTTTTGAAAACTGTAGAAAATCCTCTCCCTGTCCCTCTCTCTTTGCCAACAGTATTCTCTGTCCTTCCTGCCCTGCCCCTCCCTCCAATCCTGGAGCTAGGATTGTTAGATATTTTGAATGTGTCCCGTGGAACCGCTGTGCTATGATCACTTGGGCTTCTTTTTTTCTCTCTGTGCTTTAGTTTCAAAGACATCCTTAAATTGTCATCTAGGTCATCAAGCCTCTGCACAACTGTGCTCAATCTCCCATTAAACTGACCTCGTGCAATCTTGATTTTAGTTATAATTTTAAATTTTTATGCTTTTTGAACCCTTTTGTGTATTTCACTTTCCTCCGTGTATTTAATCATTCACGTGGATGTGTGGAGTCATTACTGCACAGCACAGTGTGCTTGCAGATTTACGTGTGCAGACATGATCACTGCCCAAATACAGTTCATGTCTGACAGACACTGTTTCTCACTGGGTTCTCTTTTGCTCTCCTGTCTGAGCCTACTGCCCCAACTGCTATCACTATCAGCTAGTTTTATTATTTTTTAAAGATTTTATTTTATGTTAACACACACACACACACACACACACACACACACACACACACATTAGGGTTAGGTTATATATATAGAAGCCAGAAGAGGACGTCAGAGTCTCTAGAGTCACAGGTGGTTGTTAGGTGTGAGTTGGGTCCTCTGTGGGCAGTGTGGGATTGGACCGGAAACCTCTTTACGTCTAGACAAAGGCTGGTAAAGCCTTTGGCACAGGCCCCTGGGAGGTCCATGCAGCCATCATTATCTCCAGCAGCTGGACATCACATGTGAGTGCTCGGAAGCTCAGCGGTACTTTTACTCCCCAGAGACCTCAGTGAGCCTAGAGTCTAGAGGAACATGGGCTATAAGGACCTGGATGGTTTCTGTATCCTGAAGACCCCGCCCACTCCAGGTTTCTCACTGAACCATTAGCTCTGCTCTGTTCTAATCCATTTTTCAGCAACCCCGGGGGCAGTGACACAGCACACTTGCTTTGTCACTAACTGGGAGGTCTCACTGTGTATTAGTCTAGCAGCTCTGACCTTTATTCTATTCCAGGAATTGGCTCTCATCCCACTGACTGGCCTTGGACCTTAAGGCATGAAATCTGGTCTGTGTTCTTTCTGGGTCCTTGGCCAGAAGTCTCTGGTGTGCCATACTTCAGACACACCTAATCAACCATTCAGGTCTGCTATTTGGAAAGGCTTCAGCTCAGTCACACCTCAGTAGACAAGCTTTGTCTCACGTCTCTTAGCCTGCCTGTTGGATTTAGTTTCACACACACCATTTTCTGACCTGACTGGGTCATCAGCTCTCATTTTGGGCTAGGTGCTCTTCTCTGCACTCCCACACAGCCCTCTCTCCCTAACACCTCTTATTCTTTGATTGGGAGGTATATCCCTGTTCCAAGCCCTGCACTCCCTGGGTGCTCTGTCAGTCCCCTACCCCACCCCCAGTGAACTCTGAGAACTTCCTTTTGCCGCTCAATCATCCTGTTTTTAAAAGACCATTCACCAGCAACTAAGCCACAGCTTCTTTTCAGGGCTCAAGGAACGGGGCTGTTGGGGGTGGGTAGTGGGTGGTGGTCCTTAATGAGATATCCATCCTAAGCGATGGTCTGAAAGCTGCAGACTCGCTGTTGAAGACTCCCAGGAATATAATGAAGAAGCTGTGTGAGACCCATTTCTGCGTAGATGTGAGAAGGATTTCTGTACAGAAACAGGGTAGCGATAACTACACTCTTATAAATGCCATCTACACACCTTCCCTGAGGATTGTGGTAAACAAAAATGAGAGAAAAAGGCAGTGCCAGGGCAAGACCCAGACAGCCAAGGTGGACTTCTGACCTTCAAGGCCCCTCTCCTTACCTCGTTCACTCCCTACTGCCAGTGAAAGACACTTTCAGTAGCAGCTAGTGTATTCTTTGCCCTGGGGCTCTTGAAGGCCACCTGGGCTTTGAGAGCAGCAGATGGGAGTATGGGTGTAAAGACTACACTCTCTTACTAAATGGGTGGTGGCTGGGAGGCCAACAGAAAACTGCCTTAGGCAGAATCTCCCTGAGGCCAGGGGTGCAGAGAAGTACTCAAAATGGCCGGCAGTCCCCGATATGTAAAGCTTGTTCCTGGGGCTCAAGGCTCATTTTGCAAAAGGATGTGCTCAGAAATGGCTCTGAAGTGGAAGTTTTGGTTCGGAGACCCTGTGGGGGGAGAGAGAGAGAGAGAGAGAGAGAGAGAGAGAGAGAGAGAATATCATTTGAAAGACACAATTGCAAGTGTTGGCAAGAACAAGAATGGAAACAAAGGTGTGTCTAAAGTTAGGGCCTCCCTACCTGGGAAGGGAAGCAGAAGGCCAGATCCCCTAGGCTTGTAGCTCAGCCTACTCAGCCCTGCCCAGGTCAATGAGACCCTTCAAAATAAACCACCACCACCACTACCACCACCACCTCCACCACCACCACCACCACCACCACCACCACCACCACCCCAACCAAAGATCAAAACAAAGCAAAATGGTAACTGGCACCTGAAAAGTAACACCCTATGTTGTCCTCTGTCTTCCACAGCTGTGCACGTGCACATGACTGCATGCACAGGTACATGCTTATGCCCAGGCGCACACATAAAGAGTAAGTGAGTGGTGCCGGTGTAATATGCTGTGGCTGCTTTGGAAACAGATATATCACCCCCAAAGAGTTGCCCACCCAACCTGGCAATTCCACTGGAGGTGTATGTATCCAAGAGAAAGCAACGTCTTTACATAAAGACTGGAAACATTCTAGCACTTTATTCACAGCAAGCGAAAGAGAAAAAGTAGATAAGTAAGCATCGACTGACGAATGCTTCATATACACGGTGGGAGATGATTCTGTCTGAGGCATTGCTGCACAGAACCACATGCATCCAGCCTGCAAACGCTGTGGAAGAAGCCAGTCACAGAGACCACATGTTGTATGACTCCATTTAGAGAAAATGTTCTGAATAGGCAAATCCACCGAGGCTGAAAAGCAGATTAGAGGTTTCCAGAGACTGGGAGGAGGGAAGAATGAGGAGAGGTTACCCACAGAGGTTTTATACTTATTGGGGAAGGGAGTAGTGACCAAAATGTTCTGGAATTAGATAAATAACTATGGTTGCACAAGTTTGTTATACCAAAACCCACTGAAACGTATGCCTTTAAAAGCATATATTCAGTGTGGTGTGATCATATCGCAAGTCTTGTAAAAAGGAAAGCCAGGGTAGGGGGCTGACTCCAACCGAATGGAACAGCTGAATGGTGTGCGACTGGTCGCCGCCTCCTGTCCAGGTCGCTAGCCAATTCGCACGAACTTTGAGGCCTAAAGCCTCGCACCTAGCTAATTCAAGCGGCAGGCCTTCGGAAATCTGGGATTCTGGGGACTTGGTTGAAGTGACAGGAGTCTTCTAGGACTAGGGAGGCGTCCTCCGCAGGTCCCGAAGTTGTCAGCCCGAAGAGTTAATGATTGAAGCTCCAGCTCTTTTAAAGCCGCCCCGGGCGAATTCCCATTAGATGTCCCAGGCTCATCTGCGGCTCGCGGGTTGCCGGTTGGTATCGTGAGTGCATAGAGGCGAGGGGACCTTTGCCCGGTGCCAGCTGTCCCACTGCCCACAGTGGTGCTGTGGGTCGTCGCAGCCACTCGGAAGGCGCCCGAGGTGCGGGGTGTGCGGTCGCTTTAAGGCGGCAGCGGGGCGGGGACGGCGGCGGCGGCTGGGCTGGCTGGCGCGGAGCCGTCAGTCGGCGGCGCGGGGCCCGGCGGGCGCGGGCGCGGGCGCGGCGCTCTCTCCTCCCGGTGCGAGCGAGCGAGCGAGCGAGCGAGCGAGGAGGCGGGAGCCAAGGGCGGGAGCCCAGCCCCGGCGGGAGCGCGCGGTGAGCAGCCCGGCAGCCCTGCGGGGAGGAGGCCGCCGGGCGCTTTGTTCCTTTCCGGGGTTGGAGGTGTGGCCGGCGGTGTGGCCCGTTCCGCGCTCGCCACTCTGTGCTACTCTGCACCGGGCTGCACCCGGGAGGCGGCGGGCTCTGGCTGTGCGTGGCCTCTGTCCCTACCGCCCACTCTGGCGTAACGGTGTGCAGCGGAGAAGTCGCTCGCCACTCCGACCCAAGTGGGGAGGGCCTAGCCGTCGCTCAGACAGACTCTGATTGTAGTCATCCTGGGGTTCCTCGGCTACCCGGGTAAGGACTCGGCGGGGAGGTGGGCGGCGGGGTCGGGTAGGGGCTCTCCGGGCTTAAAATGGCGTAAACCAGAGTAAAGATCTGCGGAGGGGTGGCACATTCATGTGGATAATTAAAAGCAGCTTGCTTCATAAACAACTCTTTACTGTGCCTCGGGTTTCAGGTTGCTGGGGCTGTCTCTCTGGTCACAACTGGGGCCTGCGCTCGTACATAAAAGATGCAGCCCGGTGCCCATCATGTGTCAGGCTCAATGCCAAATCCTATTCTGCCCGGAAAGCAGGGGGCACAAACTGAGTGACAGTCTAGTGTGTGGTCAGTGGGAGAGCTGTAGAGTCTCTACTCCAGGGTTAGGTCAGGGACGACTGTTCAGAAGAGCAGATGTGGGCATCTATGTGCGCCCTTGACATCCCGTTAGAACCCCCTGCAGAGCTGAGGTGGCTTGGGGGCGAAGTGCAGTCTGGGGAATAGGACAAAGACAGCGTCACCTGAACTCTGACCTGAGCGTTGGAGCCTTTGGTGGTGGGTAACCTTCATGGGCTATGATGGTTTTTGATTCTCTGGACCAAATTAGTGAGTGTGACTGATGACATCAGAACTGTGGCCTCCAGAGGTCTGCCTGGCGGAGGAGTGAGTAGAGAAACTTAATAGCAAAGCTTACAAAGCCCTGGCACTTGATGGGAATTTGCCCATCTTCAGACAGGACACATTGAGAAAGATGCTGTTGTGGTGATATCCAGAAAGGAAGAAATAGGAAGATAACCTACCCAGGACTGTGCCTACGCTTGTGCTTTTGACCCTGTGTATCTTCTGGCCTGTTGTGAGTAAGGCTCTAAGATGCTGAGGTTTAAGGTTTGTGCAGCTTGTGCATTTATAGTGTACCAGTCCGCATGTCCTGCGGTGGTGGGTTGAAGTGTGAGGTGGCAGCTATGTATATTAATAACTGACGCATGTCAGGGCTTAGCTATGAACAAAGCACTTTCACTGAGGCAGTTCATAGACTTTCTCCTGCCCCTTTTCCCAGAGAAGAAATTTGAGCTGCTAACATTCCGTCAACCTTCTTATTTCCTGTAAATTGCATGTCCCTGCTGACTGGGACTGAAAATGTTTCAGGCCATGGTGTTTATTCATGGGTCTGCTCATACTACCCAGCAGGCAGTTAGCATCTCTGTGTTTTATGGCACGGTTTGGCCTTTCTCTGCTGGGGCGGGAGGTGTGGGACTCTGTTGCAGTGGGTTTCAAGGTTGGTCTCTTTGTAGTGGGAGGTTAAGCAAGTCCAATGCTTTGGTGGAAACTACCACCCCCAGATGTGACCTTGACATTTCCTTATGGAGAGGAAAGGCCCTCTGGGGAGGCAGGTGACTGACTGCCCTCTAGAGCAGTCAGCCTTGCTCCTGTCTAAAGCAATTTCCATAGCCATGGCTGGCCTGGAACTTACTGTGGAGACCAGGCTAGTCTGGCACTCACAGAGATCCTCTGACCTCTGCCTCCTGAGTGCTGGGATTAAACACACACACCACTATCCTTGGCTATATTTATAAGATTTTTGGTTTTGTTTGGTTTTTTTTTTTGTGACAAATGTAACTTTTATTATTAGTTTTAAAGTGCCAAAGTTACTTCCCCCCTGAGGTTGGTCCTGAGTTCCAGTGATCCTCATCCAGAGCCAGGGAGGATGCTAATGGATAGAGCCTTTTGAGTGACAGGTCCTAACACCACATGTTTACCACCCACCTGGATCTTCTCAGTTCTCAGGAAACCGTGATCTCTATCCTATATTGGACGCATGTTGTTATTGTAATCTTGTCTACCAATGAAATGCCTCAGATTGTGCGTCTCCCTGGAAGTACCTGAAAACACGCTGCCCTGAGCACTGTGTTGGTGGTACAAGCCGTGCTAGGTGGGACTTGCTCAGTAGTATCTAAAGAGTAGGAGGGCAGGTGTAAGCCGGCCATGAGGTATCAGCACCTTTATATAGAGATGGGGAAAATGGAGGAGCTGGGTATGAGCATCTTGCAATTTGGAGCACCTACCAGGTGCCCATGATACAGATGCTGAGCGGAGCACTTTTGTCAATAGACTCTGAAGCCTTACCCTTACAGCTTAATATGATGCTTCTAGGCTGTGTGGTCCAAATCTGTAGGGATGCACCGGGCTGCAAGTAGCAAAACACAAGTAGCAATAGACTAGACACAGCTCAGATCTCCCAAAGACACTCTCGGCTCTTGGGACATCATTGTTCCCTTCCAGCTAGTTACTGTGTGGGATAGCTAGTCAAGAAGGATGAGGCTTGCAGGTTAGACTCATGGTTTTCACGATCTTGAGAAACCACTTTTTATGTGTACGAGAAGTCAGAGAACATTGTTTGATGAGCAGAGTTGAGCATGCGAGTTGGTTATTTCTCTTGTCGCTGTGTTGACGGAGAGTTTGAGAGTACAGCCCCTCCTGATGGAGATGGCATGGTGATGAGCGGCAAGAGTAAGAGATGGCTCCCGTAGAGAGAGTGGGAGAGATGAGTGCTGCCTTTGGACTCGCTTCCCCCTTATTTAGTTCAGGGGCACCAGCCCATTGGTGACGCCTATAGCCCCTCCCGAATTAAACATCTCTAGAAACACCCTCACAGACATGCCCAGAGGTTAGATTCTTAGATGATTCTAAATCTCGTCAAGTTAACAAGATTAGCAGTCATAGTATATGACTGGGGGCAGTTATGAATCTCTGAAAATGAGCCACAGGCTGGCCCTCCCTGGTCTAATGCCTGTTGTTCCAGCAATGGTTTTTGGAGACTTGTTGTGTGGCCCTTTGTCACAGCTGGACACTATTCATCTCTAGAGCATCCTGAAGGGACAGAGACAGAATCCAGAATCTACAGTGACTGACTGCCTTTAGGCTGAGGTAAGGTCTATGCTCTCAGCCTGCAGCCTTCCCTGGGAGGGTTGGAAATATGAGCTGTGTTGTTGATGCAAAGCCAAGGACCAGGCTGGAGTCCATACTAGCTGCTAAGCAGGCCATAGCATCTTTTATCCCATAGGTCCTTGACAGTGTCACCTCACAGGCCCTGCTTGGCCTGCCTTCCACAACTCCATACTCCTGTGAACCTTTGTAGCTGGCTTGTGTGCTGCAACTTAGTTTTCTTTGGGCATTTCTCTCATGGGTGTCATGAAGCAGCTCTGTGGCTTTAGCCTGTTTGTTTTCTTTAATATGCCCGGCAGCTTCATTAGATGGTCTTGAGGAAGGCCAGATGGCCAAATGAAAGACTGGGTCTCCCCAGCTGCTAAGGTGACACAGTGCGTCTCAGAAGGGCCTGGAAAACCCTTCTGTCTAGAGATTCTGGCATGAGGCTACCTCCCCATGGATGAAAGCCATAATTTATATTTTGATTGTTCCATTAGTGAGATTTTGGAGACCACCAAGAATGGAATTGATTCTGTAGCAAGGAGTGGTGGGCTAAAAGGAGCAGCTAGGAAGTCCTGGTCCTCTGAGACGGTCTAGAGGGCCTGGGTGGCTCCTGTGCTGTGCAGGCCCAGGCTCTCTGTCTGTGGTTTCTCTGCCCAGGGTTGTCATGGGGATTAGATGAAGTACGCAGATGAAATATGCTGGAAGACCAGAAAGGCAGGGAGAAAAAGAGCATAATCAGTGTTGTGGCTATCTCAGATAACAGGATCCTGACCCAGCAGGCCTCTCCAGCATAGTTAATGTAGAGTCACACTCAACAGAACCGTTCCTCATCATAATGGGAGAGCTAATTTACAGCGTGGCACTGATAGATCTCCCATTTTAACAGTTAGAAGTTGTTACTCTGCTTTACTAAAAAACCAAAAATACCAGCTGGCATCGTATCAGACTTATTTAAATGGCTATCTTGCTCAAATTAATGTTCCAGAAAAAATTAGAGACAGGTGTGATAATAGAAGTCTGTAATCCCAGCATACGAGGAAGAAACGGGAAAAACAGGCGTTCAAAGTTATCCTAAGCTACACAGCACGTCTGAGGTCAGCTTTGGGCTACATGAGATTGACTCAGAAACTACAAAGAGGGCCGGTGGGATGGGTCAGTAGGTAAAGGCACTTGCTGCCAAGCCTGAGTTCAATCACTGGGACCTGCAAGGTAGAAGGATAGATAGGACCCACTCCTGAAAATCGTCCTGACTCCTGTGTGCACATACCCTTAAACAAACATGTAAATGAACAAATAAGATTTGATCAGAATGGAAAAGAAAGAAAAAAAATTTTATTAGGGAACTAAAAGTCTGATTTTAAGGTAAAGATTATGAGTGGACAGATAGGGCCTGAGTGCGAAGTTGCGCCCTGTGTAAAGGCTAGGAAGATCTCCATAGAGGAGCCCTTCATCTGGGACAGCTTTTGCTTCAGCTGGACCCTTGGAGAGACAGGGCACCTACTGCCCTTCAGGTGGTCTGCTCCACTGGGAGTTTGCTCATTGTCTCAGAGGTCTTTCATTTCATCCTTTACCCTGACCCCCCCCCAAACTGCTCACAGTTGTGTGTTTTTTGGAATGGACAGTTTTTCTTTCCTCAGCTTCTCCTCAGTGGCTTGGTTTAAAGATATCCTGTCTGTAGGTCCATCTATATATCCACCCACTGATCCATCTTTCCATGCAACTGTCTTTCTATCCATCCATCTGTCTGTCATCCACCTGCCTACTCATCTACCTACCCATCTTCCTTTCAGCAAACGACTGGTGGATGTGCACTGTTCAGTACACTCTATATTAACCATCTCTGTGGTGACATTTGCTCCTGTCAGTGTTGCTGGATCCTGTTAGCCTTTTATGGTTGTGGGGAAACCAGGATTCAGGAAGGTGAAGCAGGTCTCCATCGTCATGAGCTTAGAGATGTAGTGCCAGGGAGGAGTCTGAGCATGTTCTATTTCAGGCATATGTTACTTCGGCTGCATCTGCTGTTCCCAGAACTAGAGGACCAAACAACACAATCCCCACTCTGCTGGTGCTATGAGGTCTGATTCTACATAATCAATGCCATGGGACAGGGGCCTGTAAGGAGAGAGGTAGAACACTTTTTACATGAAAACACCGTAAGCAACAGAAACTACAGAGGTGAACCTGAGGCTGATTCATAAAGGGCAGGGAGGACTGACTGTCAGTAACCTTGGCTCCATTACTCAGCCGCTGATGAACCCCTAAACCACTTGTTCACTTTATTGTTTTTAATTCTGAAAAAGAAAAACATAAAGGCTGGTGTAACGAACACTTTGAAACCATGACTCAGAATGAATGGGTGTGACCATTTTTATCTGAACTTGATCCTTCCCGTGGTAGCACAGAACTTAAAGAGCCTGGTCATTTGGCCTGGTGAGTTTGTGCCTAGCATGAGCCTGTTGAGGACTGTGCCTGTTTTCCATGTGCTAAACCTCTCTTTGCTGTCATACCCAGGTGACCCACCAAAAATGTTAGTGAGTCCCCCACTGATAGAAGTGCCACTCTCCTCTGGTGACCACACTGGGGAGTAAGACGAGTGTGCCTCCCTGGGCTTTGACTTTTCTCAAAGGTCTTTTTCAAGCCTGTCCATCTGTCTTCACAAACACTTGCCTTGATCATTGGGTTTTGGAGCATAATTTAGTCACCGGTGTTCTAAACCGTCTGTAATTTAAATGGAGACTGGAACAGGAAGTTGGAAAAGACAGAAGAACTATGGTTGTCCTTTTAGAATCCAATGATTTGTGAAATTCATCTGAAACAATCATTGTCAATGTCCACAGGATATTCTGAACTATAGGAGTAAACTGGGCATGGTGGTACATGCTTCTAATCCTGTCACTTCTGAGGTCAAGGCAAGAGGATCAGAGGTTCAGGGTTATCCCAGTTACACAGTGAGTTCAAGGCCAGCCTGGAATACGCAAAACCTTGTCTTAAAATAAAAGTATAGGGCAGGTATAGAGGTGCACATCTTTAATCCCAGCACTTGGGAGGCAGAGGCAGAGGCAGGTGGATCTCTGTGAGTTTGAGACCAGACTGGTGTACAAAGTGAGTTCTAGGACAGCCAGAACTTTGTAGAGAAACCCTGTCTTTAAAAAACAAAACCAAACCAACCAACCAACCAACCAACCAAGCAGAAAACCAAAACCAAACAAAAAATCCTAAACTAGATAAACAAAAGTACAGGACTAGCTTTAAGGAAACAGACCAAGTTCAGTGGAGAGGCTTTCTGGTCCCCAGCTCTGCATGTTCCAGTTTTTCCTTTAGAATGGGCCCCGGGTGCTTTGTAGAGGGTTCTCTTCTCTGCCCAGCATGGAGATCTAGCTGTTCAGCTGCAGAGAGTGGACTCTCCTGGTGGCAACCTTGTCTTTCCACCCACAGGCTGAATCTGCGTTCAGCTGGGGCTTGAGTAAGAACAGTGAATGCTCCCTTTGTAGAGCGGTTGATGGGGCCTCAGACCGTTCTAGAAGGCCTTCCTTACCGGCAGATCTTCTCAAGTGCATCACTAGTGTGGGGCTGAGGTTTGAACTGGCTTTATAATGTGTCATGGTGACCTGAGGGGGGCTACAGGGGCCTGCAACTCCTCAGTATGATCTGTCAAAGATGAAATACCTTTTATTGAGTTGGCAACAAGAGATCAACCTTGCTGGATCCTTTTCCATCTGATGGAGGTGTTACAAAAGTCACCAAGGCTGAAAAGACCTAGAGGTTGTCTTGTTATACAGATGGCCCCAGCAAAAGCAGCTTCATATGCTGTGGAACTAAGTTCTATTTGATTATACAAAAGTATATGAATGTCTTGTGTTTACAGACCTAATTTCCAAAGGAAAGTTTGGGTTTACAAGAACCTATACCACATACTGTGTGTTGGGTTGCCCACAGTAAGGTTGCCAACACTGAGATTAAAATTGTTTGTAGTTATGTGGAGCTGTACACAGATTGATAGAATCACCAGCAATTGAGAGGGAACTTGGGGCTACCCACCTCTTTCAGAGTTCAGAGGAACCTGGGGATACATAGGCTCCTGCCTCCTAAAAGTGTTACATGTTACCTTCATTTCAAAAGAAGAATCAATTTCAGGTTATCCACTGGTTTTCTTTTCATCCTTTAGAATTTCATCACACTTTCTGGAAAGTTCTCCCCTTTTGTAGATAATCACAACTCACCTCTTTGTGTTTTAATAACAGCTGTGGAAACCGAAGCTTCAGTGGAGAGATACAGAGCAATGCCTCTTTCTCAGCCAGTTCCACCTCCTCAGGAATCACCCCCACAGCCCAAAATAGCCTCGAGTGTGCTCTTTCAAAGTCTGCTTTATTGGAGAGGAGGGAAGAAGGGTGGAGACGATGTCCCAATGCCTGGGGGACATATATTTTTTTGAAAATTTGTATAGGATATGTCTCCTCAGCCACGCCCACATTCCTCAGGTTGAGATTCTTGGCAGAGAGTGGGGAGGAAGGTCGACCACTGCACACACCGAGCCCTTTTCCCACTGAGGAAATCATGTTTTCCAAAGGTCAGGTGGTACCCTGTGGGCATTTAAAGCCAGCTGGCCTCCCAGTCTCCTGTCCACTCCACCCATTGCCCCAAGCTCCAACCGCCCTCTGTGGATTGTGGCGTGAGTCCACTTATCTGGGACTGGGTGGGTGTTTCCTGCATGTTTAAGATTTTGTAGAGGAAATAAAAATGAAGGAACAAAGCTTTTGTCTTATTTGTGGACTCCAACTGGGGATGGTTGGAAGGATGACAAGGAGTGCAGGGTCTGGCCACTTGGCACCTTAACAAAATACCCATTCTAGTAGGGAAAGTCGCTCAGAGGCACTGTTCTTTTAGGATTGGTGTGGGTGAACAGGAAGGATGGGCAGAGGGCTTGGAGAAAGCCCTCGTGTTCGTGGAATGTCATAGGACAGGGTGGAGTGGCTTTGCCTCAGGCGGGGTTTCCATCCATGCCAGGCAGGGGACTGGGGCCACCCAGCTAGGCTTCAGAGTAGGCAACCTGCCCTTAGGGTCTGTCTGGCTTGTCTTTCTTGGAAGAAGTTTCTGCTCTAATGTCTACCCACTCTCTGTTTTCTGTGTGATCTGAAGTGAGTTCCCTATTTCTGCCCCTAGCTGCCTCCTGTCCCTTTCCTTTGTAATCCAGTCTCCCTGGGGTCAGGCCTCAATTTCATAGGTCTGAGGAAGTAGGCACCCAGCACTTCTCAGTTCTTCCCAAGGAATTTACTAAAGTTCTCCAAGGGTATCTTTTTTAAAAAATTTGCTTAAGCATCAATGGGAAAAAAAGAAAAACAAAAAACCACTCCATATCCACTTTCTGAGTATTTGAAGGTAAGGACCATGCCTACTGACTGTCTGAACTCCAGGGCCAGCTACCTGCTGTGTTCCTTAAGTCCTACTGACTGAGTACCAAGTTATTTATACAATAGGCTTTCACCAAGAACTTAGGGGGTTGTACAACAGAGCCAGAGGTATTGATGAGTGACATTCATTTTCCTCTTGCTTGGTCACACCCTTGGAGAACTTCTCCAATGGCTGTCTCTCTCTCAAACCTCATTTACTACAATTTCCCAGGGGTCAATTTTCCTGGATGCTTTCTTCCACTCCAAGCTTCTACCACTTGATAGCAGAGCTTCAGTCTACTTTAGACTAGGCTTGAGCCACACCTTTTAGATCCAGAAAGGTCCATTAAAAAGCTCCTCTAAGCAGACTTTAGAATCATAGACCTACAGTAAGAACACAGATGTTGTAGGCTGGTTACTGCCATTAATAATGCTAGCATAAATTCTAAAGTCAGGCTGTCTCTCCTAATGACCAAACCTGGGGTGGATTTTCCTTTTGATAGAGGATCTGTGAAGAACATAGGTATTATGAGTCCACAGATGTTCCCTGGGGCACTGCAGGGATGTGCATTGACCATGGTCTGGGGAAGTCACTACGTCCTGTACAACTAAGCCTTAAGTTCCAGCATGTGAATTTGATCAAGGTAGATCACAGGATGCTCTGGGCAGACGTAACTGAAATCCCACCAAGTCCAAGGCACGAGTTTGGGAAGTTCTTACGGGCTTCCTGTGTGGTTAGTTAGGGTTTAAGAAACAGGTTTCTTAATGAAGAAAGGGTTTATAATGATACATTGTGGCCAGAGGCCTCGGCCTGGTTCTACTCTCAGTGGGTTGCTGCTGTCGTCACTCATCTATAGCAGTTTGGCATAGGTTTGGTTTTTGCTGAAGATTGTACCAGCTAGCAGATAGACATTATTTTTCCCCCCACTACAGGGTTTCGTGTATCCAGGCTGATTTCAGACATGTCCTGAATGACCATGAGTTCCTGAACTTTTTGTCTCTGCTTTCCAAGTTATGGGATTATGGGTGTAAGCTGCTTTGTGTGGTTCATGAAGCGCCGAGGGTCAAGCCCAGGATTCCATGCTTGCTCAGCAAACACTGCTCGCTGAACTGCAACCCCAGTCCCCAGATGAATGAGTTTGAATGAAAGTGCTATGTAGGGAGCAGAGGGAGTTGAGTGTGATGGCTCACACCTTTAATCCAGCACTTGGGAAGCAGAGGCAGGTGGTCTTTGTGAGTCTGAGGCCAGCCTGGTCTACAGAGTGAGTTCTAGGACAGCCAGAGCTACACCGAGAAACCCTGTCTCAAAAAAGAAAACAAAAACAAATAACACACAGAGAGAGAGAGAGAGAGAGAGAGAGAGAGAGAGAGAGAGAGAGAGATGGAGCAAAGGGTGGGAGACTGACTACCCAGTCAGTGATGACCTTTGGTTGAGCCTTGCTCTTAGAACTAGACCATTCTGCTGTTCTTCCTCTCCCTTCCAAGTAAGATCTCCTTGGTTAGGGAGGCAGAGAGAAACCAAGAGAACAGAGAACCATAGAGCTTGCAGGGGAGATGTGACAAGCTATCCCCTGTTTTCTCAGCTAGAAAGCTTAGAATCCTGAGTTAGAAGAGTCAGGGAGTAAGGACTCCACCCTGCCCTGAGCCCTGGATAGATGCTCAGAGCCAGGCAGCTGTTTCTCCTCCGTGTGCCATGACACAGGCCTTCGCACAGGAAAATCCCATCAGCCCGTTCCTTACCATGCCCAGCTTGTTTCCAGGAAGTTTCCCCTTTATTTGGCCCATTCATCTGGTTACTCTTTACAAATGGAAATTAGATTACCTCACTCTACCTCTAGGAAGAGCCTAGTTCTATTTCTTCTTCTTCTTCTTCTTCTTCTTCTTCTTCTTCTTCTTCTTCTTCTAGCATTAAAAATGTTCACATTCTCTGATAATGGCGTTGGATGCTTTGAAAATAAATGAGGAAAACAATATTCTTTGTGAATGTGCCTTTTGCCCTCCACCTCCCTGGGTCTGAGCCACTCCTGAGGGAGGCAGTGTGAGCTCTCTGTGGAGAACATGCCCCTGGAAATTTCCCTTCAGGCTGAGGAACCCTCGTTGATGCATGGGGTCAAGTCTGCTGCTTTCATCTTTGGGCTCCTTGCAGCCAGATCCAAGCCAGGCCAGCAGTAAGGAGTCATCTGTCCCAGGCCGCCACAGCGCTAGGATTGTGTACATGATGAAAAGGGCCAAGGAGGCAGCCACTGACCCAGGTCAGAGCCATTATGAGGTAAGGGGGTCATTTGTTTGGCTTATACAGTGGTTTAAAATCTGGAGTTCTCATTTATTTTTATGTATGTGAGTACTCTGTTGTTGTCTTCAGACACACCAGAAGAGGACACTGGATCCCATTACAGATGGTTGTGAACCACCATGTGGTTGCTGGGAATTGAACTCAGGACCTCTGGAAGAGCAGTCAGTGCTCTTAACCACTGAGCCATCTCTCCAGTCCTTAAAATCTGGAGTTCTCATACGAAAACCTAAACTTCTAGTTACCCTAAAAATGTAAGCTCTCTGTTGGGAGGCAAAGGCAGAATAGCAAGCTCCTGGCTAGCCTAGGCCATTCAGGGAGAGACCCTGTCTCAGAAATGGACCCAAACAAAAACATCTGCCCCATTACAGGCATTCTCTGGCTGCTGCCATCAGATGGGTCAGAGTTGTTGAGGGTCTGCCTTCAGTTCTCTTCTCCATGCTAGCTGAGGAATCTGACAGTAGGGGTGGTACAGAGGGACATTCTTCTTAAGAGAGGCAGGATGGCGCTCTGGGGCCAAGTAGAATTATTATGGCCAGGCCTCAGCTAGACATGCACCGAACCACAGAGCTCTGTCCTTTTAGGGTTCTGGGAGGCCAGTGAATAATGGCTGCCACTGACTGCCCCGAATTCCATAGACTAAAAGAAGGGGCTCCACAGGAGGATGGAGAGTGGGACCCAAAGAGGCCTTTCTGAGGTATAGTTCAGAAGGGCCTGAGAAGACAGAGGCAGCTCTTTCAAGAGAGTGTTGGAGGGAGTTTAGTTAGAAGGCCCTCACTGGAAGGCTGCCTACAGGCATTAGCAACCTGAGGCCTGGGCACTGTCCCTGCCCCCTAAGGACGCCTGCTAGGACTTAGTGGGGGCAGAGACTGTTTGGGGAGAAGGGTGCTGAGCAGCGAAGGAAAGTCTAGAAGGCTCTGTTTAGAAAGCCTCAGATTCCCGTGCACAGTTTTCCAGGAGGAAAGGGCAGCTAAAGAATAACAGAGCTGAAGGATTCCGGAGACAGTGCTGGAGAAGGGAGCCCAAGTTGGGAGCAGAGCATAGCCGCTGAGCGGGAAAGCCACATGCAACAGAGTTCCTGGTCCTTAGTTTTGATGTGAGGAAAATGGAAGAAGTGACAGAAGAAAGCAGAAGAGAGCTAGCTTGGAGTGAGGAGGTGGGAAAGAAGCCTGCCTGAGTGTGTGGGAAGGGGTGTTAACTCACTCATTCTCAACCTGTGGGTCTCCACTCCTCCATAGGCCTCACCTAAGACCCTTGGAAGACACAGATGTTTACATTACGATTCACAACAGAAGGGCAGTTACAGTTAGGAAGTCACAACAAAATAATTTATGGTGGGGGAGGGTGTCCACAACAGAGGGACTGTTATTAAAGGGGTCGGAGCATCAGGAAGGTTGAGAACCACAGTGCTAGCTGAATCTAGTCTGTGAAGAGCTGAGCTGAACTGAGCTGTGGAGTGGCAGTGAAGAGGAGGTAAAAGGAGCCATGAGAGCTCAGCTAGCCAGAGCTGCAGGCAGGGTAGGACTGCAGCCTGCCTGACTGTGGTTTGGGAGGCCCCAAGTATGGGGAACCCTTCCTGTGGAGGGCCCACGAGGGTGACCTCCCTAGTCATGTGCAGATTTCTGTGGCAGGCTAAAGAAATTCTGTCCCTAAGCTGCAGGTGAGACTGTCCTAGCACTAGGAAAATATTAACTGATGCCTGCTGCACCGCCCCCCACCCCCAATCTCCAGGGACTGAGAACACAGATTTACAAAGCAAACCACAGCTGCCTCTCCTTTCAGTGGCTGCTCCACTTGGAGCCCTACCCTCACAAAGCCTGCACTTGGAGGGGCAGGGCGCTCTGTTCCTCACCTTTGGGCTGAGATCCTCCTATTCCCCTTGTCCTTGATGAGGTACTGGCGAACACAGTGAGAAGCAGAGCTGGGCATCCAGAGGCCAAGTGAAGCCCATGGTTTGAAAGCTGCATGGATCCTGAGACATCCAGGCCACTGTCAACCCCTCGGCTCTAGGAAGTGAGGGTAACTTGTAGTCTTGCAACTTGCCAGGGCTCGGGGCAAAAGCTTTAGCCTCTCCCTTTACTAACTTGTTCCTTTGGGCAAATGCTTCAGCACCACGGAGTCCCTTCATAAAATGAAGTACAGTCCTTCCTTGGCTTCTGCCTCAGACCTGGGTGACCCCGCTGGACCTTGCCTGGGTTACCAGTTGATCCTAACCCACTCTCCAGTCTTTCCCTACCCCTAACCCCCTCCCCCCCCCTTCTCCAAGCTTCTAGTACGTTGAGTTTGGATTGTGCAATCTATCCAGCCTCACACAGGCTCTGCTGGGATTTGCCTACTGTGTAATCTCCCTGTGGCCATCACAATGAGTTGGAGGCCCAGTGTCACTGGCAGCAATGAGGCAAGCCTAATTTCGTGATTGCAGTGGCCTATGGGTAGGAGAGGATCCATGGGCCTCAAGCCTGTGCAGGCTCGCCACAACCTCACCTGTCTAGCCTTGCAGCCTTGGCCACTGGGTCCTTCATCATTGGAAGTTTCTTGAGCAGCCAGCGGCTGCTGTTGCACCATGCTAGTATAAAGGTGCAAAGATAAAGATGCTGGGTTTTCTCCGACCCTCGATATCCTGTTATATCACTTATAATACTCATTGAGTCCTTGGCTTCATGCTTCTGAGCATCATGGCTTTGCAGCTTCTGTTCCTTACCTGGGATATACTTGCTCTTATTGTTTACCTAGCTAATATTTATGAGGTCTGCAAGACTCCATTCTGGCATTTCTGTTACCAGAAGACATCCACATAGCCCCAAGCATGGCTAAGATGCCCCTATTCCCAGACTTTTGCATTACAGCATCAGGGTATAGGCCAGTGATTCTCAGCCTGTGGGTCGTGGCCCCTTTTGATGTTGCATATCAGATATCCCACATATCAGGTATTAAAATTACTATTCATAACGTTAACAACATTACCGTTAAAAGTAGTAATGAAATAATTTTTGTGGTTGGGGGTCACCACAGCATGAGGAACTGTAGTAAAGGGTCACAGCATTAGGAAGGTTGAGAACCAGTGCTCTAGACTGTGAGCAGATATGAGTCCTGAGAAGCTGGCTTCTTTGGCTCCTCACCCAGTCTACTCTCCTCAGGACTCAGGTGTAATTTTCCCATTTCTTACACCCTGTGGCTTGTCACTTTTTAATCTCCCCAATGAGATCCTCTCCAAAACACCAGACACTCCAAGATGACTTTCTTTTCTTATAGAGAACATTGGTATTTAATAATGGGGGGGGGGGCTGTTGCATGCTGAACCCACTAGCGATATGCTAACTTCTGCATACTCTGCAGTGAGAACAGCTGTCTGCAAAGCTCTTGGAGACATACAAAAGACAGCATGGCTCCTGTCAGTCATGAGCACTACTTGTGGGCTTGCTGTCCTAGGGAGTTACTGTAAGGATCCTTGCAGGCTGAGATGGATGCTACCCTCCGCACAGATTCTGCAATGAAGCTAGCACAGACTACCATGAGAACCTTCCAGCAGTGGGGTGGTGAGGGACTGAGTTACATTGAGCTGTCTGTTGAACTGCTAGTTTGCTGGCCACCCCTGAGCTCAGGAAGGACCTTGGAAGACTAGGGGTTCTTCCTACAGGAGGAGGGACTGGAATGGGTTTCGAAGGATGCTGCTGCTCCTGCTGATCACCTGGTGAATCCTGGGGAGTTACTCTGTGTCAGATGCTGGGTCAAACAAACAAACAAAATGTAGCTTCTCCTAGCACCCTGAGACCAAGTGCTGCAGCTGTTCCCACTTTTCCAGAGCGTGAATGACTGTTCAAGGTTACCAGTTTGTAATTCATAGCGCCAGCCGGTTCCTTGGTCTGGAGTTCCAGGTGAGGGGCCAGCCCTTGGGCTCAGCTGGAAGCCACAACTCTGTGTGTGGGTGGGCCGGGGGCAGGGACCAGGAGAATAGACAAAATCCCATATGAGAGTGATACCATACCAAAGGAGGTTTCCAAGCTGTCTGGTTTCTCCCATTTCCTCTCTGGCCCACAAGGTGGGAATACATCTGTGCAGCAGGCTTTGTCCCACAGTGGGGGTTGGGTGCCTAGTCAAAGGTCCTTACGTCTGCCCTGCTCTTGCTGGCTTTGCTGTTCTGCCTGTGGGACCAATGATTTGGCTTTGTGACTCTGACACCCCCTCCCTAGCTCACTGCTGTGCTCTCTCCAACACTCGTGGGTCTTTGCCCTGGCCTGACTTTGCACACATATGCCCATCCTCTTACCAGCAACAAGGGGATGCCTGGAGAGGAAAGCTAGTGGTGGCTCTGGAGTCTCATTACTCCCTTTTAGCTGGGAGACCTTGGTGAAGTTATTTTAACTTCTCTTGTGTCTCAGTTGCTTTTGTTCTTAATTTTAAATTACATTTATTTATTTATTTATTTATTTATTCAGCTCATGTGTATGTGTGTGCACACATGGCACTGGGTGTGTATGGAGGTCAGAGGATAGCTTGTGGAAGAGTCAGCTCTCTTTTTACCATGTAGGTCTCAGGGATCGAACTCAGGTTATCCGACTTGGCAGCAGATGCTTTTGCTCACTGATCCATGCCATTGGCCCCATGTTTCTGGAACTGTAGAATTGGATTACTCAAACTAGTATTTGAGAATTAAGTGAGTTAACTAGACAGCAGTCTCTCAACAGTTCCTGACACATTGTTTATGTTAAGCATTGGCTGTTGACATGACCCTTAGTGTCATGACTGCAGCCCGAGGTTCTCATACACCGCTCAGAGAGTCAGTGCTAGACGGTAGATGGATGCCCAGGCCCTGTCCGGAAGACACCTTATACTTGTGAGGAGAACCCAAATGTTAATGATTATGATAGAAGAAACCTAAGGAACAGGGTGAACAAGGTCACTAGGGCCCTCTCTTTGCTTGCTTCCAGAGTTGTCCCTCTGGTTCTCTTGATGGTGGAGGATGTTGGGAGAAAGAGGAGCTGTTGAGTTAACAAGAGCTAATGATAGAGTCATCCAAAGATGACCAAGCAAGATGCCTGTGAAGGCCCCAAGTCCTTCCCAAGAAAAAAATGACCACTACATGAAGTGCTTGAGAGAGAACAGGAAGGGCAGTGGGTTAGATCTGGGGTGCCAAATGCATCTTCTACCCATGCCAGTCACCTTCCACCTGTCAGGAGCACTAGGTAGAAAGGGACTCTAAAAGGAAGGAATGAAGGGGCCCACCCCCAGTCAGTGCCATCTGCCATGGCTCTGGGAAGGATCAGTACTCAGCCACACATTCATCCTATGGACTTGGGCTTAAGGTCCTCAGGAGCAAGAACTTACATCCATAGCTGTAGGGATGGAGGGAGCTGGGTGCAGTGGTGGCTGCTCAGAGGTGCTGAGTGGTCCAGGGATAGTGCTGGCTGACTTGTCAAGAGGTTCATACAAAGGAGAGGGGGAACATCTTAGGGAGAGGTGCCAAGTGCTCCAGACTCCTGATGGGTCCTGCATTACTTACACACAACCTGTAGGTCAGCAGGGGAAGCATCCCATTTCTGGGAATTGTGCAGAAGGGAAGGGCAGCTCCTGGAATGCAGAGCCATTTCCTCCACATGGGTTGGGTCGCTCCCCCCAATGTGTCCTCAAGCCCCCAGTGCTGGGCACACCCAGACATCAGAGAGGAGACTAGCTTCCCAGGACTGATTCAGTTCCACGTGAACACACTCTCAGAAGAGCACCATTAATAATGAATGCATCCTCCTCTCCCAGTCTGCTTTACTTAGAAAACACAGCCCAACTGCTGGGCTCAGGAGGAATCTATAAAATAATTAGTGTCAAAATAGAGGGCTAAAAGAATGCTGAGTACCAGATCTTCACTGAAGTTGGTGACATCTTTGGAGTATTTGTACCCTTGCTGTGGCCAAATCTGTGGCCTTGTTGTCAATGTCGGGGAAGCCACCACAGGATGGACAATGGCCTTGTGTTGTGAATCACAGTGATAGGTGATCTGTGTAAGGCTGCAAATGACTTCAAGGTCAGAAAGAATGGCATCTGATCAGTCCAGAACAAAGGTCAGCTAAGGAGTGGCAGTTGCTACCACTCTGGGCACCATTGGTTTTAACTAGGGCTATATGATGTTGTTTTTAAAGTAGAGGTAGGTGGGTTAGTGGGTGGCCAGGGACCTCCGTGACCCATTTGATGGTGTCTGCTGCCAGCACTGTTTCTTTCAAAAGCACAGCTCTCTTGGAACAGTGGATAGTGGTTTGGAGCTAGTCTTCTAGGAGACAAGTTCTGTGGAATCTGTAGAACATGGGAAGAAGGGAGCAGACTGTTGTCCTGAGCATCCTCTCTCACCCCTATGGGTGCCCTCAGACCCATGCATGGACAAGGAATTGAAGTAAGTCAATGGAACCTAGTGGGTTGGAAGAGAAAGCAGGGTCAGTTAATTCCCTGTTGTTGCACATGTGTCTTTGCTCAGACACCTTCCGTGTTCTTTCCACTGGGGAAATGGAAGCTCTAAGAGATTAAGAAGCTTCATCATGGGGCATCATCTGCTTGGCTGCAGAGTCAAGGCTGCTACTGACCTCCTAGGCTGCCATACTGAGAGCCACAGAGCTCTTGTTTCTAGGTTGTCTCACATGCACCATCCATCCATCATCCATCTATCTATCTATCCATCCATCTATCTATCTATCTATCTATCTATCTATCTATCTCATTTCTCTATCCACTAGCTGTGCACCATATATGTACCATGTGTGCCTGAGGATACAGAAGAGGGCATTGGATCTCCTGAACTAGAGTTACAGATGTTCATGAGCCACCATGTAGGTTTTGGGAATTGAAACTGGGTCCCCTGGAGGAGCAGCCAGTGCTCTTCACAGCTGAACCGTCTCTACAGCCTCCTGTACCCACCATACTTTGAAAGTTGCTGAGTGACAAGGTTATGCTGGCCTTACCCCTCAAATACCTGCTTCTTAGGGATGTGAGCTGGCTTCCTGTGAAAAAAGGGACATTGCATCCCTTCTTGGCACAAGAGAGGGCAGAAGCTAAACGGGGCAGGATGGAGTGGCTAGGAAATGCACAGACGCCTCCGGCCCTGTGAGGGAGTGGCAAGCTATGGCTGTCATGCCGATGTAGCTGATGGTCTGCTTAGGGAGGTGGTTCTGGGATTCAAAAAATAATTTCATGTTAGATGGTGTTATGGGTAAGGAAAAAAGGTTAGAGGGGACATGACACCGTCCACAACCCCCCACCCCCCAGGGTTAGAGGGGACATGACACTATCCACAACCCCCCACCCCCCACAAGTGGACCTCTCAATTTAAAGATGCTTGAGGTTTTCGATGCATGTTATTAAAGTAATTTTTTAAAAAGGAACATTGCCTTTAGGAGGAAGTTTCCAGTGTGAGTAACGGTTTAGACTGCTGGTGCAGCCCGTGGGCTGGGTGGGGCTCTGGGAGCAACAGTTACCATGGGAACCAGCTCAGCTGCCTTCACTGCCAAATGGCTGCTGTTCCAAAAGTTGGTTCCTATGTGGAGGGTGTTGGAACCTCAGAGCCTTTCCCATGGAAACAATGCCCTAAATGATGGGCGCCATTCCCACACAGTCCCGCATCATCTGGCTGTAATGGAGATGAAGTGGCAGCGGGACTTCAAATGAGGGAAGGGGCCACAGCTGGGGATCACGTGACTGAGATGGGGCACTCTTGTTTCTGGGAGCAAAGTAAGCAGGGGAGAGAGGATGTGTGCCTATCTGAGCTTAGCATATTTCGTGCTGTTTTGTTTCATGCTTAGAGGAGATCCCAAGGCCGAGAAACATAGCTTGCCCGAGGTTATACAACTGAACAGAAACACAAAAGATGAGTGGCAAACTGTGCAGAGAAACCACGCCTTCCTTAAGTGATCTCCCTATCTTCAAGGGCCACCTGCAATCCCACAAAGCAAAGAGCAAACACTCAACAATGGTTTCCACTAGAAGAGCGGTGTGCTGGGACCGGTGTGCTGGGACCCTAGGCAGTTTGCTCCATAGCTAACTGAACCGATTTTGCCGTGGTGACTT
Source organism: Rhynchomys soricoides (assembly GCA_019843965.1). Taxonomy (NCBI): domain Eukaryota; kingdom Metazoa; phylum Chordata; class Mammalia; order Rodentia; family Muridae; genus Rhynchomys; species Rhynchomys soricoides. Next base: position 3,404,475 of record JADRCH010000097.1, on the reverse strand, counting down.
TTGTCAGAGCCGTTGAGTGGTATTTAAGAATCTTTTCCCCTGTACCATATAGAGACCAGCTTATTTTGTAGAACCATGGCATGTACCCTGTCGTCTTTATGCCTCCATTTACGAAGACTTCATTTGATCCAATTTTTTTTTTTCTGGGCAAAAAATATGTTCCCTGTCTCCCCCACTCCCACACCAGGAGAAGACACACAGCTAAAACCACTTCTGTAGTGGAGGCTTTCTGGATCCATTTTGTCCTGGTGAGCCTTTTGGTTCACATTTATTTCATATCTGTAGGGTTCATCTGACCCCTTGGATACAGTCCCAATGCCTGGCTGAGAGGATTTCCCTTAGTCCTGTGTATGCTGAGGCCAGCTCCGAGGTTGGCAGTTAGTTGTCTAACTTTTTTTGGAAAGCTGGGGTACATTCAGCCTGTTCTGTGCCAGGCTTTGTGAGGACAGGGGCTGGGGGTGGGGGACACAAAGACAGCCCATGCCCTTGGGTGCATAATAAATATGTAGAAGATTCCCAGTGTGATGGTAGCCTCTTCATGGGGACCATGGAGCTCAAAGCACAGGGTGGATGGAGGCTATGTCTCCCCTAGAAGGCGAATCCTGTGCCTGAGCTGACTAGCGTAGTCTATGTATTCCCTACATACTGCCATTTTGTGTACAATGGACATTTTATGACTATAGGGACACACCAGAAAGCAAAGGCTAGTTGGGGTGACAGAAGAGTGTGCCTGCTGCACAGGTGTGGCAGGAGTGGTCACGGAGGGCTACTGGTGACAGGTCGCAGTTAAATACTCAGTTACACAGAGTTGTCTCGTCAGCTATGGATGGTGTGTAAAGGGTCTTAGCCTATGGAACCCTTGACCTGATGTGCTTCCCTGTAGCCTGGGATTCCTCAATTCCTGAGGTCAGAGCACCATAAAAAGGAGGGCAGCCCTCAATTGACCACTTCCTGACAGCTGCCTTAGCAAGGAGAGGCTGTTTATAGCCAGTCCCCAGGTGATACTGCTGTGGGTGGCCTGAACTCTGACTCCAAGGTCAAGTTCGTGTCCTCTGTGACGAATGTGTGTCTTACCTTGTGTTCTCTTAAGAACACAACAGGAATGGTTGTATTTCCTCATTCTTTCCCATTTCTAAGTGGTGCTTGCTCGTGTGGCTTCCAGCAGAGAATGGAAAAGTGTCTTTGTCACTAGTGCTTGTCCACTGGGGAGAGGACAGCAGCTGTTAACAAGGGGCAGTGGCACCAGGCCTCGCTGACCAGAGAAGCAAAGAAAAGATGTCTGCCCTTTCTGCCTGCCTGTTTTTGTGGTCTTGCAACTCTCCTGTGACCCTTGTATGTGGCAGCACAAATCCAAGCCGTAGCTCATTCCCAGTGTTGATTCTGGGGCTGCAGCCACATCCGGCTCCATCTCAAAGAGTTTAAATGAAAGTGGAAAGAATATTTTCAGGTAGCTGAACATTTTATTTTGTAGGGATGTTAATACTGTCGAATTGTTCCAGTATGCAAATCTATTAAGTCATCCATTGGTATCCAAGGCAGAGTCAGGTGGTTTCAAGACCCCAGATCTGTAGATCTTCAAGTCCCTCACATAAAAGGTTACAGTACTTTCTCATATACTTTAAATTGCCTCTGCATTGCTTACATGCCCAATACAATGTATATGTTGCATAAATATCATAGTGCTTAAGGAAAAATGGGAAGAAAAATGGTCCATATGTCAGGAGAAAAAAATATATTTAAAGATTTATTTATTTATTTTACGTATATGAGTACACTGTCTTCAGACACACCAGAAGAGGGCATTGGATCCCATTACAGCTGGTTGTGAGCCACCATGTGGTTGCTGGAAATTGAACTCAGGACCTCTGAAAGAGCAGACAGTGCTCTTAACCCCTGAGCCAACTCTCCAGTCCTGGAAGGAAAAAAACAAAAAACAAAAAACAACTCACGTATCTTAGGCTAGCCTCCAATTTACTGTATAGCTAAGGACCACCTTGAACTTCTGATCTTCCTGTGTCTACTTCCCCAGTGCTGGAGTTACAGGCATGCTTCATACATTGCTTACAGGTGCTGGGGCTTTACTGTGAATGAAGCAAGCACTCTTCCAACCCAGCTTCAGAGCCCACCCCTTTGTTTTCAGATGTAAATGATGCTTAATTAACATCGTATACAACGATAAAAGAGTGGTAAGCTTGAGTATCTGTATCATGATAGAGGTAGAAATTCAACACCCAGGGTGGAGAGAAGGCTGAGGGGTGCAACAGATGATGCTCCCAGGGTGATCCTCAGAGATGAGGGGTCCAGCTGCAGCAGCATCAATGGGGCTGGCCTTGCAGTCTAGTGGTCTAGAGGAGAAGAGCCTTTCTGCTTCTGGCAGATATGCTCAGAATCAAGAGGGAAGCTTTTAGTTTTTCCACCGATCTTTTTCACAGGAAAGGTTGGTTGCTATTGTTTAAGGAAGGAGCTGTTAGTCTTCCCGGACTTTTCTCTAGTTTTGTGGACAGTTCCCAAAGCCTGCCTGCCAGCAGTCGGTGAAACATTGGCTGTTTTCCATAACTAATGGTGTTAACCCTGTGATTTCCCATTAAGGCCTGCCACCATCCTTAGGGGCTGCATGGGCCCCTGATTCTCCATTGTCCCTACCAACAAGATCAGAGCGGCCATTCTAGATCTCCAAGGCTCCTCTTCCAAATGAAATTTAAAATAGTTGCAATCCATGGTTAGCTGAATCTGTAAATGCGGATCTCATGGCTAAGGAGGTTTGGCTGTGTGTGTTTCTGTCTCATAGAAACACACACAAGAAATCAAAGTGCCCTGCAGTCTGATTCTGGAATAGCCACCTTCCAAACCTTGTTCTGGGATCTACCCCTGGATAAGGGCAGTCATGGATGGGTACCTTCCTGGAAGAGTGACCTTATAACTTTGCTGTTTTGAGATCTTGTATTTTTCCATACATATTAAAAAACCTTTTTTTAAAGTTTGTTAACCATTCTGTTTTGGTTTTGTTTCTGTGTATATGCATATATATGTGTGCAGGAGGCTTTCCTGTGTATCCCAGGTTTGCTTGAACTTGTGAACCTACTGCCTTAGCCTCTCTAGTTCAGGGACACCGTTGTACAGCACCATGCCCAGCTGCCTGATTGCTATGTTTATCTGTCTTTCCCTCAGCATTTAAATTCTCCATCTCTGCATTCCTCACATTTTTGTGAAGTTCCCTGACTAGATTTTTTTCCTTGCAATAAATTCTCACCTGATAAGAGTGTAAAAGAGGGTATACCCCTTTTTAATTTTGATCCTTCTCCGAAGGCATATTCTCAGCCCAACTTTGAGAGGTTTATATTCTTCCTGCCTTCAAAAAGACACACACTTCCCCCACACTTTGGGGGAGTCCTAAATGTCAACATCAGGCTTCAGTGACTGCAAAGGATTGGCAATGGTGCTGGCCTTTAGCCACATGCAAATCAACATAGCCACATAACCCACGTTTTTGTGACTACCCTTTTATCACAGCCTAGAGTTGAAGATCTCGTAGAGCTGAAATTATAAATACCTCTCAAACTAGCCTCTAGCCTGGTACAGAAGGGAACTATGATTGGGGTGCAGACACAGTGGTCTTCCCACATAGTGGTGGCTGGAACTGCAGTCTCTTGTCCTCCGGTTTATGATATTCCTCTGCTCTTCTGTACCAGCGTAGGTTTCTCTGCTCCACCCCAGCTTCTCTCTTCCCCAGAGCACTGATGTGTGTGTGTGTGTGGGTGTGTGGGTGTGTGTGTGTGCATGCTTCTACTCCCTCAGTGGTTAGAATTGTTTTTTATGCTTCTTGGGCATGGCCAGCCAGCAGAAGGTCCTGCTTTTCCCCGGCAGGGTCTTCAGTGGGCAGCTTTTGCCCCCAAGAGCACTGCTAATTGTTCTTTTAAAAATTGTCATTAATTCTCCGAGAATCTCATGTGACGCATTTTGATCAGAGTCACCCCCACTCCTGCTCCTCCCACTTCTACCCTCTCCACCCTCACCTCACTACCCACTCGACTTTGATTCTGTCTTCTCCCTCTTCCTCCTCCTCCTTCTCTTTTTGTCTAATCTAATTTGTGTTACCCAACTACTCTTGGGCATGGGGCCTGCTCTGGTGTGCGGTTAACTAACCAGAAAGCTGACTCTCCTCCTAGCAGCTGTCAGATGTCAATAGCAGGCTGGAGAGGTGGCTCAGGGGTTAAGAGTAGTGACTGTTCTTCCAGAGGACCCGGGTTCAGTTCCCAGCAACCATATGACAGCTCATAGTTCCTAAGCTAGTTGTGGCTTTTGGTGCCTACCCTCTCCTGCCTCCACACTGGGATTTTGCCTGGCTTGACCTTGCTCAGGTCCTGTGCATGCTATCACATGCCATGAGTTCATGTACGCAAGCGTCCTGCTGTATCTGGAAAATACTTTCCTTGAAGAAGTCAGCTACTACCTCTGGCTCTTACAAATAGTTTTCCCCTCACCAGTGTGTGATTCTGCTGCTGGTCTGGCTGGAAGCTGACTGGATCCCTTGGTTGACTGCACTCCTACCGGGTCCCTTCTTGGTTTTCTGAGTGTGTCTACTGTGACCCCTACCGTGTCCCCAGGTCACTCACTCTTCACCCCTCTCTGTCAGCCCTGATCCGTGAAGGCCCGTCCTTCTTTAGGACCACACACTTACATTTCCAGCTCTCTCTTCTCTGCCTTAGCTGGGGGCCTCTTGGGCCAAGCCACCCTGTGCTTTCTAGAATGTTCATCGATTTCTCTGTTCTCTACCCACTAGGAGCCAGTGATACCTAGAAACATCCTGACATTGTAGATATCCTGGGTTCGGGGAGAGAACTGCCTCCAGCCAAGAGCCACACTTTAACTAGATTTACGACCAGGATGCCTGCTCGTTCCTTCCCTTTGTCCCAGCTTAAGTGGATGGAAGTGATTTTTTTTTTTTTTAATAAATATAAACTCTTTAACTAGAAATCAAAATTCACTTCAAGTTAACAAAATATACAGGCCTTCAAATTATAAATCAGGAGTCAAAAATTAACAATAAAAGACACAGAATATCATGTTCCATTACCAATGAAGGCTGAACATTATACATCTGCTATTTCAGACAGCAGACACCCTTGGCCTAGTTTCCACAACAAGCATTGAATGTGTGATTTCTCCCTAACTCTTTTGTTTTGTACACTTTGTATCCCTCTTTGTCCAGTTTCTGCTTTCTCTCTACTGCCCTGAATGGGAACCCATAGAATGCAGATCATCATAACAGTCATCACTATGCAAAAGCCAGCCTAGGTGAGTTCAACTCTTAGTCATGGAACAGGGCAAGGCAGAGCAAGGGTTCAGGATGAGGTTCCTGACTTGTGTGATAAAGTGCAAGACGATGGAGGGAAAGGCAATAGATTTGAGTTGGGAGGGACCTCCCAGAGCACTGGCGTGCTAATCAACACCTCACCTTTGTCCTCTGGGCTCAACAGCCTCAGTGCTTTCTCACACAGCTTTCCAATCAATAGGAGATGTTCTAGTTAATAAGAGATGAAGTGAGAGGTGAAGCCTTGTGTCTTCTACATCTGCTCAGCACAGTGCGCTCTTCCTTACGAGTTTCATTCTGGGGCAGAGGCTAGTTGTGAGGGAATTCCCTTGACCCTGCTTTTGGCTGTACTCATTAAAGACCGGTAGCATAGTGTGAATAAGACCAGACCTGGCGTGTAGTTGCTGTTCAGTAAATAATGGTAAATGGACCGTTTGAACAGCGGTTGTCTTGGGGTGGTAAGACCATGTGTGACAAAGCTCACACTCCTTGTGGTTTCATTTTCAGATCTACTGTTGAGAGTCTGTATTCCTTTAGAAGAACCAAACCCATGAATATTTCTTCCCAACTCAAGAAAGAAAGCCCATGAATATTTTCTCCTAGTTCAAAAGGAAAAGATCCTTTCCTCATTCCATGTGTCCTTCTACCCTAGGTCTGACTACCAGAAACATGGCAACCAGCGCTGTTCCCAGTGAAAACCTTCCTACATATAAACTAGTAGTGGTGGGAGATGGTGGTGTGGGCAAGAGCGCTCTCACTATTCAGTTTTTCCAGAAGATCTTTGTGCCTGACTACGACCCCACCATTGAAGACTCCTACCTGAAGCATACAGAGATTGACAATCAATGGGCCATCTTGGATGGTGAGACCCGATGACAGCCTTGCATGGGGTGGGTCTTTACATGGGGAAGATCAGGGAAATTTGATAGCCTTTAGTGGGGCAACATGGTTTCCTGCTATAAGATGGTTGCTATGAGGCAATATGAAGCTTTCTGGGGGGAGAATTCTAGATAGAGCTCTTGTCTTGATAGAGTGCTTAAAGACCTTAGTGGCAATGAAAGTGGACACCGAACAAGGAGGCCAGGCTGGATCCTGACAGCTCAGAGATGCTATGTCAGGTGTTGCTTGCTTGAGCAGACATGCTGATGACAAGTATAGAAGTTTCAAACTAATAAAAGTGGGGAAACTGAAGTTTTCTCTTTTTTTAGATTTATTAAGGAAAGCTAAGAAATTACTCCCAAAAATAGGATGTTCTTGAAATACCTGAAAAATTATTTCTTAATAACCTGAGTTTATTTAGGAAGTGTCTCTTTGTTGAGAGACACTGAGTCTCTGTTGCATCTGGCCTTGTCTTCTAGTCTGGTCAAAATTATGTGGTGGTCAAAGCACTTACTAGAAAAGTGAATTCCCAGGCCCTTCTCATTCTGAAACTCTGAGGACAGAGGGCAATGGCTTGTTTTTAGCACACCCTGTAGGGACTGCTGAAGCTGGAGGCCACTACTCTAGATTCCCACTGGTCATGATTTTCTATTGCCCAAGTCTCTTTCCTAAACAAAGGCCCATTAAGCCCTGGCCGCTGGTCTAGGAGGAGAACTTGAAAAGCTGCTGACTTACAAGCTTCTTTCAGATAAATGCCGTTTGCAAATATTTTTCTCAGTCTGTGTCTTGTTTTCCATTCTCAAGACAGTTTCTTTCAAAGACGAGACGTTTCTGTTTTGACGATGTCTAGTTTATTCATTCTTTTACAGAGTGTGCTCTTGGTATTTTGTCTAAGAAATCTTTGCTTAACCTAAGGTCACAACAGTATTTCTCATGGTTTTTCCCTGAGTTTAATTGTTTGGGGTTTTTCATTTAGATTTTGGCCTAGTCTTTATACTTTGCATGGGACATGGGGGTGGAACAAATCTCCCAGAGTATTCTGTTGAAGAGGTTCTTCCTTCCAGCTCCTAGTTGCCTTTGCTCCTTTACTGACAACCAGTCCCCTGTGTAATCTGTCTTTGGTCTGGATGTCTGATTTAAGACAAATTACCATTGCCTTAACAGTTATAACATAATCATAAACTCAGTAGTCAAAGTCATGATAATGGATATATGAGTTATAGACAGACTGCTTGTTACTGAGCCTGGGACTTTAACTCAAGCTGTGCAAGTGGCATAGCCCTGAGCCACGTCCTCAGTCTTGAGCACTGGTGTCTTAGCCGACAGTGCTGAGCCTTTTAATGTATGAATGGGCTCTGTCTCTCCGGTTATTCACATCTCTCTTGCTCTCTCAATTGTTTTTTACTTTCAGATACACAGATCTTTTATGTACATTTTGACAGAGCTATACTTACATCTGCATTGATATTATGGTAAATGCCTTTAATTTCAGCTTGGGTTGTTTGCTACTGGAATATATAAATATAAGTGATTTTTAATTAATTTTTAAAATGAAGTTAAGATAGCTTGTGAAGGCGTGGGTTTCACTGTGGTGTTTTTAACAATATGGCATTATATGCAGTTTATTCTAGTCTATTCCTTGCCCTCCTTGCAGTCCCTGTGCTTCCTGATCCCTTCTAGTATAATTGATTTCTTTATATTAATCACACAACCTGCTGGTTATTAGCTTTAGTGGCTCTTTGTGAGATTCTTTTTCCCTAATGATCAAGCTATGGTAGAGGCCGTTTTATCTTTTCTTTTCCAATCTAAATGGTTTTTACTTCTTTTTCTTGCCTTACTTAAATGACTAAGCCTCCAGTTCTGTGCTGAGCAACCTAATAAGAGCAGACATCCTTGCCTTGATCCTAAGGGAGTGGTCAGTCTTCTGGCCTGAGTCTTATGGTAACTTGATTTATTTGATGGAGATGCCCTTTATCAGGTTAAGGAAGCTTCTTTCCCTAGTTTGCAGAGGGTTTTAATCAGGAATGGAGGCTGATGTTGTCAAATGCCTTCTCTGGCTGATATAATCATGGCTTTTAAAAATTTGTTAATGTGGTAAATTATGTTGAATTTTTCCCCCTATGCTTTTTTATTTTAATTACTTTTATTTAGTGTGAGTGTTGAGGGGATTGGGGAATGTGCTACAGCTTGCATATGGAAGTCAGAGCACAACTTGGGGGATCCACTCTCTCCTTTCACCATCTGGGTCCTGGAAATTAACTCGTGCATCAGGCTTGGTAACAGGTGCCTTTATGCACTGAACCATCTTGCTGGCCCTTTCCTTAATGTGTAAGCAATGTTTCATCCTTGAAATAAATGGTACATGGTTACGATGCATTTGATGATGAAGTTTATGTACTATTTGCTTTGGTTTGAAAGAATTTGATACAGAAATATTTTACTTGTGTTCTTGAGTAATTTTAGGCCATATTTTAAAATTAGAATTTATTTGTCTAAGTAATGCTGGCCTTCTAGAATGGCTTAGAAATTAACCTTTCTTTTTAAATTTCTCTAGGAGAGTTTAAGCAAACCTCTTCTAATTTCTTTCTCATGTGTTCAGTAGAATTCGCCAGTAAGACCATCCAGACTACAAGTTTTATGGAGAAGCTTTTAAACTATAAATTAAATGTACTTAATAGACATAGGATCATTGAATCACCTCTTTATTCTTCAGTGAACTTTGGTTGTTTGTGTTTTTTTAAATTTGCTCAGTTTATCAGAGTTTCCAAATTTATTGGCGTAAGGCTTTTGATAATATTTGTTTATTACCTTTACAACACTTGTAGATTCTACAGTGATGTCATCTCTCATTCTCAGTACTGGTACCTTGCATCCTCTTTCCTTCCTTTTCCTGATGGGGCACGGTTGGGTTCTCTGTGTATTGATTTCCTCAGAGCCAGCACTGGCACCCGCTGATTTCTCTCATTTGGTTCCATTGATTTTTACTCATAACAGTTCTTTCTGTTTCTGAACTTACTTTGGATTTAAGTTTCTCTTGTTCTCATATCCTTGAAGAGGAATGTCTTGCTGTTCCACCCAGGCTAGTCTCCTCCTGGGCTCAGTGACCCTTCTACCTCAGCACCCCAAGCACCTGGGACTGCAGGGTACTGCACCGTGTCCCACCGTGTTCTAATTGCCAGAAATGCAAACATATTATTGATTTGTGTCATTTTATTTTTTTCTTAGGATATTCATTTGGTACTATAAAATTCTCTGAATTACTCCTTTAGCTATATTCCACAAATTGTAATATGCTATGTTTTTCTTCCTCCCTCCCTCCCTCCTTTCTTCCTTTTTTCCTCACTCCATCCCCCAGCCCCTGAGATAGGGTCTCACTATATTACTCTGGCTGCCTTGGAATTCACTGGTAAACCAGTCTGGCCTTCAATTCACGATGATCTTGCCTCTGCTTCCCGAGTGCTGGGTGGGTTAAAAGTGTGTGCCACTATGCCTGGCTTGTGTTTTCATTTCTATTCCATTCAAATTCTAGTTTTGCTTTAAATTTCTTCTCTGACCCCTAGGTTATTTAGAAGTATCTTGTTTAGTTTTCAAGTATTTGGGAATTTTCCAAAAATCTCTGTGTTCCTGATCTTTAATTCCAGTGTGTCAGGGAACATACAGTACATTATTTGAAGCCTTTATTGAAGCTTGTCTCTGTGCCCAGAAGAGAGGCTGTCTTTATAGATGTTCCCAGAGTCTGCTGTTGCTGGATAGGATGCTCTGTGTTTCACACATCACACCGGCGGATAATGTTGTTCAGGTCTCCCGTATCTTCACTAGTTTTCTGAATACTTAATCTGTCAGTTATTGAGAGTGGAGTGTTGCGTGTCAGACTGCAATTATACATTTCTTTATTTTCTATTGGGGTTTTGCCTGGTGCATTTTAAAGGAACGCTGTTGTTAAATGCATAGACATTTAGGACTGATTTATCCTCTCAACAACTGGCCCTCTGGTCATACTAAAATAGCTTCCATCATTCCTGACTTCGTGCTCCCTGAGCTGCAACTGTGAGGACCTTGAGCTGGGCACTCCATTTCTCAGCATGACCACCTTTCGCTGATGGGATGCGTGCTATGGGATGAGAAGCATCTCATGGAAAACACACCAGCCTTTGGGGCCTTGTCTGTAGCCTGGGGTTTTGATTAGTTTCACTGGGTGACAGGGAGACAGATGTGTCCCTACTCAGAAATTTGCATGTGATCGTCTCTCTTTTAGCATGTTCTTCCTGTAGAAATAATTCATTCAGATTTTGTCTTTTTTTTTTTTTAAAGGCAGGTCTTGTGTGTAACATGCTGGCTTTGAACCCACTGTGTGGCTGAGGTTGAACTTGAGTTTCCGATCCTCCTGCCTCTTCCTCCTGAGTTCTAGGACAGTATATGCCAGGCCTTCTGGCACAGTAGACAAGCTCCTACCATCTGAGCTACATTCATAGCGTATTAAATGTTATTTTATTTGTAAGGTCTTCCATGACCAAGACAACTACACTAGTATTTACCCACCCCTGTTATTTGTCAGTAAATACTGTTTAATAAATAGGTGAATTATCAAATACTGAACAATGTATATACAGTAACAAGTTCAATGGATTAGCTACATTATTCTTTGTTTTTCTAATTCTTAGGAAAGAATATACATGTAACTATTAAAAATTTACATTTATGCACATTCTTTGTTGCTTTCTTCCCCTTCTTCTTCTTCTTCTTGTTCTTCTTCTTGTTCTTCTTCTTGTTCTTCTTGTTCTTGTTCTTCTTGTTCTTCTTGTTCTTGTTCTTGTTCTTGTTCTTGTTCTTGTTCTTGTTCTTCTTCTTCTTCTTCTTCTTCTTTTTCTCCTCCTCCTCCTCCTCCTCCTCCTCCTCCTCCTCCTCCTCCTCCTCCTTCCTCTCCTTCTCCTTCTTCTTAATATATGAGGTCTCACTATGTAGCTTTGGCTGGCCTAGAATTCTCTATATAGACCAAGATGACCTCAAAACTCACAGAGATCTGCTTGCCTTTGTCTCCAGAGTACTAGACAAAAGACGTGAGCCATCCCTCCCAGCTTGCACTTTTAAAATAATTGCAGGCACCGTCTACTGGAATTTATACCACACTTTAGTACAGAATGAGTTAAATACATGGAAAGAAGTTTCTTTACTGTACAATGTTATCAGGAACATAGAGTATATTGTTAGGATTCTCCCCAAAGAACTATTTTTGGCACTTCGTTTTGGGCTGTGTTCCGCAGAAAACATTCAGAGAAACATTGCATAACACAGAGAGAGAACACCTCCTGGTACCAGTTGTGGCTCGGTCAATGTTATTTCTTTTTATTGCCATGTAAGCCTCTTTAATGTTTTTCTAAGTAACTTTGAACATTTGCTTCTCAGGGAGAAAACAGTATTTTCCAGAGTGCCTTTTAGAAGTTGTGATAACATTTCTTTGCAGCAGAGACAGGACGAGCATGGTCATAAGATTACTTTAGAAGCTCAGATCAGTGAGACTGGACCTGACTTAGCGTCTTAGGTTTTCTATGTGTTTTAAATGGGATAGGGTTTTTATGTGCTAAAACACCATAACCAAAGCAAGCTGGGGAGGAGAGGCTTATTTGGCTTACACTTCCACACTGCAGTCCACCATTGAAGGAAGTCAGGACAGGAAGAGTCAGTTGGGGCAGGAACCTGGAGGCAGGAGCTGATGCAGAGGCCATGGAGGGGTGTTGCTTACTGGCTTGCTCCTCATGGCTTCCTCGGTCTGCTTTCTTATAGAACCCAGGTGGGTGTGGTGCTCCTTCATCCATCACTAATTTAGAAAATGTCCTCCAGGCTTACTTAGAGCTGTATCTTAGGGGGGCATTTTCTCAGTTTGAGGCTCCCTCCTCTCTGATGACTCTAGCTTATGTCATGTTGACATAAAACTAGTCAGCACACTTAGCATATGGCAATGCCCACCTAGGCCTTCCCTAAGAATAGATACTAGATGCCCAGACTAGCACATTCTATAGCATAAATTCTCCCATTTTAACTAGGCTTAAAACATTTCAGCTGCAAATGGCTTTTAAAAGGATACCCCATATATAGAGAATGTTGTAATAACAACACATCTCAGTCAGGGATTTCTACCCGTCCTTGATCATTCAGTTCTCAGATAAAAGACACTAAACTTTTGTATTTATTATAACCCTATAATAGACTAGAGCTGGACAGGTGTCTAGTCTAAGCTTCCTGTGCTCTCATCCCCATGGGTGTGGTCATGTGTGCAGGCACATTTGGGAGGATGCTTCATAAGTTCCGCTCCCAGGAGGCTCACAGGGTTCTTGCCACATTACAAACCTGTTTCTTGTTTTATTTCAAGGAGCTACCGTAGAGATATCCTCCCAGGACCTGGGAGGATGGAGGCAGAAGACCATTTCATCCCTCTCTGTGTACCCCTGGGCTTTGGACCAAGCTGCCTTGAATTCTTTCCCACAGAGCTCTCATCTCACAGCCCATGGTCAGAGCTGTGGGCATCTCCTCTATACAGTCTGTCCACCCGTCGACTGTGGGTCCTCTTCAGTGCTTCCTCCTGGCTGTCTGGATTCTCTCCTGGTCTCTTGGACCCTTCCTTACCCTGGCTTGTACCTGTGTGGCTCACTTCATTCCAGTTCTGAATCAGGAAGCTCTGAACCTTAAGCAGAGTCTTAAAGTTGTTTGTTTGAGGTTTTCTGTTGTGGGGTGTGTATGTTTGTGTGTGTGTATACACACATATTTATACACACACACACCCCACACTGTTGGAACTACGTTGAAATGTACAGGTGTGTGTTGTTCAGTACATTATCCTTGCTTTGCATTATCACCACCCATTTCCAGAACTTTCTCACCTCCCCACACTGACACCCGTTTACCTATCTACACACAGACTTCCTTCCTGTTCACCCAGTCATGGGACCCATCATTCTACTTCCTGCGTTGGGAATGCTACATGCCTCATACGCATCAGTGGGGTTGTATACCTGTCCTGTCATAGCTGACTTCTACTTAGCATTGACTTTCCTTCCCTTTTCAAGCTGGATAATACCGCACTGCATTGTGTATCACTCCCCGATGCCACGCCTTCTAATGATAGACACTTGCGCCTTCTCCTCTTGTGACTGCTGTGAAAAGAACAGCTATGAATGTGGCCTGGACTTCTCTTTGGGTTCCTCTGCTCAGTCCCTTGCAATGTTGTGTCCCTGTTGATTCTGCTGGGCTAAAGCCTGAAGGCTGCTGAGCTCATCAGATCAGCCTCTTGCTTCAACCCAGTGCAGATGGAGAAGCGACTTGCCTGGAGCCACACCTGGCTAATGGGAAGCCAGGCCTCAGCCTCCTGACCCCACCAAGTATGTTCTCCATCTTCTCATGTTGACTTCTGCTTTGGCACAAGCTTTAAGCATGCAGAACAGCTGTTGGCACACACCTCTGTCCGCTTACAGGAGAAGCAAGTGTTCCTGCGCCTCTCCTCCCCATTTGGCTCCAGGCTCACTCTGTGTGCCAGCCTCTGGGACATCCATTGCCACAAAACATCAAAGAGCCATTCTCCAGACCCTTCCTGCCCAGGAGCTCTCAGACCCAGGCTCGTAACCTTGCTGTTCCTCTTCTTCTCAGTAAGAGCTCATTCTTTGTGAAGAGCAAAAGCCTGGCCGTCTGTCCCCTGGCACCCTTGAAAGCCAGGACATTGCCACCCTGGCTTCTGCCCAAAACTAGACACAGTGCTCTTGTCTTCTTTGGGGGGGCTGGACCTGGCTTTTCCCTGAACATTTGAATCCACATTCTTTCTGGGGAGCAGGAAGAGAGGAGGATATGGGAAGGGCAGGAAGGAATTAGAAAGCTTATTGAGAGAGTTTTCTGGGCTGAGGCTTTGACCTATTTGTGCTCAGCACCCCATGGCCAGCATTAGAGGGGCACATCAAGTGCCTCCAAGGAAGAACAGAGTAGAGTAAGAGTCAGCCTGTCTTCTACCCTTTGTCTTCTTTCGAAAGACAGTGATGTAGGGAATTTCCCTCTTTCCCTGTGGGAGTAAGTATGGCCACTGGCCTCAGGTGATAAATCCAGCCTTTACAGGTCAGTGTCTGACCCTTTCTCCTGGCTGTGTGAAGCCCTTCCTGCAGGAATGCTTCTGATGGCCTGGGGCAGGCTTTACAGGTAGAGAGCTCTCCATACTTGGGCCAGCTCCTAAATCCTTTCTTGCTTGTATTTGGTCTCAGAGCTATGCTAGCAGACTACTGACCAGATTTACTTTGCTGGCTACCAGCCAGGCTAAGGGCCTTGCAACGATTGTTCCTGCTAAGTCCTCCACACTCTGCTAGGTCAGGTAGGATGTAGAGGGCTAACGGGTAAGATGGACTCACTCGCCTTGCAGTAAACACAGATGCTCTGCACAGCTAATAAAAAGGAGACCAGCAGGTGAGTTGAGATGGCGAGATGGAACTGATGGTTTTGAGCAGGGGAGGCATGTGATCTGACTGGTGTCAGGCTTGCTTTGTCACGTGTGTAGAGGAATGAAACTGGGGTGCAATGGGGTGGGTAGCCTAGGGCTGTGGGGGAGGAAACGAGAAGGAGCAGGTTCCAGATCCAGTTTTAGGAGGAACCACAGGGTTTGTGGCTGGGGAAGAGGCATGGAATGAGGAAAGAGAAAAAAGCTGTGGAGTGGAACTGGGAATCAAGGGACTCATTTTGGACCTATCAAATATGGACTGCCTTTCATATAAAGAGCAGAGTCAAGGTGTTTCTAGAGGAAACGGTAGACTTAGAAGTGTAGACAGCTGTCTACCGCCAGGAGAGGAGGGGTGGAGCGTGGGTTTCAGAGAAGGGGAGGCTGATTTTTTTTCTTATATAATTTTTCATTAAGATATAATCCACAGCCGGGTGGTGCTGGTGCACATCTTAATCCCAGCACTCAGGAGGCAGAGGCACAAGGATCTCTGTGAGTTTGAGGCCAGTCTATCTACAAAGTGAGTTCCCAGACAGCCAGAACCATATAGAAAAAACATGTCTTGGAAAACCAAATAATAATAATAATAATAATAATAATAATAGAAAAGAAAAAAGAAAGGAAGGAAGAAAAACATATAGTCCACATGCGCAATTGCAGTTTTTAGCATGCTTGTTGCCTTAATTAGGGTTTCATTGCTGTGAAAAGACACCAAGACCATAGTAACTCTTTTTTTTTTTTTTTTTTTGGTTTTTCGAGACAGAGTTTCTCTGTATAGCCCTGGCTGTCCTGGAGCTCACTCTGTAGACCAGGCTGGCTTCGAACTCAGAAATCCGCCTGCCTCTGCCTCCCAAGTGCTGGGATTAAAGGCATGCGCCACCACTGCCCGGCTGTGGTAACTCTTATAAAAGAAAACTCGAGTTGGGCAGACTTACATTTCAGAGTTTTAGCTTCAAGGGTTGGAAGCATGGCAGCATACAGGCAGACATATTGCTTTAGGAGCCAAGAGTTCTACATCTAGATTTGCAGACAGCAGGAGACTGTGTACCACACTGGGCATAGCTTGAGCATAGGAGACCTCAAAGCCCGCCTCCACAGTGTCATACCTCCTAAAAGTGCCACCCCCTATACCAACCATTCAAAGAGATGAAGTCTGTGGGGGCCCATACCTACTCAAACCAACACACCTATCAAAGTGTTATAAATCACCAATTGATTCACAAATTAGTAATCACTAAAATTACAGCCATTAGTTCCCGAATGTTTTTGTACCCCCCCCAAACATTCATACTTGAGTAGCTACCCCTCATTCTCCCCCCCAGGACCCTAACTCAACTCTCTGCCCTGTGTAGTTTCCAGCTCTCACACCTCATATGCGTGGAGTCATATGGGATGAGTCTTGTGGGGCTTGGAAGGTTCTTTGAGTTGCTGTAGACATTCAGATTCTTCTCCTTCGTGTCTGGCTGACATTCTGGGATACAGATACACACGCTTTGCTCACTCTTTCATTGGTTCCTGGGGCTGTCTCCCCTTGGATGACTCTTGGCTCTTGGGTGGAGAGTGTTGCTGGAACACTCAGCTGCTTGTTTCTCTGTGGACTTAACGTTTCCAGTTCTCCTGGGTGTACTGCTAGGGGTCACATGTTTAACACTGCATCCCACCCACGATGTATGAGGGGTCCACAGACTTGGCGAGCCATTCTTGGGGGAACTGTGAAATTTATTCTTGTTTCTAAGATAAGAGTGGAGGTGAGAACAAAGGAGAAAGTGGTGACAGGGACTAGGAACCTAGCTGGTGGCGGCTGTGTTTAGAATCCTTAGGTGCTCAGGACTCTATTAAAGGGAGCTACCAGGCACAGCTTTCTCTTCCCAGGTCTGCATGTCTGCCCTCAGGTAGAATCTAAGGAGAATGTATTGGAGCCATTTGGGAGTGGGTGTTGGAAGAACAGCCTTAAGCTCTCCACAGCTGAGGCGTCTGTCTTTACCCTTCCTTTACTACCTGCTTGCTATCAGTATTTGGACATGTTCTGTTAGCTTCTTGCTCATAGGCAGGCAGGCATACGGAGCTAGATGCAAGGATGAGTTAAAAATCTACTCCATGGCTCATTGGCACACCAGCCTGAAGCTTGCTGGTCTCAGCCAGACTCAGTTTCTTCACTTGCGATCGGCTGGCTTCCCAGAGTGGCTGTGAAATGGAATCCGAGTTGTGGACCAGCCTTGTGTCTCTCCATTCTTCTCAGTTACCAGGGCCCCTCCTAAGCTCTGTTGTGTTCCCATGATGCTCCTGAATTCTGGTTATGTCACTGAGGCCTTTGCTGTCCTCTGCGACTTCTTCTCCTCAGTGTCTGTCAGTCTTTTCATCACTGACAAATGCCTGGGAGAACAATTTAAAAGGAAGAAAGGTTTATTTCTGCTCACCTTTGCAGAGGGTTTGGTTGATAGTCTGCCAGCTCCATCACTTTGGGTCTGAGGTGTGGCAGAGCGTCACAGTGGCAGGAATAGATAAAGTAGGAAGTTGTTTGCTAGGAAGCAAAGAGAGGGAGAGAGGCAGGGAGAAAGGGACCAGAGGCAAGAATCTCTTCAAGGGCCTGTCCCCAATGACCTACTTTCTCCACCTAGGCCCTACCACCTAAAGTTTTCACCACCTCCCAAAATAGAGCCACCAGATGGGGACCAAGCCTTCAGCATATTTTCTATTCCAACCATCACATTCCCATCCTTGAGAGCAGCATCAAAGGATGGGTAACCCTGGCTCCTCTAAGAACTCTGCAAAGTTATGGAGCGTCTTCCCAGAATGGGCACTCACACCTACAATTGGCTCACCAACCCAGGGGATCTTGGGCCCCAGTCTCCTCACTCTGTGCCCACAGCTGGAATAGTATCGAATCT
The DNA here is from genome assembly GCA_019843965.1 of Rhynchomys soricoides. Classification (NCBI taxonomy): domain Eukaryota; kingdom Metazoa; phylum Chordata; class Mammalia; order Rodentia; family Muridae; genus Rhynchomys; species Rhynchomys soricoides. Next base: position 3,386,933 of record JADRCH010000097.1, on the reverse strand, counting down.
TGAGCAGGCATCCCTGGAGCTGGTAGCTATGGAATATAACTTGCTGTTGTTCACTGGCCATCATGTTGAGAAAGCCGGTGTCATTGCCAGAGGGAATCCTCCCTCATGGCCAGGAAGCCAGCTGGAGGCTCTGTAAAACTTTGGCTCCATCCCTGGAGGCAGTCCGAGGTGGCCTGGCTTCCACAGCCTGCCAGTGCTTTGCAGCTGAAAAAAAGAAAAGCAGTTTCTCTTCAGGGGACAGTGAGTGGTTGGTGCACCCAGCCATGCCTGACCCAGAGAGTGATCACAGTTCTGACAGGAAGGAGCAAGCCTGTCGCTGTGTATGCTCTGTGAGGCGATGTGGCTCCATACAAACATAGCTAGGGAGGCTCAGGCTTTCCCACTTAACTTGCCTGGAAAATAGGCTTGATTGCCCTCTCTCCCCATAGTAGGCGTGGGGATTACAGAAAGAACAAACTCTGGGTGTAGTCCTTGGAGATATAGCATTTCCAGAAATCACTACACATTTTTTAAAAACTTTTTATTGATTCTTTGTGGGTTTCACATCACGCACCCCAGTCCTGCTCATCTTCCTGTCTCCTCATCTCCACCTTTGTTCTTGCAATCTCCCTCCCAAATAAAACACACAGCACAGAAAACATCTCATTGTAGTGTGTCATCATCTGTAGTGTGTCATAGTGTGTCCTACAGTCTGTCCCTCTGTCTTTACATCTTCACTTGCAGATGCTCATTGCAATGAGTCATTGGTCTGGTTCGAGTGAGGTCTCTGGCTTGTGTGACATCATCAATATTGGATTCTCATCAGTACTCCTCGAGGTAATCCTGTTGTTTCCCTGTGTCATGGAGATCCTGTAGCTTTGAATCAGCAGGCCTGGCCTTTCATGAGTCCCAACTGTTCACAGACAATATAGATTTGGGGTGGGCCCACTTGGAGTCTTGGATCTGGGTCTAGGTGGTAGATGAGATGGTCAGCCTGCCTACTCTCCCTTATCCACACCACCAGGTCGAGCCCTGCCCTGACTAGCCCACACGTCATCCTGCCACCCACAGGAAGCAGGGTCAACTCTCCAGCCCTCATGCCCTCAGGCTGGCTCACCTGTGCCTTTGCCATTAGGGCCAGCTCTACTATGTTGCCCAGGCCAGGTGCAGGGCCAGCTCTCCCAAGTGCAGCAGCCACAAGAGACAAGACCAGCTCACCCATTCTCCTGACCCCAGGGCCAGCTCTCCTGACTACCTCAGGGGAGGTCATCGCCCATGTGTACGTTCTCTCTCTCTCTCTCTAGTGTCACCTCGCTCATGTCACCTCACTCATGGCAGAGGAGTGACAGGACTGGCTCTCCCTCGCTCTCACCCTTGAAATCACTATCTTTATTGTTCTGTATTCTGGAACTCTTGTGTCCTCCTGATCAGTGAAAGCTGAAAAGTCAGTTCTTAATGCTTCTTAACCCTAAAAGGACCATTTCACCAAGGTCATTCCTCACCTGAGTCATGAGATGTACCTTGTGTTTCTGCCTACCTTGAACCCACCTTGGAGCTGCATCTGGGGAAGACCCAACAGAACAGTGCCTGGCTCCTGATCTCTGCCACTCACTATGAAGTGTAGAGCTGAGGCAGGTTACAAGGCACAGGTCTGAGGAACTGAGGGCACAGACTAGAAGAAGACTCCAGAGATGACAGTCAGAGGCTGAGGCCTCCCATGAGGGAGACCTCCTCACAGGTCTGCCTCTGAGCTAAAGGGTGTCTGGGACAACCAGAGAGAAGGGGAATAGGTTTCCAGGTTGGAGGTCATTGCTTCAACATGTGTTTGGAATCTGGACAGTAGTCTGGATCTAGGTAGGCCAGACCCATATCTAGATAAAAGCAGGAAGAAGAGAGCAGAGAAGGAAGAAGAGAAAGGAAAAAGGAAGAAGGAAAGGGGGAGACAATCTTGACAGATACATCAAAGGCCCAGGCTGGCACCCTTCCATACTGGCTGTCCGCCCACCCAAGACTTGTGCAGTGCTAGTGTGTGGGATTAGATCTTAGAGCAGCCTGCACGTGGTCCTGCTGTACTGGTGTTTTCTGTCTGGAGACTCTGTCTGCCTCCCAGTGCTGCCTGAGCCACTGCAGACTGGCAGAGCACCTCTTCCCCCACAGTGAGTAAGGCTTCTCCTTACTTATCCAGAGGCCTCCTACCTTCAGAGCCAAGGAGGGAGAGCAGGCAGAGGTGGGCCCTTGAGGCTCCCCTAGGAAGGTTGCGCGGCAGGACGTGGAATGGGGTCTGTCTCAGGAGTCTCCAGGCATGTGAGTCAAAGCAGAAGCTGTCACCTCCTCCTGGCTGCATGTGCCCTCAGGCCAAGAATAACTTTGAGCCATTTGTGTCTTCAGTTTTATATGTTGACTGTTACTGATATATCAGGTTGTGTGTGTTTTGATCATTCATAATTTTCTATAATTATTTTTTAAATGTTAATAACATATATTGTACAAAACAATGGACCTTGCTGTGATACCTTCATGCATGTTTACAATTACTTCCATGATCCTCTCTTGTCCCCTACCCCTATCTTTTTTTCTTTTCAAATAGTCTCTTTTTACACACACACACACACACACACACACACACACTTAAAAATAAAAATAATTTAAACATTTAAGCTAATGTTCCCCTCCTCTTCTCAACAAGCATTTTTTTTTTAAAAAATACCATAATTGCTTTAGATTTGAGAGAGCTTTATATTTGGAAAGAAGACATTTCTTACTTCAGAGCCCTTCAGATATTGAACTTGCTGGTTAGGCCTATTCAGCATGTAACTAGTGACCATCTCCTGGCCCATCCCTCATTCAGAAATCATTGTAGATTTTAGTTCTAAATAATCATGCATCCTCTTGCTCTGTATCTGTGCCGCTGCGATTTGAACCTGGGACTTCATACATGCGAGGCAAGTGCTCTACCACTGAGCTATATCACAACCCCCCGCCCCTTGACCTTTTTTACCTTTATTTTCTGGTAAGTTGCTTGGTTCAATGTAAACTTCTCATCCTCCTACCTCAGACCTGACCACCAAGCCTGGCTTCCACTGTCTTCTAATTGAGTGACAAGTTTTACTGCATTCAAATGTTTGCTCTTCCGTTTGCCTGCCACCATTTATAATGACATTCATCTTTCTCTTCCGTGGATTTAGTTTTTACTTTAATGACTTATGGTCTCTAAGCATGATGGTGTTCCTGCAATGTCAAATATGAGTGTTTCCCTTTCTAAAGAGTTTTTGTGTTGGCATTATTGTTTATAATTTTATAGATAGACTTTTCTTGTAGCCCAGGCTGGCCTTGAAATCTCTATGTAGCCAAGACTGACCTTGAACTCCTGTTTCTTCTGCATTACCTCCCAAGTGCTTACAGGGGTGTTCCACCATGTCTAGCTTCAGAGGAGTCTCTTTTACTTCCAGGTTCATATTGAGCTTTAACCTTTGAATGTCTGTTTTTTTTCCTTTTTTATAATAGAGACCTTCAAAGTCTGTGAGTATAATAACTACAACATTATTATTATGATTTCTGATCTCACATTCATCTCTTCCCATGCATGTGAGAAACCATACCACTTGCATGTTTTGTTGATTGCCATGTAGATAGGGTTTATTTAGGGGAAGGGGCAGAACCGGAGGAATCCAACCTGCCTTAGAATCTCCAGATCCCTCACTCTGTGGCTGTCCTTGCCACCTGCCCACTGATGATTCTACGTGAGACTCTCTCACCTCTTCTTGGGATCGGACTCAAGGCATTGCATGTGGTCCTCCAGGCTCAGCAGCTATGTGAGAATCTGATCCCCACAAGCTCTGTCCTCCCTGTCTTCTTCACTTCAGTTGCTCAGCTCAGGACCCAGCAGCATCCTTAGTGCAGCTGTGTCTTAGAAGGTGTTCATCATCTGGTCACTTCTCTTCCCAGCGTGGTCCAGTCACTGTCTTGTCTAGACTACCATGAGGCTCCTAACTAGTTCTCTGCTTCCATTGATTGATGCTTGCCCTCTGACCCCCCCCCCCCCCAGCATTGGACTAGCCTTTGCACAATATCCTTTGGATGGTATCATTCTTTGCCCACATTCTCCGCTGGACCTCATCATGCTCACGCTCACACATACACACACACACACACACACACGTACACACACACAGGGCTTAAAGAGGCCCTTCTAACTGGCCTGGTTTCTTTGGAGCTCTCCCCACCTGAGAGCTTCAAGGTGGAGGCCCTGTTTCCATGAATGTGTAGGAGGAACTGGAGGCAGAGAGTCAGGCAACCCTGACCCCAGAGAACCTCAGTTTGAAAGAGCTAAAGCAGAAATTCAAACCTAGGTCTGGGGTTTCCTAGAGGGACTTGTGAAAGTTGACCTCTGGCTTCATGAGACTTGTCCTTGGGCCACAGAATTGAGGTCCAGTGACCAAGGAGGTTGAAATGAGTCAGGAAGAGCCTTACACAGACTCTGAGGGGGCTGGAAGTGGGGATAGCAGCAGCAGTAGCTTGGGGTTCTACAGCCTGTGGTGACTCCAATGGGAGCGGGAGCAGCCCCTGAATGACTTCATTCCTCTCCAGTTCTGGACACAGCTGGGCAGGAGGAGTTCAGTGCCATGCGGGAACAATACATGCGCACAGGAGATGGCTTCCTCATCGTCTACTCTGTCACTGACAAGGCCAGCTTCGAGCACGTGGACCGCTTCCACCAGCTCATTCTGCGTGTCAAGGACAGGTGAGGGCAGTAAACAGGGCCTTCCTACTCTCCTATGGAGGCTCGATCTTCCCTCTCCCTCCTCCCCCTCCTCCTCCCTCCTCCTTGCCTCCTCTTCCTCGCTCCCTCTCCTCCCCTCCCTACAGATTTCTCTGTTATTTCCTCTAAGGCAGCAGTTCTCAACCTGTTGATCACGACCCCAGGGGTTGGATATCAGATGTTTACATTACGATTTATAACAGTAGCAAAATTACAGTTACAAAGTAGCAACAAAATAATTTTTTTGGTTGGGGGTGTGTGTCACCACAACATGAGGAACTGCATTAAAGGGTCGCAGCATTAGGAAGGGTGAGAACCACTGCTCCTAGGTCTCCCCTGACTCTTTCCTTGCTTCCTAAGCTGCTCCCAAGGTGCCAAGCCTTATGCCCCTCCTGTTTTCATAAACTCCCTTAATCAAGCAATCATTGATAACGACTTTGTTTCCCACCCAGCCCCGATTTAACCAAATTGCATTATATGCAAAGAAAAAGTGAATTTCCTCTCCAGAACACATCGAAATTGATTAAATTGCATTTGACTACAAGATTTACAAGTCCCTCGTTAATGGCTTTTTTTCTTCATACTCTGTAACATAATTTAATCACCTAGTGTCTGGTTTAAGTCTGTCTAATACTGCCAGTCAAAGAAGCAATGCAAAATGTAAATGAAGGAAAAGAGCAAGCTTTGATTAAATCCCAATAAAGATGGAGAAACCCGGGCAATGACCATTCCACAGGAAGAAAGGCTTATAGCTTTGCCTGGCAGGGGGACACAGACATCCAGAGCAAGCTGCACCTGATTAGTGTAAGTTCAGCCCATGAATATATGAACCTCAAAAGGGACACACTATGTGCTCCCGTGGTGGAGAAATCTTAATTTACTTGCTGATCAAATAAATAAAAAATAACATTTTTCATGTTTCAACTTTTAGGTTTCCTTTTTAAAATGTGAAAATATTCAATATTACCCTAAACACCATGGGCTGCTGTTTTGTTTCGTTCACCTGTCCGTAAGATGCTAATGGGGCATGCCTCGACATCCTGCACTTCTGGGGGTCCCTCTTGTGGGATCCATTCTCCTTTTGCTGCTGCCATTTACGTGCAGTGCCAGCCCCTGTCCCTGCTGCCATTTACGTGCAGTGCCAGCCCTTGTCCCTGCTGCCATTTATGTGCAGTGCCAGCCCCTGTCCCTGTTGCTCTTCATGAGTCCTGGTTGAGGCCTGCATGGTTGGTATATCAGAGCCTTGGAGAACTGAGGAGAGTCTGGGAAGCCAGGGCCCACACCAACAGCCTCAGGCCAGCCTCAAGGCTAGCCCTGCAACAGACCCCAGGCTCCTTCTGCCTGAGCCCCTGTCTCCTCTTGTAAAGAATAGGCCCACTGGTGAATTGCTGTGGGGGTAGGCTGGCTCAAAGTCTGGTTGGCATCACCTGCTGGTGTAGGAGGATGAATCTCACTGTTACTATCTGAATTCTCCTGTTTCCTAGGGAGTCCTTCCCAATGATTCTCGTGGCCAACAAGGTGGATTTGATGCACCTAAGGAAAATCACCAGGGACCAAGGAAAAGAAATGGCGACCAAATACAATGTAGGTGGACGTGCGTGTGTGTGTGTGTGTGTGTGTGTGTGTGTGTGTGCGCCTGCCTCAGGGCTATATGTGAAAGTCCATATACCATCCCTCCTGCAGTGTTGGTCTTTGGACTAAGGCCTCCTACTCAGCCACAAGACTCCAACAGAGAGGCCACAGGATGCAATGCTGGGGGGTATTATTTGAAACAAGCAGAGAAAACACCCTCTGCAGCCCTAAGAGGCTCTGGGGTAGAGGTGTGAACAGCTGCCTGCCTTCAGAGTGCTCTGGTAGCTGTGGTATTCAGCATCTTCCTGGCTGAGGGCTGCAATGCCTGAGGTAACACATATCCAGCACTGGGCTGTGCAGAGGTAATAGCTTTTCCTGCTCAAGAGCTAGCACTTGGTTATGCTGAATCACTGCCGTCTGCTCTGTTCACTGAGCAACGCCCCCTCCAGGTCCAGCAGTGTGCTGGGGAAGCATGGAGAGCAAGTGCTCTACCCTTACATCCATAGGCATCTTTATCCCTATGTGGGAAACATTGTCACTGATTCACCTATACCCATCATAAGCGTTTGAGCTTTCTCAGTTCAGTGCAATGTCCTTGCCCTCTCCTTATTGCTGGACCAGGTCTCTACTCCTCACCCCCATATTGGCACAGTGCACTAGCCTCCTTGGGTCCTGCCTACCAGCCAGAAAGTCAGCCACAAGGTAGCCCTATCTCTACCCAGCGGACTGCATGTAGAGAAAGGCATGCTGGGAGCTAGTTTTGTCTGCCTTCTGTATTCATTCCTTTATTAATTCTATCATCCTAGGTCCTGGAGAGCAATGGTTCCCTGTCTTTAGGTGCTTACACTTAGTGATGGAGACAGGCAAATAAGTAAAGTAAATTACAGTCTGTCTGGAGGTGACAGTTCCTATGGAAACAAACAGGTCAGGAAAGGGGGGTCAGGAATGGGAAGAGGAAGTGTCTTTTTAAATAGGGTGGGCTGAGTCCATTTCAGCAGAGTCTTAAGGAGACAGAGGAATGACCAGACAGGTTTCTGAGAAAAGAACATTCTAGCAAAGGATTCTTATCTGTGAGCCCCAGGGTTGGGGCTTGCAGGCTGGCAGATGAGCCACAGTGGCTGAGCCAGGTATGTGCGGTGAGTCATGAGAAGTTCAGTCAGCGAGCTGACTTAAGCAGTTATGGTTCCTATAGAGGCCGAGAGGCTGGCCACTGGAGGGTTTCGGAGAGATGTGACTCGTGAGTACACTGTCTTCAGACGAACCAGAAGAAGGCATCGGATCCCATTAGAGATGGCTGTGAGCCACCATGTGGGTGCTGGAAATTGAACTCAGGACTTGTGGAAGAGCAGTTGGTGCTCTTAACTGCTGAGCCATCTCTCCAGCCCTGCAAGAGATGTGACTTGTAACTGAGCAGCTTCTCTCCTGTGACATGTTGACAGTAGTGCACTGGGGAAGGAGAAGAACAGAGAGTCACACAGGGGCTGCCCCAGTGCCCCACAAGAGGCTGAGAAGCACATGAAGGTGGCAAGATTTGGTCTGTACATCTTAGAACCAACAGCATTTGCTCACAGATTAGATATGGGGTGAGAGAAAGGTGATCAGCAGACAACTGTGTTTGCAGACCCCTAGACACTGAGGATGGCTGAACTCCTAGGAGGGTGGGATATCAAGGGGATCTGGCTGTGGGTAATTTCCTACCTCTCTTCTGTGTGTATACAGGGCTACAGTGTCCTGAGCCATAAGTAGGGTTCTACCTGGTTCTTATCAGGAAAGAATGCCTACCATTCACAGGCATGGTGTCTGGCTCATAAGACACTCCAAAGCTGACCTACCGCACAGGTGCCCGTGGGAGGCCCAAGTAGAAGGCTCCTTCTGAGCTCAGTCTCCTCACTGCAGGATGGCGCTTGCCTCTGGGGTTAATTCAGCAAAGGTGGAAAAAGGGAGACTGGGAAGCCAAACAGCTATTCCACTGTGGAGGGCACTGTCCTTTTAGAGTTAGCAGAGGCTCAAATAAAAATGTCAAACGCCTCAGCTGGGGCCTTTGTTTGTCTCTGCATTACAGTAAGACCTCTGCTTGAAGCTACTGCAGCTTGCTATCTTCTGACCTCACAGGATAATAACATATGGATAATGTCCTCTGTGTGACCCAGGCAAAGCTTCCCTAGGCAAAGTTAACTGCCCTAACTCTGAAGCTTGCGCTGCCACCCTCTCTGTGAATTTAAGGAACTCACCTTCTTCACCACACTTAGCTTCTTTGAATGTACCAGAATCAAAGGCACTAATTTTGTGATCAGGAAAAATAAGCTATGGAAAGTTACAAAATCATGCGGTCTAACCCCTGTCAGCTTAGTTCCTTTACAACCAGGAGGCCAGGGCATGTTTTCCCGAACTCTCAAGCCCCGTGTGTGGAGGGATGAGCACTTCTGGGTTCTCTGGGATACCCATCATAGGACCTAGAATTGTGTCTTATCCTCCCAGAGCCTTTGTTCCACTCTCCTGGTCCTTAAGGTTTGGTGGGGACCTTGGGGTCCCATCAGCCACAGCTTCCATGGGCCACTCCCGATCTGCGAGAGACTATCATCAAAGCATCATCCTTGGGTAAATATGGCCAAGCTCCCAGCTTCTAGAGCAAACAAAAGTGAGGCTGGGCTGGAGAGCTGGTGGTAAGAGGCCAGGGTGACCTAGGTCCAGAGTCCTTCTCAGCTCATACCTCTTCAACATTCCTTCCCTACTGAAGTTCACTCTGGAGGAGTCCAGAGAAAAGTTCAGAGGTCACCCCAAAAGAAACATGAAGAACGCAGTATGAGAGAACTCAGTGTGAGAAGCGAAACAGTTTGCTCTCGAGTATAAAAAGACTATTTTAGGGAGAGTGAGTATCTCTGTGACTAGAGGACATGGGGGTTACAGAAGCCGTTAGCCAAACTCTCCAGCCTTACAAGGCAAGAAGCTACAGAGCTTTGGGGGTTCTGTCAGATCCTCGGAACCTCCAGAGTTTTGTTTTGAGACAGAGTTTCTCTGTGCAGCTCTGTCTGTCTTGGTACTAGCTCTGTAGACCAGGCTGGCCTCAAACTCACAGAGATCCACCTACCCTTGCCTCCCGAGTTCTGGGATTAAAGGTGTGAGCCACCACTGCCCGGGTTAAAGTGTATGTTTTAAAAGGAAGAGGGCTCTGTGGGTCATGGTGCCAGGTTGACCAAGCTGAGCTTTGCTTTCCAGATCCCATATATAGAAACCAGTGCCAAGGACCCGCCTCTCAACGTGGACAAAACCTTCCATGACCTAGTTAGAGTAATTAGGTAAGCATTGTGCCCTCCCTGACAGTTGTGCCCTCCCTGACAGTTGTGCCCTCCCTGACAGTTGTGCCCTCCCTGACCACACCCTCTGGGGTGGGAAGGGGGAAGCCAGACTACTGCAGGAACATTTGAGGAACTTAACTCCTGAGAGATTGGGTAGTTCCAAGCCTCGTTTGCCATTTCCTGTGTCTCTTCGAATTTCCCCCTGCCCTTTACCCCTCCCTACACTGCCCCCAGGTATAATCAGGAGGGTGAGTGGGAGCTGCAGGCATGCTGTGGAGATCAGGAATTCTAGTAGCTCTGAACCCCAAGCTTTCAACATATCCAACACAGCAAAGAACAAGCCCCTCTTTCTACCATTGCCCTTGATATTAGAGGCCCTGAGGCAGCACCCCAAAATAGCCAAGTATGGTCCCTGGACTCAAATTCCAGAGACACTGTGTGTGTGTTCTAAGACCCACAAGCTGTGACAGTAGCCTTGAGAACAGACTCATTGACCTTCGTTTCTTTCTTTCTTTTTTTAAAGATTTATTTATTTTGTGTATACGAGTACACTGTAGCTGTCTCTAGACATACCAGATCCCATTACAGATGGTTGTGAGCCACCATGTGGTTGCTGGGATTTGAACTCAGGTCCTCTGGAAGAGCAGTCAGTGCTCTTAACCACTGAGCCATCTCTCCAGCCCGGACCTTCCTTTCTTTAGAACCATATTCACTTCCCATTGGATGAGGAAGCTGCGTCCTGGCTCTGTTCCCTCCAGATCCAATCCAGTTTCTAAACTTTAATGTCCTCAACAGTTAAACCCCTGTCTTCAGTACCTTATGCCGGTGACTCAGAGGCTGTTGGTCAGCTATGAATCAGACCTAAGCCTGTAATAGTGCCCTTGTGTGCCACCTCTTGGTCCCCTGCCATGTGCACACCCCTGCACTCACCCACACATGCCCCACAGCCCGAGTTCATCCTTCTTTCTCTACACAGCCCTCACCTCACATTTGTGTTGGCAGTCGATGGGCTTCCCAAGCTGCCGTGTACTGCTTATGGAACTGTGGCACCAAAATCAACCCCTGGGCCTGTTAACAGAAAGTATGTAAAAGCTCAGGCATCCAGTTGATGAGTTATTTTATCTAAAGTATGAAAAAGAAAAACGAGCACAAAGACCAGCTCTGTTGTAAAGCCTGGCAGGCTTATGGTATGAATAAACCTGTTCACCGCTAGACAGCAGAGGATTCTCATTTTCCCTTCCCTTCCTCTCTCGATTCTCAAACTAAGAGATGCCACGCAGCCTGGTCTCCTTGGGTGGCCAGGACAGCAGTGTTCTCAAGCTGTCCCTCCAGCCTAGGGCTGTCAGAGACTCAGGAGTCTCAGAGAGAAGACAAAGGAAGCAGAAGGCTTGTTCTGATGTTGTCTTTGCTTCCTTCATTGTCCAATAGGCAACAGGTTCCAGAGAAAAACCAGAAGAAGAAAAAGAAGACAAAATGGCGAGGAGACAGGGCCACCGGCACTCACAAACTGCAGTGTGTCATCTTGTGACAGCCTGAAGGCCTGGGCATAGCAACCGTGAACTGCCAGCCCCGGGACCAGCCCACTGCCTAACTGCACTGAGAACCATTTCTAACCACAGCCCTTGGCTCTGGACTGGGCACAGGAAGGGAATGAGGGAGGAGGGGCAGAAGCAGGCAGGGACTGGCTTTGCAGCCTCTCCCAATAGACAGGGCGACCCTCCAAACCCTCTGTGTGTTGATTGAGCCCAGTTTCCAGTCTCTTGGTGGGCTTGTTGTTTCTTTTAACTCCATAGGGCTGGTTTGCTGTGGAAGTGCTTTATCCACATACAACGCACCAGACAAGCCATGAGCAAGCTTCTCCCTGACCCTGTCCCCAGTGTCTGAGCTCTTGTGTCTTTTGTAGATTTTTAAATTATTTGAGTAATGATTATTTTATTAAAGAGGTCTGTGCCCATTGCCTGGCAAAGCCCCAAGTTTTTGGCAGACCTCTGATAAATGTCTGGAACAGGGCTGTTGTCTTCTGAACTGAGTGTTCCTTGCAGTGCCATACTCCATCTAGGATGAAAGGCAGAACTGATTGGAGTCTTATCAGAAGCCTGGGGTCAAATCCAGGAAGCAAACTGACCCCAGAGACTGGAGAGAGGGGGTGGATTTACTTGGAGGGCTTTAGTGTGGTTGAAAAATGGTTGAGATTAGAAAATAAAACCCCCTCGCCACTACGTCCCCACCCTCAACCCCACCCCTACTGAAGTGAGAACTAGCTGCGACCGGTTCACCCCTGGAGGGGATTTCCTTTCCCTGAGAAAGTGTGGCCGGGCCAGTGACTGGCTTTGCAAAAGCACTTATTGCTTTCCAGGCAGTGGGTAAATTCTGTGTTCAGATGTGGACAAGGCCCTAGGCTTCTCAAAAGTGTCCCTGTTTGCTCTCAGACTATGTATTGCTGTGCCTCTGACACAAACATAGGGCCATGTTCACGGAGGTGAATGTGACACCATCCAGAAAGCTCTGAACTGAAAGCACCTGATACTATTTTCTCGGAAGCCCCAGGACCTGAAGCCATTTCCACCTGAGTCAGCTGACCTTTACCTTTATAAGTCCAGCAAATGAGCAAACCCCTTCTAGCATGAGCAATATGGCTGCCTTTTGGTACACACTTTCTTTGCTCTCTTAGGTCAGAGGGGAAGAAAGCTGAGCTGATGACATGGTCTACACACTTATTTCAGCAGGGACACCTCCTGCCACGATGCACCCCTCCCTCTCTGGTGCTGCTAGTGGGGTAGAGATTGGCTTTTTACAGCTAAAGATCTGAATGGAGGGACTGCAAGAACAAAGTACACCCTGTGAGAGTGTCAGAAGCAGAGGTGGCATAGTTAGTGAGCTCATTTGCTGACTCACCTTGCAAAATAGAGGCTCCCCACCAGGTGGCTGGGCCAATATGGAGAAAGAAACTCATGGAAGGAAATCCAAGGAAACAGCACCAAGTGGATGTCCAGGCTCATGATTCTTTTCCAATCCACAAAGTCCTAAATTGTTCACACGCAGGGTCATCAGGACAGCAGGCTGCAGAAGGAAATGACCTATGCTTTTGCTAGCTAGAGATCAAACTTCCTACTTACCAAACTGCCATCCCGCCCCGATTTTTTTCTGTTCCTGAAAAGGAGACCAGAGAACGTGCCAGATGAGGTATCTCACCATTCTCAGATCCTGTAATACTTACGAGTATTTTCAACACCAAAAGGACCAGGCTTTCTCCAGCCTGGACTCCCTAAGCCACACCCATAGCAGCTACAGCCTGGAAAGAGGACAGATGGAAGAAAGGTCAGGATGCTCTACACTCAGGGTAGCAGCCACTGCCAGAGAAGCCATGTCCTGCCACCTGCTACCTGCACACCCTTGCTTCTGTGGACCAGCACCTCTACTGTGCCGAGTGGAGACTCTCCCTGGAAGCAGAACAGCTGCCTAGACCAAAGCCCGGAGTCACACAGCTAACTAGAAGGGAGGCTCCCAGCACCCAGCCCTCTCAGAAGAAGCAGTGCATTCAGACCCATTGTCCAGGGCATCCACTGTAAACTGCCCACATCCTAAACTGACTCCACGTGCAGGTGGACAAACTGGCTGACATCCAGCCATCTCTTCTGGTTCAGGGCATTCATCTTCCATAATCCCATTTCCCTCACATGTGGCATGGGTAGATGACACCTCAGAGTTAGGAATGAGCCCTCTGACAGAGTTTCCAGGGAGGCTTAGTAAAGTGTGTTCAGTGCATCTTCATCACCAGCTGACAGGGGATGTCAGGAGACCTGGTTGGCCGTGACACCACATGACCAAGGACCCTTTGGGTCTGTACGGAGCTGTCATTCCAAGGTTCCCTCTGGTTTTTCAGAAACTTGTGTTCCCATCACATCTGGTGTACCCCTGCAATCCCTTCACCTCTGCTTCTATTGTGTGCTTATTTTCTTCCATCTAGAAGAGGATTTCTTCCTAGCAGAGGATTACTCTGCTACTTCTTTAGAGGTTGGTTTTCTCTGCCTAGCTATCCCCTCTCCCCCAGTACAGGGCTATGCTATGGCTCCCACCTTCCCAAGCACCTTGCCACACAGGGAACACCTGGATGTTTCCCTTAGGACTCTCCCCTCCCCCTGCTCTTGCTGTGGAGTACCTGATTGGATTAGTGTGGCCTGTCTTGCCTGCCAGGAGATATGACCCACTGACCATGCCAGCTCTAACCCCAAAGCCCCTCAGACCCACCACACTAAGTCCAGAGCCACAGAGGGGTCGGTCCCTTCTTTTAGCAGCCCACCTGGTTGGAGACTCCACATCGGGTCGGGTTTACCTAGAATGCCAGATACTTGAAACACTGAGCCCTTTGCGTGACAGTATTAGCAGGTGGCCGTTGTCAAGTGACGGGCCAGAGTGATGCCTGGACATCTTGTTGACGCTTGAGCCTTTTATGTACTTTTTATCAAGTCTTTGTGTATCTCTACTTATTAATAAAGAAACCAACAGAGATCCTGTCTTACTTCCTCTTCCTCAAACACTCCCAGTTTTTTGAGCTCTTAGTTCTTTACTGAAACACTCACCTCTTCAGAGCACAGCCTTGGGCTCAGCCAAACCTAAAGAGCAAGCATATTGGTGGCCATGAAGGTGTCTTCCTCTTCAGGAGCCTGTAGAGAGAATATCTTATGTCTGTATTGATGTGGTATCTGTCAATAATAAATCTAATGGCCTATGCCTTGACAAGAAATAGGATCATCGATTATAGGAAGATTTGGCACAAAAAACAAATGGGCTCCCAGGTGTGTTGTTCTGTTTTTCAGCTCTTGGGATTTTCTTTAAATGTAGGCAGTAGCCAGCTGTGACAGTGTATGCCTTTAATTCTAGCACCCAAGAGGCACAAGCACAGAATATCAATAAGTCTGGAAGCCAGCCTAGTCAATACAGTGAGTCCCGGGCCATCAAGGGCTACATAGTAAGACCTTATCTCAAAAATAAATAAATAAATAAATAAATAAATAAATAAGTAAGTAAGTAAGTCAGTGGTCTTGCAGATAGAGGGAAATCTCACCACCCACTGTCCAAGCTGGGAATTCTTCACACATCTAAATAAAGAGTAGAACATTCTGTGCAATGAGGATGCTCCCATTCCCAGGATTTTCACCCTCTGTAACTTCTGGGGCTGTAACATCATGCCAAATAGTTCACCATCATGCTTATGTGAACATTTAAACACATAAAAAGGGCTGAGTCCACACCAAGCAAAGAACCTATGGGGACTTTCAGTACAGGGTACAGCTGACCACGCTTTCTCAAACCCATCCTTTTGTTCAGTTCTGAGACCTGTGCCTGGGCAGAAGTAAGATCCTGGGATGCATGCTTCTCAGTGCATCCGCCAGACCAGCAGCCCAGTTACTAGAAATATCCATTATCCTGCCTCACCTCAGACCCCCAGTTGAGCTGAAGCCCTGCGCCGTGTTTGACAAAGCCTCCGTGGTGCTCTGATGCTCCCTAAAGTTTGAGAATCACCAAGTCACAAAGTTTCCATCTTGTGGAGATAAACAGTGGCAGAGGTGTTTCTTCTGCAAGACAGGAGTGGTCCTATTGGAGGATGATGCTCAGCTCATTCCTCCTTTTTTTTTTTTTTTTTTTTTTTTTTTGGTTTTTCAAGACAGGGTTTCTCTGTATAGCCCTGGCTGTTCTGGAACTCACCCTGTAGACCAGGCTGGCCTCAAACTCAGAAATCCGCCTGCCTCTGCCTCCCAAGTGCTGGGATTAAAGGCGTGCACCACCACTGCCCAGCTATGCTCATTCCTCTTTGCTCCCTGCATCTAATTAATAAGGGTTCTCCAACATCTGGAACCCAAGACCCCAGGAGAAGGGTTATTGACCTTAACTCCAGAGTTGCAGGTGGGGTGGCTGATACCTTGAAATTATATGCAAAATGACAGCTACCATGCCCTCTTCTGGGTTCATGATAGACCCATTGTGTTGGATTCTCACTGTGCCGCGGGTGCTGCTCAGTGTGGAGATGTAGCAGCCTCTCTAGGGCTCTTCTCTGATGCCAGGCTCTTCTGTAGTTTCACAGACATGGAGAATAGGAAGAGGAAATGAAAGGAGTGAAGATCCAGATACTCTGAAGAAGCACTGACAAAATTGTTAACTGAGTGGACATTTCCCTTCCATGACATCCTGCAGGAGGGGACAGGGTTAAGCTGCCTTTTTTCCAGTTCCCCCTACATGATCAAGTGTGTGACCCACATGACTCAACTACCTCCTTCCCCATTGTGGCAAACACTGTTGTGATTTTATGTGAGTGTGTGTGAGTGTGTATATATGCATGTGATTCTATGTGAGTGTGTATATGTGTGTGAGTGTGTGTGTGTGAGCATGTATATATGTGTGTGATTCTATGTGTGTGTGTGAGAGAGAGAGTCTGTGTGTGTGTGTATGAGTGTGTGTGAGTATTCGTGTGTGATTGCATATGTGTGTGTATGTGTGTGAGTGTGTATGTGTAATTCTCTGTGTGTGTGTGTGTGTCTGTGAGTGTATATGGAGTATGTGTGTGTGTGTGTGAGTGTGCATGTGAGTGTGTATATGTATGTGTATATTTGTGGTAGTGCTGGGGATTGAACCCAGGACCTATTCATTCTAGGCAAGAATTCTCACCTATATTCCCGGCCCCACAGGCAACTCTTAATTTTCATTAAAGCAGGTCCTCTTGGAGGCTGGTCACAAACACAGTGATATTCCATTTGTCTATGGTCCTTGCATGTTTATGCCCTCAGGCTCAGGGAAGAAGCTGATAGCACAATGGTGATTCCTAATGTCTATAAAATAAATCAATAATTATTATAGATATCGGCCTCCATGCCTTAAAATTCAAACATCTTCATTCAAATGTGCTTTCTTTGCCCCTGGTCTCATGGCTTGTAGCAGACCCAAGGTCACTGCAAATTTCAAATAGTTTCCCAAGGTCATGATCTCATGGTGACCGCCACATCAGACTCCATTCCATGGCCTCTCTTCTCAAGTTAACCCCTGCTCAGTTTCTACAAAGAAAATCCACCCTCAAAACAACTCCTGAACTTTGCTGAAGACTTGTAGGCCCTAAGATGGCCTCTCAGTTGGCCTCTGCTGCCAGACCCTCTCCTAGCTTAGCTCATCCCCTATGTCAAACGCCCTCTCCCCAGACCCTTTCAATGAAGATGCTTTTTAAAAGCCACATCCCACAATTTCTTCCTAGAGTGAAATAATCAGGTGACTTAAAGCTTCCAGTTTGCTTAGGCAAGGAATTTTCAGGATGCTGGTTTGTCACTGCCCCAGGACAGGCCTTACCCTGGTGTTAAGAATGACCTTGCCAGGCAGTGGTGGCACACGTCTTTAATCCCAGCACTCAGGAGTCAGAGGCAGGCAGAATTCTGAGTTCGAGGCCAGCCTGGTCTACAGAGTGAGTTCCAGGACAGCCAGGGCTACACAGAGAAACCCTGTCTCAAAAAACAAAAAACAACAAAAATGACCGTACCCTTGTGTCTGCCTGTTCTAGCATAAATATGAATTAGTTGCAGGTCCTCCGGCCCTAGCAACTGTCCTCATCCCCTTGGGGTGGGGGTAGCTAGAACACAGGATTAATTACTTAACAATGTTAATTTACTTTTTAAACAGGTTCCAGGTAATAGAATGCTGCTTGTCTGATATCTCGGAGAAGCATGAATCAGCAAATGCACAGGACACATTGAGAGAGTGCTGGCTTGCATGGCTGAGTACTTCCTGTAAGCCAGACACTGTCCCCATCTCTGCACCCACCTCCGTTACTCATGACCACCCTGCGGAATAAGTGATACTGTGATCTATAGAAAAAGAAACCGAGGCCAACAATGGGAAGAAATGACAGCCTGCCCCTGCACCCAGTTCTGCTCCTGAAGCATCAACCTGCCACACTGAAGATGGAGCCAGCTCAGGCTGTCTCTCCACATCCATTTTCAATTTTACCCAGGTTTGAGGGAATGCTTTCAATGCGTGTCGCACTTCCCCGTGAGTGACTCAGCACAGGATTGTGAGCTTCAGTGACAGTCATTTTCTAGAGTGTCCTCACTAGACCTCCACCCAGGCAGCCCTCCCTTACCATGGCCTTGGACCCCACCTCCAGTTCTGTCCCCCTTACTGCCCTTCCAACTGAGACTGTTCAGGCCAGTGGGCACAATGGATGAGGTCCAGGGTGGGCCTTAAGCCTCAGGCATTCTGCCTAGAGAACCTCCCATAGCCAGGAACCCTAGTAACTGTCATTGTTCCCTGGGGACAGGGATAGTTAGAGTACAGGCTTAGGACTTAGCATCTTTAATTTGCTTTTTAACAGGTTCTGGGTAATGGTATGCTGGGTCCTCTGAGAACCATGAACTAGCAAATCCATGAGATACATGGTTGGTTTTGTTTTCTTTTGTTTGGTTTTTGCCCCTAGTCAGTCTCATAGCTTGAAGCAGACCCAAGGCTGGTGAAAATTTCAAATAGTTTCCCCAAGGTCACACGATCTCATGGAGACCTCTGCATCTGCCTCCATTCTACAGCCTCGCTCCTCAAGTTAACCCCTGCCTCAGTTTCCACAAAGAAAACCCACCCTCATAACTATCTCTGAATGTTGCTGAGGACATGTAGGCCCTAAGATGGCCTCTCAGTTGTCCACTGCTTGGGCCCGCTCGTTTGCTCCAGCAAATGGAGCCCTGGATGCAAGGAACGCTTATTTGTTACTAGAACAGCTCCTCTCTCTCCTCTCAGCCCAGACTTTTGGTTCCCTCTGTGTTGGCATGGCTGAGGCTCCAGTGTTGGCAGCGTGTAGAGCGGTGGCCAGTGCACAGACTACCTAGGTCTAGCTTAGTTGTGCTGCTGTCTGGTGACCTTAGCCAAGTGGTCCAACCTTCCTGGTGTCTCAGCTTAATGGCAAACTTTAACTGGGCTGATGTTAACAATACTTCTTAAGGCTGCTTGACTATTGTTAGGTGTTAGTTTAGTATATGAGTTCAGAATAATGATCGACGTATAGAAACTCTAAGTGCCTGAGTCAGGATCCCAGGACCAAATCAATATATGCTTCCCTGCCCCAAAGCAGCCTTTCGTTGCCCTCTCTTGTCTGGATCCTGGGGCTCAGCTCTTGCCATCTCTCCTTGTCAATCAAAATAGATTCAGAGGCATACAGGCATGCCTACAATCTCAGGCAGGAGGATCGTGTGTCTGAGAGCAGCCTGGGCTACATACACAAGTTTCAGGTCAACCCAGAATACAAGGTGGGATGCTATCTCAAGAAAAAAAATGTCCAGGTAGAGAGATGTCTCGGTGGATGGCGTGCGCTTTACAAGTATGAGGGCCCAAAGTTGGATCCTTAGCACCCATGTAAAAAATGAGGAGTGAAACGTGCTATCTGTTGCACACTACTATCTGCTGAGCCAATTAACCTCCATCTTGGGAAATTCAGCTGCACCCTCTTGCAGAAGGATTATCTCAGCTGGGTTTGTTAACTGTCTACACCTCTTCATTGAGGGATAGGGAGGGTCATGAGACCCTCACCTGAGTGACCTACTACCCATTGTATGTGCAACTCTGTCTTAGTTGCTGGTGACCTCAGCGAGGGGTTCTAACTGTGTGGCTCCAGGAACCCCTCCCTGCTGGGTAAAGACCTTCCAAGTGTGGCCTATCGAGGGAAAACCCCTGACACCTCGGTAAGTTACTGCTCACCTACGCTCTGTAAGGAAGCCCACTACATTCATAGGGTTTCCAGAGTGAACTCTAATAGATCAGTACCTCAGTTTATCTTTGGGACCTTAGGAGGAGGGACTTCCTTAGATGGGACTTATCTCCCGTGGGAAGACATTCTTAATAACAGTGCATATCTGAGGCTCAGAGACAAGAGGACCCTCGGAGCTCACTGGCCAGCCAATGTAGCTGAAGTGAGACTCTTTGGTTCAGTGAAAGAATCTGTCTCAAAAATAGTGTCAGCTGGTGTGGTGGCACACACTTTTTAGAGACAGAGTTTCTCTGTGTAGCTCTGGCTGTCCTAAAACTAGGTCTACAGACCAGGCTGGCCTCAAATTCAGAGATCTTCCTGCTTCCGCCTTCTGAATGCTGGAATTAAAGGCACACTTCACCATTGCCTGGGGGTGGTGCACACTTTTAATCCCAGCACTAGGGAATCAGAGGCAGGCAGGTCTCTGTGAGTTCTAGACTAGGCTGGTCTACACAGTAAGTTCCAGGCAAGCCAGGGCTAATACTGTAAGACCCTGTCTCAGAAAGTAAAATAAACAAAATAAAATATGCCAGTAAAATCTAGGTTTCAGCCTAAAATCTTCTCCCAAAACTCTACTCTCTCCTTGGAAAAGATGAGCTTTGCATCTGTAAACCAAAGAGTGTCAAGGACCTAGGCAACCCATAGTTAGGGGATGGCGAACTAACTAAATACTACACCAGTATAACAAGGCTGCTGTAGCCAGTGTGCCGATAACCTTAGATGCTCCATTTCCTGCACCCTCCCAGCTCTGGAGGTTACAACCTGGGCATCCCTGGATGTCACAGGCCTGTTGGCAAAGCTGGATGCTGGACTCTGACCCCATTCCTTGCTAACCTGTATATGCATGCTCACTGTGTATCTCTGGGCTGATGACTTTATGGGCCTGGGTTTCTCCCTCTGATGCTGGAATCATATGACTACTCATCTCTTGGGCTAATGTGGGGATCAAATGACTTAATGTGTTCTAAGATCCTAGCAAAGTATCCTGAGCTCCTGCTGATGAAGCTTCTCAGCGAGCAGTATCTGTTATTTCTAGTATCATTATCATTGGTATCTCTACTTGACATTCCGGCCTCTTAAGAAAGCCTGGGAAGCTGGGACAGTGCCTTATTGACCACCAGAGGGCACCATTGTAAAGCGAAAACAGCCTTTTGGCTGCATCTCTAGACTTAGCTCTGTGCCAAAACTCAGGTACCTCAGCCTGCTTGTCTCCTTTTTTGCCCATGCCCTGTGGAATTTCCTAATCTTCTGGACTTCTGGTACCAGAGAAATATATATTTGGGGTTCAAGTCCACCATTTTCACGTGTCAAATGTTTGTCAAACAACCAGACCAAATTCTCATCTAGATAACTGTTCAATCAGCCTTCTGGAACTAAACTTTGCCACCCCAGGCTAGCCTGGCTCTTCTGGACACTTTGTGCCTAAGGCCTTTACAGTTGGCTTCATGTGCCTTCTGGACACTTTCGTACAGGTCTACATTCTCCATATGGAGAGAGCATCTTTCTTGAATCCAGTCATCTTCAGTTAGAAAATCATCTACATCTCGACAGCTCCAAATTCCCCCTGATCTTTGACTTTCCTGCACAACCTGCATCCAGTATCCAATAGTGTTTGATGAGGGCCACTTCTGTGGGTGGGGCTTCAGAGAAAGATTCCTAAGTCCAAGTCTGGGTCAGTAACCTTCAAAGTGTAGTCCTGGTACAAAGGGTACATGCTTGGGGACTTGTCAAAAATGGACATTCTCCAGAGCCACTGCTCTCAGTCTCTGGGGTGAGGCTGGAAGGCTAGGTGGGTAGACGTCTTGGAGTAGCATGGGGCTGTTGAGGATGTCCTGGTCTGCACACCTCCCCACTTTAGGACCTGCAGGATCCCTTCCACAGACAGGTGAAACTGCTCTTGTGATGTTCCAACAGTCCAACTTACAACTGGCCAGGATGAGTTTTTCCCTGTCGGACATAATGCTAAGCATTTTTTCCATATGCTGGTATGGAACACTGTTGTGGCTTTAGCCTCCAACCTTGATGAAAAGATGTCATGTTTTGTTATAGTTGCTTATCGAAGAGCCCTGGCTTATGACAGCCCACTATCAGATAATGTGACCCGGCTATGATACTGTCTCCTTCAAAGCTGGGCGAGGTTGCACTGGGACCCAGAAAGGAGGAGAGAGAAGGCAGACAGTACTTTCTTTGCCCCATGAGGCCAGCAAAAGTCCTGCCCCATGTAACAGCAGATAAAAGAAAAGCATGATACCCTGGGGAAGGAGAGGCACAGACCTATTCATTAGGAAGCTCACCATCAAGTCTCCAGATAGGCTCCTTCAGAAAGTGTGAAGGGCTCCCTTCCCCTCTACACACCGGCAAGAAAGGTTTTAGAGTGCTCAGAACTGTCCCTCAAATGCAGCATACATGTACTAAGGGAGAAAGAGAGACCTAGTATCTGAGAATATGGCTCAAGGGCCATCTGTTAATAAGACTGGAAGCTTATGGAATACATTTTATTTTAGTTATGTATGCTTGTGTGCACATGCTCATATGAGTATTCATGCACGCATGTCCATATGAAGGCCAGAGGCTTTGGTGGCTTCTCCAATCATTCTTTCACTTTTTTTTTTTTTAAAGACAAGATCTCTCACTGAATCTAGAACTCTCCAGTCCAGCTACACTCAGCCAGCATGTCTTGGGGAATCCTCCTGTCTCTGCCTCTGCAGCAGTAATGTTCCAGGCATCAACCCTCACATCCAGATATCCTGTGTCAGTGCTGGGGATCCGAAGCGAGGTTCTCATGCTTGCATGGCAAGAACTTTATTGACCAAGCTACGCCCCGGGCTCTTGATTCTTTTTAAAATTCAAATGCATGTGGACGGAACAGCAGCCCCCCAGTGGTTCACTTTCTTCTTGCCACAAAAGCATGCATGACAAAAAAAAAAAAAATTAAAAACAGAGAAGATTAATTTTGTTCACAGTTTCAAAGGTTTCAGGGCATGTTCACTCTGGCCTATAGCAAGGCAGTAAGTACACCATGACAGGGGGCATATGGCGGAAGCTTATCACCTCATGGCGAACAGGAGGCAAAAGAGAGAAGGGTACAGGATAAGATACAGCCCCAAAGGACCTTCCCTCCTTCCTCCAGCCTACTCCCTCCAACCTCCTCCTCTTCCTCTTCCTCCTCTTCCTCCTCTTCCTTCTGAACTGCCTAGACTCTCCCAACATAAGCATACCACCCCAGAACCAAGTTCAATCTTAGCCTATGGCAGACATTCATAGTCAAACCATAACAGGCCCCAAATGGATATGTTTACACCCCAAGCTCCAGTAAATGTAACCTTATCTGGCAATAGATCTTTATAGAAGTGGTGAAGGATCTCATGGGTTCATCTGAATTTCAAGGAGGCCTCGAGTCCAATGACTGATGCCCTTATATGGCATAGGAGAGGAGATTGGAGACCAAGGGTAGACAGAGGGATTTGTAAAGACAGGCAGATGTTGCAGTATCTACATGCCAAACTTGTAGCTACATACCAAGGAAGCCCAATGAGTTCTAGAGTGATTAGAAACTAAGAAAGAGGCAGGGACATACTGGAGCCTTACAAGAGACTAGTCCTAGGGCTGGAGAGATGGCTCAGTGGTTAATAGTGCTTGCTGCTCTCCCAGAGGACCTGAGTTTGGGTTGAAGCACTCATATCAGCTGACTTACATCTATAGCTTCCCAGCCCCAAGGTTCCTGTGCCCTCTGCTAGTCTCCTCGGGCACATACAAATGTGGCAAATACATGGGTGTCCAAATGTACACACAAGTAATGATAACAGCGAAATTGTTTAAAGAAGAAAAGAAAAAACAAAAACAAAAACACTAGTCCTCTCAACTTCGGACTTTGCATTTCTGGTCTTGACAACTATGGGGAAGTTAACAGCCACTACCTTCAGCCTCTCAGCAGAGGACCCAAGGGCAAGAGCAAATGTTCATCCCAGGAGAGACCCTGTTTCTCCACCAGGCCGCTGGAATTCCATATCACCATTTCCAGACCATGGTAACATTGCCACCACCACAAACAAGGTAGAATGGTGCTGGGGTTCTCAGGGACACTAGACTGAAGACAGCACAAGACAGAGACACAACCTGACCCCGTATCACCAGCACTGTCATCCCACCATCATAGCCCTGTTGCTGGCACAGCCGTCCTCGCTCTCCACTCCTCCATCCTTCACCATCTCCATGGCTGATCAGCTGGCTGGAGAAGGTAGCTGAATTCAACAAAGAAGAGTCTCCACACCCAGTAAATATGATGACGGCACAGTTACCACAAAGTAACTCGCAACTGTTGTGAGGTCACATGGTCAAAACCCAACAGAGGCTGAACTGCAGGATATGATCTAGGAAGTAGATGTCGATAACATCTCATGGGCTTCTCTTCTCAGAATTGTTTTACTATGATAGCTAGAGAAATAAAAGATACAGAAAGAATGGAGATCCTCGAGGCTTCCGAGGCTTCTGTGGAGTTGGTGACAGTTACAGCAATGCAGCGGAGCTACATCATGTGAGGATCAGAGGGAGCAAAGCTGATAGAATATGAAATTGCCAGAGCCACGGAAGTTGAGGGAGATGGGCAGTCATCATCACAGATGATGGCCATAAAATCAAGATCAACAACTCCTGCCTCCAGAAGAGTGTGGCTGAATCCTTTACATCATGACGGCATCAACTAGAAGGTCATTTATTTGTTCTGTTTCTAGTTAACAAAAGAGAATGTCTAATTACTTTCTGCACATATTGGTGAACAGTCCTGCTATGAAAGGCCAAGCCTTCTTGGTTTCCTGATAGACTTGCTTTTCCTCAACGATAAAGAAGTTCTTAGTGGACTCCTTAAGATTTTATTTATGAACGCCAGCAACATGGCTCAGTGGATGAAGGTACTTGTGCTCCAGCTAAGGCCCTGAGTTTGGTCCCCAGAACCCACAATGGAAGAAGAGAACTGACTCCCAAATACTGTCCTCTGATCTCTGCACACACACTTCAGCATGTACCTCCCCCCCCCATCACTTACCCACACAATAACATGTAAAATAGCTCTTAAAAGTCCCACCTGTTAACAATTAATAGCATGGGCTGGTCAAGTTTTTCATCTATGTAACTTGATATTTAAGCATAGTCAAGTGTCTGTATTGACTCTAAAGTTGACAAATCCAAAACCTATTCAAATGAGCTCTAGTTCGATTCATTAGCATATGTTGTCATAGATTGTTTTCAGGGAAAAACAAATGCATCTCAAGCTGACTAAATTCTAGTTAATATGGAAGAAGTGTGTGTGTGTGTGTGTGTGTGTGTGTGTGTGTGGTGTTACAACAGACACCACTGAAATTCAGAGAATATTTGGAAATTATTTTGAAAATTATACTCCAATAATTTGGAAAATCTTGTAGAAAAGAGTACACCTTTCAATGCATGTGATCTGTCAAAACTGAATCAGAAGACTGGAGAAAACGTCAATGGATCAATAACACATTATGTAGTTAAAGTCTCTCACTGGGGAAGACCCTGGGACGGAAAGCTTTACTGTAGAAATTTATTGGACCATTAAAGAAGCACTAATATCAATGTGTCCCAAGATGATAAACTAGAAATGGAGCAGATGCTTCTAAACTTCGTCTATGAAGCCGACACCAACCTCATGCCAAATGCGACAGTAGAGGAAACCCTAGATCAATGTACTTGAAGATAGAGGCAAAAATCCTCAACAAAATACGAACTAGATTCAACAATACATTAGGAAGGTCGTAACACACAAACTTGACGTTGTATTTTCTCGATATTTCTATAGATCCTCCTTAACATTTAAAAAAGATAACTGTCAGGAATGCAAGAATGACTCAACATATGCAAACCATAATGTTAGTACATGCATAATAAAAGCTATCCATGAACACACGCTGAATGGGCAAACTCTGAAAGCATCACCTTTAATATCAGGTTCTTTAAAATCAGAAACTAGACAAATGTCTGCCTCATCACTAATGTTCAGTGCAGTAATTGAGATCTTAGTCTCTGTAATAAACCATGGGAAGAGAGAAAGGCATACAAACAGGAAGGGAAGGCAAACACCTCCACCTAAGGGATGTTAGAAGACCTAAAGATCCCACCAAAAGTCTCCTAGGCCCTAAAAGGAAGCCTAATAAACTAACAAGACATGAAGTCAGCTCACAAAAACCCTGTGGCTCTTAAATATATCAATAACAAAACCCATCGAGAACCAAAGTTGAACAGTACCAATCAAAATAGCCTCAAAAAAGAATAAAACATGCAGGAGCAACCCTAACCAATGGGGTGAAAGATTCCTACAATGAAAACTATAAAAACTGAAGAAGGAAGTTAGGAAAGACAAGATTGGGTGACATGTATCAGCGGAATCAATATCATGAAAATGGCTGTATTGCTAAATGTGATCTTAGCACATTCAGTGAGATCCCCACTATACTGGCTGGTTCTGTGTCAACTCGACACAAGCTGGGGTTATCACAGAGAAAGGAGCTTCAGTTGAGAAAATGCCTCCATGAGATCCAGCGGTAAGGCATTTTCTCAATTAGTGATCAAGAAGAGAGGGCCCCTTGTGAGTGATACCATCCCTGGGCTGGTAGTCTTGGGCTCTACTAAGAAAGCCAGCTGAGCAAGCCAGGAGAAGCAAGCAAGCCAGTCAGGAGCATTCCTCCATGTCCTCTGCATCAGCTCCTGCTTCCTGACCTGCTTGAGTTCCAGTCCTGACTTCCTTTGGTGATGAACAGCAGCATGGAAGTGTAAGCTTCCCTTTCCTACCCAACTTGCATCTTGGTCATGATGTTTGTGCAGGAATAGAAACCCTGACTAAGACACCCATCAAAATCCAAAATATTTGCCGAACTTGAAAAAATGTAAAATTGACATAGGGGCACAAGGACCCCAAAAAGTCAAAGTAACTGAGCAAAGAGAGCCATGCTGGAGTTACTGTAATGCCTGATTCCAAAGTATGGCATAGTGCTGTAGCAGGTAAACCAGTAGGACACTGGCATGCACACAGACACTGCGCTGGTTGGCTTTTTTTGTCAATTTGATGCAATTTAGAGTCACCTGGGAAGAGGGAATATCAGTTGAAGAGCTGTGTCAATTAGGTTGCCCTGTACCCATGCCTGTGAGGAATCATCTTGATTGATATGAGAGGGTCCACCATGGGCGGTGCCATCCCTGACAGATAAACCTAGGCTGTGTAAGAAGTCTAGCTGAGTGAGCCAGAAAATGAGGCACTACACAGCATTCTTCTGTGGCTTCTGCTTCAGTTCCTGCTTGCTTTCTTCCCTGACTTCCCTCAGTGGTAGACTGTTACCTGGAAATGTAAGTTAAAAGAAATCTTTTCCTCCCCTAAGTTGCTTTTGGTCTGGGTGTTTTATCATAGCAACAGAAAAGCAAACAGAAATAAAGACCCATGGAGAAGAACAGAGAGCCCATAAACAAACCCAACATCTACCTACGGTGATCTAATTCTCAATAATGCAGCCACAATATATTAAAGAAAAGACAGTCACCTTAATAAATGGTATTTGGAAAACTGGGTTTTCGTATATAAAAGACTGAACTTAGAGCCATCTCTTTCACACTGTATAAAATCAACTCTAAGAGCTGGTTATGGTGGCACATTCCTGTGATCCCAACACTCAGGAGGCTGTGTCAAAAAGACTACAAGTTTGAATCTGTTGTAGGCCAAATAGTGTGATAAAGGCTAGCCTGAGCTACATAGCCAGACACCACTTTAAAATAAATCTATTCAAAATGAATCAATACCTGAAACCTGGAAACTACTGGAGGAACACACGTGGGAAACCCTCACAATATAGCCACAAGAGTGACTTCCTGAACAGGGCTTCATAGCCGGGGGAATATCAAACTGACAAATGAGGTTGTGTCAACTTACAGAGGATCTGCATAGCAAGCAAAGGAAATAACAACGTAATAAAGAGATGGCCTGTAGACTGGGGGAAAATCCATGCCAGGGATTCTCATCTACTATAGGTAAAGAATTTAAAAAGTGGAACACATGATCAAAGCAGTAAATGAGCAAATGAACCCAGTCAACCTGGATCATTTGTTTGTGGCAAGTTCTCTCCCCCATAGCCTAGTCTGGTCCTGCCTCAGACAAGCATCATTACACATGGCTGAACAAACACGTTTTACAGAAGGAAATATAAATGATAAATAGATGAATAAAGGCCAACATCTTTAAGATTTTTATTACATGTGTGCACACGTGTGTGTGTGTTTATGATGGTGTATGTGTATGTGCCACTGTGAAGGTCAAAGTACAATTTTCAGTAGCTCTCTCCCACAACTCTCTGCCTCCCAGGCAGAGGTCACAGGAAGCAGTTCTGACTGGGGAGGGTGCCAGGAGTCCCCCTTGTTTAGCTGCACACTTTGTGAAGGCATTCTTAAGCAGGGGTCATGATACTTGCATATTTCCTGTGGGCTGGAGGGGACCCCAAAGAACATGGGGGTACTTATGAGGGAGTCCCCAACCTTGGCAATTAAGACAGCAGGGAGGGAGAGAGAAAGCCTCTACTGTGACCTGGGGGGTGTACTGCCTGTGAGAAAGGAGCCTATGCTGGGGAGAGAGTGAGTCCTGACTGTAAATACAATCACCCAGTGGCTCCACAACCCACCAAACCACCCTCCTCATCTCTGCTCGAGTAGATCACAGGGCACCAAGATCACAGGAAGCCATAATGTTATCTCTGGGAAAAGAGCCTGGAGTCGACACTAGAACAAATGGCCTTTGCTTTGTTGCTGGTACTGTCCAATCTGCTGATGTCCTGAACAAAAACCAAGAGTTGATGCAGGAGAATTGAATCTTCCTTCACTACTGAGCTATGATGACGACTGTTTTCTGTCCTCTAACTGAGAATCACATCCTCTGATACACAGGACATTAGACTCAAACTGAACTACATGCCTGGCTTTCTTGGGTTCCTAGCTTGCAGATGCCAGATCATGGGACCCCTTGGCCTCACAGTCACATGGGCCAATTTCTGATCATGAATTTCTAGATATCTGATTGGTTCTATTTCTCCAGAGAATCAAAACTAAGGTAGCCTCCAAAACAACAGTTAGAAACGAGGTGAAGCCACTGTCTCTGTTACATATTTCTGAGCTGATGGTAATACAGAAGGAGATGGGAAATTTAAATCAGATGGGAGTTATGAATTCTGATATGAGGTTGTACAAAACTAAATTATTATCTTTGTTATTAAAATGAAACTGTTCTTAGACCAGAAAAACTTGAACTCTGAAAGGTGGCTACAGTTTCTTTCATGGGAGGTGAACACACACAGAGGTGGGTTTGTTTGGGGGGTGGGGTGGGGACAGCTTCGTGGTGCTCACTGAGAGGCCATCTATACCACAGATGGTTCTATAGTCCTGCATGTATGGCTCAGGTTAAAGATGATTTTTAAACCCTGGATTTCTTTCTTTTCTTTTTTCTTTTTTTCTTTTTCTTTTTTTTTTTTTGTTTTTGTTTTTGTTTTTTTGTTTTTTGTTTTTTCGAGACAGGGTTTCTCTGTGTAGCCCTGGCTGTCCTGGAACTCACTCTGTAGACCAGGCTACACAGAGAAACTCAGAAACTCAGAAACTTTCGAACTCAGAAATCTGCCTGCCTCTGCTTCCAGAGTGCTGGGATTAAAGGCGTGTGCCACCACTGCCCGGCTAAACCCTGGATTTCTATGCGTAACTGTCAGGAAACTTATATTTAGCTATTCGATCCTAACACAAATTCCTAGAGAAAATAAGAATAAAAATAAGCTGCATTCAAACTCAAAGACATAGCTACCTCAAACCAACAATGTATATTTTTGTTTTTAAAATGCAGGAGAGCTGCCGGGCAGTGGTGGTGCACGCCTTTAATCCCAGTACTCGGGAGGCAGAGGCAGGTGGATTTCTAAGTTCGAGGCCAGACTGGTCTATAGAGTGAGTTCCAGGACAGCCAGGACTACACAGAGAAACCCTGTCTCGAAAAACCATTAAAAAAAAAAAATAGTATAAAGAACAAAATTCAGGAAAGTACACAGAAAATGAAAAATTAATCATTCCCAACTACCTAGGTCAGTGGTTCTCAACCTTCCTAATGCTTTAACTCTTTAATACAGTTCCTTATGTTGTGGTGACCCCCCCCCACCATAAAGTTATTTTTGTTGCTACTTCATAGCTGTAGTTTTACAGAGGAGTGGTATCTCAGTTCCTAAGACTGTCAGAAATATGTGTTTCCCAGTGGTTGCAACTCACAGGTTGAGAACCGCTGGCTAGATCTGAAAAACAAAACAAAACAAAACTGGTATAGTTGATTTTTAAAGCGCTATTATTTTGCTTTGGAATAAATACAGTTTTGTGACAACGTTTTTGAAACCTATACAAAATAGGAAAATTTCTTGACACTGACCACAAAACAATACAGGATTTTGGCATTGCTCTTTGTTGCCCACAGGAGCTAGATTGTAAGGACCTGTTGCTGAAGAGACTGAATGCTTTTGTTGTAGAGCACAGAGAAATCAGCCTGGCACTAAACAGGAAGCTTCTTCCTCCTTGGTGACTAACATTCCTAGTGCCTGAAGGCAATGTGCAGTCTTCTGGGGAAGAAAAGTCACTTCTTCTTCTTCTTCTTCTTGTTCTTCTTCTTGTTCTTCTTCTTGTTCTTCTTCTTGTTCTTGTTCTTCTTCTTCTTCTTCTTCTTCTTCTTCTTCTTCTTCTTATTATTATTATTATTATTATTATTATATCATTTTTTATAGTCCAGTTGTTATCCCCCCCAGTCTACTCTCTGACAGTTCCTCATCCCATTCCTCCTCCCTATCTCCCCCACCCCCATCCTTCCCCCCCACCCCAAACTCCCGTCTTCAAGAGGATGTCCTCACCCCACTCCACCCACCTCACCAGACCTCCCTACTTCCTGGGGCCTCAAGTCTCTTGAGGGTTAGGTGCATCTTCTCTCACTGAGGCCAGACCAGGCAGTCCTCTGCTGTATGTGTGTTGGGGGTCTTGGACCAGCTAGTGTATGCTACCTGGTTGGTGATTCAGTGTCTGAGAGATCTGGGTCTAGGTTGGTTGAGACTGCTGGTCTTCCTATGGGGTCGCCCTTCTCCTCAGCTTCTTCCAGCTTTTGCCTAACTCAACCACAGGGGTCCCCAGCTTCTGTCCATTGGTTGGGTGGTGTAAGTATCTGCATCTGACTCTTTCAGCTACTTGTTGGGCCTCTAGGAGGGCAGTCATGCTAGGCTCCTGTCTGTAAGCACACTGTAGCATCAGTAATAGTGTGAGGCCTTGGAGTCTCCCTTGAGCTGGATCCCAATTTGGGCTGGTCACTGGACTCCTTTCCCTCAGGCTCTTCTCCATTTTTGTCCCTGCTTTAGAATGTACCAGAGACGTGGGAGGTGAGAGACCCTCAGGACTCAGAGAGAGGGACCTTAGATGAAATGCCCTACAGTGGGGAGAAGGAACATGTAGAGGCCACCTCTAGTAAAAAGACAGGGCATCAAGTGGAGGGATGGGGTTGCCATCCCACAGTCAAAACTCTGACCCAGAATTGTCACCTATATTCTTCCCCCAGCTGTGGACCCTGTGTTCTATTTACTGACCTGCTGGGAGAGCTAGCTTCATTGGTGAAATACGGTGTGGCTGTCATGGTCAATCAAACATTTTCTGTTTGGAGTTCTAGGAAGGAATCCATTCCTGGTGCAAGCTGCTTACTGGTTCGTTCAGCTTGCTTTCTTATACAACCCAGGGCCACCTGCCCAGGGATAGCACCACCCATAGAGGGCTAGACCCTCCCGCATCAATCAGCAGTCAAGAAAATGCCCTTATAGACATGCCCACAGGCCAACTGATGGAAAGCATAACTGATTTTATAAAAAGAAAATCTTCACATCTTATGCACCTCAAAACAATTGAATGTGAAATACAGGCTCACCAAATTGGATCCTGTGGCCGGAAGTAGAACTTTCTGCCCACGTAGAGTTCTGCAACCGGCAACCTGCTAGCTGACAGGAATGAAGACAGGGGCTTCCCATTTCTTACTTGGCCCTTGCCCTGCAGAGGTAGTGTGTAGATTTCCCCATGCTACCACACATCACTTGGTAATGGTAGTGACTGGGAGCACCTCCCATCCCCCTGTGGAGAGAAGTCTCAGTGTCTGTGTGAATTACCTGAGAGTCCAAAGATCTTCCCCACAGAATACAACTAACCATACTGGCGTCTGCAGCTTTGGGAGGCTCTATGGGACAGAATCATGTATCCTAACAGCTATGCAGGGATCTGAGGAGCAACCTTCAGCTGTGTAACAAGCTCAGACTGGCAAACACAAGGAAACCTAGACAGTGCGAAATGGACAGACCCTCCTCAGACATCTGTGTGTGACAGAGTTTGTCTGGACAGAGTTTCTCTGCTGGTCCCTTGAAAGCAGGTTTGCTCCTAGCCACAGGAAGAACTTCGACAGTTCTTTTAGCCCCCAACTGAAGAAACTAGAACAAATTTACATTAGCTAGGCAAGTGGGTTGAGAAGTCAATGCTATAATTAGCTTACTGAAACCATTTGCCTTAAAGAGGAAGACCAGAAAATAATTAATAATAATAATAATAATAATAATAATAATAATGATGATGCAGAAAGGAGAGACAAGTTGAGTGTAGTTGTGCATGGCTGGGATCCCAAACTACTCAGAAAGCTGAGGCAGGGGGATGTCTTAAATCCAGTAGTTTTAGGCCAGCCTGGGCTATATAGTCAAACTCCATCTCAAAACACAAAAACGGTATCAGGGATGTCTTGACACACCGTATTGTATGAATTAACTCTAAGCTAAGCAAAACGAGACACTCATAGGAGAAATCATGCACTGTATGGCTCCTGGCCCAGTGAGAGTCCTAAAGACAGAGAGTACTTAACACCAGGAGCTGGCCAAGGGGGTAGATGAGGATTCATTTTCGTACTGGATACAAAGTTTTAGGTTTGCAAGAAGAAAAGGTCGTGGAGATTGGATGATGCTTCTGGTTGTACCATAGCACAAATGCCCTGCACACCAGGTAAAGCCATGTGAAGGCTGAGGGTGAGGGTCACACACACAGAGGCCTAGGTTTGATGCCCACCCTCACCCTCCCACAAGCACAGCATAGGCTGATTGTGGTGGTGCACTCCTGTAATCCAGCTATCGGAGGTAGAAGTGAGAGGATCAGCAATTCAAAGTCATCTTCAGCTACAAGGGAAGTTTAAGATCAGACAGAGCTGCAGAAGACCGTCTCAAACAAAACAGGTAAAAATGGTTAAATGGGTAAATATTGTATTTTGTGCATTTTAACTCAATTTAAAATTTGTGAAATTTGTATACAAATGCACTCCTGTTTTAAAATCAAACAATACCGACAAAAGGAAATTTTTCCTGGCAACTTGCTCAGCTGGGCCTGTATGCCGAGTGTGCTTTATATACTGCATGTCTGACTCCCCGCACTCAGCCACCCGATGACTCAAGCTTTATAACATTTTCCGTCTTAAGGATGTGGAAGTAGCCAAGAATCACAGATCCTTTCCACAGTCCCAGAGTCCAGAAGTGCCTGAGCTTTGATTTAACCCCTCAAGTGCAGACTGCTCTTCTGCAGCCCGCTCCAGAGTCAAGCTGGCACTCTGGCTTCACTGAGACATGAAGGTGTGTCACGCTCAGGTCTGACAGTGAAGTAGGCCACATGTGGGATGTAAAGCTAATAACACGCACGCACCTAACAGTGGATATTTATCTTTATGTCCAAAGAAGAGATGATTCGAGGGTTTTTAAATGGTGAGATTATCTGCACATGTTTACTTGTCTTTTGTAGTTAATTCTCAACTCAAATCCCACCTCTAAGAGGAAATGTTTCCAAGTCACGCTGGCCAAAGCAGCCTCTGCCGCTGCTTGTCTATCTTACACCATGGGCCACACTGTCCTTTTCCTTGCCCATGTTTACTGTGTGTCATCTGTTAGAGACAGCATCTTCTCCCTTCCGTTCATCCAGACTCTCTCATGCCTGGACCAGTCCCTGGCAGTTGGTAACTGGCTGTGTACTTTTCAGAGGACCGTGTTACAAAGTTACAAAATTTAGGTGTCTTACATATACTGTTTTAAGACCCTGGTAGCCTGAAACCAGAACCCCTTTCTTCAATTTGTCTTATCTTCTGCTGCCTGCCAGCATCCATCCCTTGGTTTGTAGCTACATTACTCCAGTTCCAACGTTAGTGTCTGTGTGGCTTCCCTTTGATCATTTCCTCTGTTTCTCTATGCACAAATTTCCCGTGTGCGTGTGTGCATATGTGTGGGTGTATGTGTATGCATGTATGTGTGTATTTGTGTGTGTGTTTAGTGTGTGGTGTGAAGTTGTTTGTGTGGGTGTGTATGTGCATGTGTGCATATGGTTGCCCATGCATCTGTCTGTCTGTCTGTCTGTCTGTGTGCCTGTGGAAGCAAAAGGTCCAGTTTGGTTGTTTTCCTTCATCAATTTGCATCTTTCTTATTTATTTGTTTATGTATGTATTTTGAGATAGGGTCTCGCTGTGTCTCTCCGATGGTCTGGAACTCACGTATAAACCAGAAGTACTACCTTACCCTGCACTCTCACCATAGTTCATTTATTTGTGGTTTTAAATTTTTTTTTTCTTTTTGACAGGTTCTCTCAATGAACCTGAAACTCATGATTTTGGCTAGGCTGGCTGAGTTTACTTACCTGTGCCTGCCCACCCCAAACGGTGAGGTTATAGACACTTGCTGCTTGTGCCCAGCTTTTTACATAAATGCTGAGAATCTCAACTCAGATCCTTCTGCCTCTACAGTGGGCACTTCACTGACTGAGTCTTTTTCCCACCCACAATACCTTTTATTAAAAGGTCACTAATCGTTCAGTTTAGAGTCCATCATATTCTGGTGTGATTTTGACTTGATTTCCTGTGTAACAGCTATTCCCAAGTAGGAACATTCTCTCTCAACAAGGGTTAGGACTTTAGCTCTTAGAAAGCTGCTGCTCAGGTGTGACAGTAGCCAATCTCCATCGAAGCTGTTGTTCTCTGTGGGGCAGGTGGTGTGGTGATCTCTCAAAGGAGCGCAGGCACAAGCCTTGGAAGGCATGCCTTCCCTGGAGTGTGCTGCATTTGATCCCCGGAAAGCCTTCATGGGACATTGTAACTAGACCCCTGCTGAGGAGAAGGAATAGCAGCCACATTCTCAGCACAAATGTGACCTCAGGTGGAGGGATAAGATTTTAGATGCCACATTCTCAATAGTTAACTTAGGAAAACAATTTGTTGTTATAAACAGGCTTTAGTCAAATGGAAAACATCTAATATCATTCTCAGCTCCAATGTACTCTATGGAGGGCTGAGGAGGAGGCCATTATGCAGAGAGGAACCTGAAAGCTTTGTTGAATGAACTTGGTGTGTCCGGGAACAGAGAGAACAATCCAGCTGGGGCAGTGAAGTCCCAGAGGATGTCTACGGGTCTCACACTAGACATCTGCCTCGGTGAGTGTCCATTGCACTTACAACTGGCCACTTTCTTTGCCATAGCAACACTCCCTCACGTGTGCATCTTCCACATTCTGTGCACACAAGAGCCAGGTGGCACAGGAAGTGTGGACCTGGTGAACACGAAAGTCAAAGGGAAGATGAATACAGTTTGTCCTCTCCCCGGGGAGTTTGGCAGTCTAACTAGGACCCATTCCTGCAGTGGTGGACACTGGCGGAAAGGTACAGCATTCTACATGGGTGAGAAGCAGGGTGCTGACAGGTAATATCTTGATCTGTGTATCCTGAGTGTTCCTTCTGCCTCACATTGCTGGAGACAGCTCTGAATCCTGATACATAGCTTCATGTTAGCTTCTGTTGAGCTGGGCCAATCAAAAGAGAAGAGTCTTGAGAAATGGGTTCCATAGTAAATAACTGGAGAAACACTGGGTTAAATTGCGTTTACCAGCCTCTGTCTGTAGGACTTGTCAGAAACTTTAATAAGATTTGAATGCAGTTGACTCTTCAAAGGCACTGGAAGGAGCGGCTTTGTGGTTGATATCCCAGGATACCCGGAGGACAAGAATTTCAAGAGCAGATGAAGGAGATTCAGGTATTCTGACCTCCAGTAACAGTCCCATTGCTGTAAAATCTTGCTCTGACAAATAACTTTTTGGAGATTTATTCTTAATTTAAAATTCTATGTATGAATGTGGTACCCAAGGCCGTC
Organism: Rhynchomys soricoides; assembly: GCA_019843965.1. NCBI lineage: Eukaryota > Metazoa > Chordata > Mammalia > Rodentia > Muridae > Rhynchomys > Rhynchomys soricoides. Next base: position 3,351,314 of record JADRCH010000097.1, on the reverse strand, counting down.
CCCTGGAGCTGGAGTCATATGAACTTGGTGAGCCTCTTGTAGGTGCTGGGACTTGAATTAGTGTCCTCTGCTTGAGCAGTAAGTACTCTGAGGTGTCACCTCTCTAGCTCCTTGCAGCAAGTAATTTTATCCAGAGGGGAGGAGGAAGAGAAGGGGAGTAGGGAAGGGTGCAAGAAAGAGAACACACTCATCTTTTGATTGTTCATGGAGCTAAGCCTTTCATCGGCTGTGGAAAGAGAATGAAATTACTCCAAACCAAGCCTGTACTCCTATTGATCTTCCGTATAGGCACCTACAATATGTGCCATCCACAAGATGAGTCAGTGTCTGAATTTATGGAGCCATGCTCCTCTTGGTCTGATTGTTCGGCCTGGGCTACACGAAAGCAGAAGGCTCACAGATCCCCAAGGACCTCAAGGCTGGCTTCCCCTTTCTTTTTCCATTCATGGGTCGCTTGCCCTCTCTGGGTGCACCAAGAGAGAACAAATGACTATGAGTGAAGATCACCAGGCTCCTGGAAGCTCCCAGTCTGGGAATGGCACTGACCGACTCCCCTGCAGAGAGGGTTTTAAAAATGATGCTGAGGATGAGGAGTAAAGAAGGGTCCCTAAGCTCTGTTTGGCTGCTGGAGGCTGGGTCCAAAAGGCTTAAGTAGCAAATAGTTTAAGAGAGAAAAGCAAGGCTTTACGGACCAGCTGGGAGTGGTCCCAGACTCAGGGTCAGGTCCACCCCAGTGCTGGCCTACAACACCCCCGCTGTGTGTAAGGAACAGGTTTTAGGTGATGTTTATCCATGTTGGGTCCAAGTGAAGAGTAACGTTTAGCTCACCCCAAATGACAACTGTACCCCTTCTGTTGATATCTATGCCAGACAATAGGATCCTAGGATGCCCTCAAGGTCTCATCGGGCTGACCCCGCCCCTTTTCACCTGGGCCCGCCCCTGGTGGCGGAGACTTCCGGATTTCCCTGCCAGCCAGAGCTCCACCCCCCTTGGTTTTATTCCCAGACTCCGCAGTCCGGAGCTGATAGAACCCGAGCTGAGAGCTTGGAGAGGCTGGCGGAGCAGGAGCTGCGCGGCTGCGGAGTTCTCGTGCCTTGGGGACAGATGTGCGCAGGCATAGGGGGTGCTCCAACCTGAGCTGGGGTGAAGCTTCTGGAGAGGACAAGACGGCGACAGCGAGATGCAGCCGGAGGAGCCCTGCGCCCGGAGCGCGCCCCGCAGTCCCGACGTCCCAGAGAGAGGCCAGCGCTCGCGGGACCCCGAACTGCGCCTGTCGGGCCAGCTACTGCCCGAGCTCTACAGCTTCGTGGCGCGCGTTCTCTTCTACCTGGCACCGGTCTACCTGGCGGGCTACCTTGGGCTCAGCGTCACCTGGCTGCTGCTTGGCACCCTGCTCTGGATGTGGTGGCGCCGGAACCGCCGCGGGAAGCTGGGGCGCCTGGAGGCCGCCTTCGAATTCCTGGAACACGAGCGCGAGTTCATCAGCCGCGAACTGCGGGGCCAGCATTTGCCAGCCTGGGTGAGCCGGGCCGGGCGGAGGGCTGTGGGCTTCCGTGGGGGAGATGGGGAGTACTCCCGGGCTTCACGTAAAGGCCCAGCCTCAGAGAAGAGTCGGGGGCGGGACACACCCAGGAGAAAAACCGGGCGTCCAGAACTCCGCAAAGTTGCTCGCTTAGGAAACAGAGGGAGCTTCTTCCACCCGCCTGTTGATTTAAGAACTAGCGAAGGGCGTGGCACGTATATGGACACATACAGCAGTGACAGTAGCACAGGGCTCTGGTCGCCTTCAGCCGAGGGCTGGCAGGAATGCCCCGCAGGGCTGGAGGTGCCTAACCGGGATGCTGCGTGGACCACTGTCCTCTCCCTTATGAGGTGGGCACGAGCAGGCCGTGTGCACACTCGCAGTCCAGGTACAGATCCGCCTCCTGGTGGCGTTTGGCCTGATTATAGTTTCTCAAATGCATCTGGTCCTGAGAACTCCACCTGGTTGACTTAAAAACAAATTCTGTGTCCCCAGCTTAACTCCTCGGGTGGGGCATAAGAACGCTGGGCAGTCCTTAGGACTGGAAGTTTTACAAACGTTGACCAAGAGAGTCCATTTCAGAGGGTTAGTGTGTGACAGACCCGCCCCTTTTGGAGCTGGAGACTTCTTCTTTCCTGAGTATCCTGTACTTCAGACTCCTAGGGGAGATATGCAGAGACCCCTCCCCCCCCCACTCATTTTCGATGGCTTACAGGTTTTGCATGTGACCTGAACTCTAAAGCGCAGCTGAATTTAAGTGCATCACACCTGTCTGTGATTGAGAAGAAATGTTAGCATGGCCTATTAATCTCATTTGGAAATTAAGACTTGCTTATATGTAGTTTGTTAAGGCCATTGCAGCAAAGTACCACAGATATGGTGGTTTGGACAACAGAAACTTAGTGTCTTCTAGTCTGTAGGTTCAAAATCATCATATCTGGGGGTCCGTTCTGAGTCTGCTCTCCTCTCTTCGGCCTGTGGGTGACTTCTGACTTCCCTCTGTGTACCTGTGCCCAAGTGTTTCTTTTCCATACAAAGGTGTCAATCTCGGCATTCACATCCATTCTAATGAGCTTATTTTAACCTAATCAGATCTGTTAAGACGTTATCTAAATGCATTCACACTCTGTGGTACTGGGACACAGAACATGTGCATTGGTGGTTACACTTATCCCATAGCACTAATGTGCGGATCAGCACTAAAGCTCTGTAGACAGGAGTACATGTATTTGGGTTGAGGGGGGCCAAACGTTTGTGGGTAAGGGTACACACTGTGGAACTTTAGTGTTCGTTCCTAGAGTAGAAGCCATGGGAACAGGTCTGATCCAGCTGGCCATGGAACACACAGGAGAAGGATGGTCTCTCTTAGGGATGCCAGCCTCAGGTGGGAGATGGATGAATGATTGGTAATTGTTATGGAGGTCCTGGGGAAATTAGAAGCAGGAACTTGCTTAGATTCCAATCAGGGGGTCAGAGGCTTACAGTGGACACCTTACTAATTTTCACATCAGGTTGTCCATAGACCACAGTCATCTGCCCTCAAGAGGGTCTTACCTCAGCCTAGGTTTTCTTGACTCTTAGCTGGCTCTGAGGACCAGATCCTAGGTAAGCTTTGGGATTAAGGTGGTGATTCTAGGCCAGGCTCTGTTGATCTAGAGAGGCTTGTGAACACAGCTTAGAGGAATGGACTGCACACTCTGAGGAGGCAAGCATGTGGGAGATGGGGAAGGCTGCCCTTGAAAGACGCCACAGAAAGGGGGAAGGAATGAAAGAGGTAGAGAACCCACCTGAGAAAACTATCTGAACCTGGCAGTGGTGGGCACAGAAGGAGATAAGTAGCTGGAGAGGGATTATGGTGCCTGTGGCCTCTAGAGTGAGGGCAGAGCCTAGGGATCTTCTAGGGTACTTCCTGGTGTAGAGAGCTAGGTGACAGCATGCCTGGGGGTCC
>JADRCH010000097.1:3336288-3347833 GCA_019843965.1 Rhynchomys soricoides | reverse complement strand
GGTACTTCCTGGTGTAGAGAGCTAGGTGACAGCATGCCTGGGGGTCCTGAGAAACAAATCTAAAGAGGTTACTTTCCCATGAACATCTGGGAAGGATGCACAGCTTGATGCAAGTGTGGCCTTTTGACCAGCTCATGCAGGACGAGGTAGGAAAGCTGGGGCCCTCGTAGTTGAATATTCTGCTCTCTTCCTCTTGTCTACCTCAGAGTAGGAGCACATACTACATACAAACCCAAGGAGTGAGGGAGCCATGGCTGTAGTGTGGAGGTTGACATGTAAAGAAGAGATAGCCCTTGACTCTATTGGCTTAACCCCCGAAACTCTGCTTCCATGTGCTGGTTGTGATGTGTCAAATATTTGAAAACCAAATATTCAGAGTGAGACATGCCTGTAAAGTCTGAGCAGTCTAGAAATGAAGGCGAGAGGATCAGGAGTTCGAGGCCAGCTTTGACTACACAGTGTATTTGAGGCCAAACTAGGACACATGAGACACTATCTCAACAAAACAACCAACTAAAGCACTTGTTAGAGCCAATCACCAGTGGGTGTTAAGTAAAAGTTGTTGCCTTATGACCCTCAGTTTTCTAAGCCCCCTGAGGACCTTTTCCCAATGTTAAACTAATGAACAAGTGTCCCAGTAGCAAATGTATCTTTCTGGAGCTGGTTGACCATGGAGAGTGGAGCAGGTGGGAACCTCTGGGAAACCTCATTCTGCCTGGCTCTTGCTGGGCCACCTCTGTGGTTTCCAGGTCACTGGCAGGATGCTGGCTTCAGTGTAGTAGTAGTGAGTATTAGCTTACTGGCCTTCAGAGCTGGGCCTTCTCGTTCTGACCTCAAGACTGTCCATGGGGTCAGCATCTGTTGCTTCCCTGCCTCAGCCACTTCCTTAACATAGGATTGGGCCTTCACCGGTCTGCCTATTTCCAGGACATCCACTGAGCCATTCATTGATGATAATAATACCTCCTTTATCAGGTGTTTACTTTGGCTCTACTTTGGTAAAGAGTGAAGACTGGTGACTGCCTTCCCTGGCTCCTGTTCTGATGGAGTATGTCAGGGATGAAAGCCGGTTGGTAGGAAAATAGCTGGAGGCAGGGTAGAGGGTGGGAAGAACTGTGGGAAACATTGGCAGTCTGTCTGCCTGTGGTTCTGGGTCCAGCCCAGCTTATTACTGCCAGCTGATAGCAATCAACTGGCAGCCTTGTTGGAGACAGTTAACCCTTGGGGAACTGCTGGCGGATGGTGCTGATGGGAAGAGGGAGATGTAGACAGGAGCATCTCTGAGCATTCACCAGGGTGTACCAGGTTCAGGGCTTCTGAACCTCTCTCTAAAAATAATGAACTGGTAGGGGAAGCTCATCTGGAGAATCCTTTTAGCCATGAACCTACCCCAAGTCAGCTTTTCTCTGCTTTCACTCCCCCCCCCCCCGCCCAAGACCATTTCCTAACCTTTCTTACTTACTCTCCACATGACTGGGGATGCCAACACAAGTACCAGGGAGGTGACCCGCCCACTCAAAATGATAGCTGTGTGGAGGCGGCAGCATCATCATCATCATCATCATCATCATCATCATCCCTGGGTTGTTCCTTGTCCGTATCCCTGCTATCCTTTCTGGCAGACAACTAGGGCCTAAGTGCTGCCTTTTCTGGGTCTGACCATCAGCTGTCCTTACTGTGAGAGGACATAGCATCCCTTTTAGAACCCATGACTCCTGGTCTGTCCTCACTGATGGTTCTGTTAATTAGAGGAAGTTAATGCAGTGAGCCTGGGCACTTTTTTTTTTTTTTTTTTTTTTGGTTTTTCGAGACAGGGTTTCTCTGTTGTAGCCCTGGTTGTCCTGGAACTCACTCTGTAGATCAGGCTGGCCTCAAACTCAGAAATCTGCCTGCCTCTGGAGCCTGGGCACTCTTAGCTGAGTTCACACAGCTTGATGCTGGAGCCAGTGCCATTAAAGCAGTTGATGGCCATGTGGGACCAGGGAGAACTTCGTATCTTGAGGTGCTCACAGCTCCAAAAGTCATACAAGTCAGTTTAGAGTTGGGTCTAACCTCAGGAAAGAAGAGGAGACAAGGTTAAGTCATGTCTTCTGTGTTTTGGTCCCACGTCTTGGTGATGCTTCATGGACTTCCAGTGTCCTAGGCCAGGATTAGGCAATAAGTATGACAGAGTGTAGGTGTTCTTTTCCTCCAAGCCCAGCACAGGGATTTTAGGCATCCGTGTGTTCATCCTCTGCTCAGTCATCAAACATTTATAGAGGGCTTGCAATGTGTGAGGCACAGTTCTGCAGGATGAGCCACAGACATGAGTGTCTCATGGTCTCTGCCCTGGAGGAACCATCAAGCAGAGTGGGCACATAGGCCCAGGATACCAGTCTTTCCCAAGACATGTCAGAGGTCCAAGATGTTTCACAGTTTCTGGGCGGGATCTAAAGCAGGCATCAACCCAGGAAACCTTCCTAGAAGCAGAGGTACTATGGCATGAAGTTGAGGACTCTGGTAAGGGTGGGAGACTTGACCCAAAACTTTCCACAGGTTTGGAAGTGATGCAGATTCTAGAACAATATCTCCCCAAAATTTAAATTCACCGGAGAGTGCCTGTGGCTTCATTTAGAGGTTCTGATTCATGCTTAGACGGTAGTATCTGGGGCAACTTCTCCTGTAAGCAAAGACCCAAGTGATCAGGAGGTCACATAGTAGATGCAGATTACTGCCGTGGGTGGGAACAACCCCTGTCCTCCTGTGTTGCAGACCCCTCCCCACTGGACAGAAAGGAATGGAAGCCAATTGCTAGCTTCCTCTTGTTGAGCACCTCAGAAGCAAACAGAGGTGGCACTTCTGTGGGAATGTCTCTGGTGACTTAGGGAGGTATGACTTTCCTCATGAAGAATTGTGAGGATCACAACATGAGGATCACAGTCTAGCTGTATTAGTTGGTGAACAGGGGTTGGGGACCCTAGCCTGCCTTTCTGTGATAGTTTTAACACTTGGACAAATACCTTAGAGAAACAGTTTCTAGAGGAAGAATTGATTGATTTGGCTCACTAACTCAGTGATTTCTGGTCAAAGTTGGCCAGATCCACAAAATTCAGGCTAAAAGTTAGACTCCCTAACAGTGGCCGTGTGAGTGTGACATAGACTATGCACCTTGAGAGGAAGGGGTGGGGCAATACACACCTTCAACGCATGCCTCCAGTGATCTGTTTCCTCCAGCCAGGTCCCACTTCCTCATGTTTCCCATCACCTCCCAGCAATGTCATTGAGCTATGACTCTACCAGGGACTAATCCATTCATGAAGTCAGAGCCTTGGTGAAGGCCACTTCCGCAAAGCCCTGCCTCTGAAGGCGGCCACACTGGAGACTAAGCCTTTGCAGGGGCAGTTCATATCCAAACTCTAGCTTCTTCCTTCTCCCTGCTGAGACCCAGGGCATCCTAATCACTGGGAACATAGAGTTTCAATTCAGAGCTGCTCATGGGTACTGGAAGCAGGACTTCCGTTTTCTTCCTCCTCCTTGATAAATAAATACCGAGGTAGGATTAAAGATATGTCTGGCTGTCTCCAATGTGACCTGCTATAGGGACAAAGCAACATTTTTTGACACACCCTGTGCTCCAACGGACTATATGAGACTTGGCTCTCTCTAGTCTCACAGGAACACAGGGCCCAGGTCTCACACACACTGCAGGAAGACAAGGCCACCCCTACCCGACATATACCCGTGTGTCATGTATCCTTGGAACCAAGGAACTGCTCTGGACCATTTCAAAATCCCATAATCTACCACCTGTTCATTTGCACACATTTATTTTTAATTAAAAAAAATCCCCTTCAAAATTTTAATTTTTTTTCAAAATGTCAAGTTTAGAATACAATGTGGCTTTTTCATATATGTATGTCATTATACTTTATTCTTATCGTCTTTCCCCCGCTCCCCCCCCCCCGCCCTGTCCTACTCCCCCTCATTGGTTCCCTTACCTCCCCTGGCTTCCCTTTCTTCACATCATGTATATTCTATTACTTCCTCTTTTCCCCTCCCCACCCCCGACCAACTCCCTTAGTATCCTGTCCCCCACGATCCCCTGTCTGGTTTCATGGCCACATATGCAAATTCATACAGGTACATATGCCCTATGTGTAATTTTAAATCTAGATCACACACGTGAAGGAAGCTGTGGTATTTGTCTGATTCTGGCTTGTTTCAGTTAACACAATGCTTTCTGCTATTTTCCTTGATTTTCTCCTTTTTTATGGCTGTGAATACACATCTGGACCACTTTTTCTCTGTTCTTCTTGCTAATTCCATTCCCTGGCTGTTGTGAGCAGTGCAGCAATAAACAGATGTACAAAGGGTTTCTGTGGGCTGCCAACTTCGAGTCCTTGTGGTGGTGTAGGCCAAAGAGAGGCACAGGTGCCTCACATCACTAGGATCCCCCCCCCTTACTGGTTTACATAGGAGCTGTACAAGTTTACACCCGACAGCAGCAGAACAAGCCTTCCCCTTCCCCACATCCCCCTGTGCCAGCATTTGTCACTTGTTTTCTTGATGATGATCATCTGAGTAGCAAGCAGAAAGTGGCATCTTTTTTAAATTTATTTATTTTTTTTAATTTATTTGTCATATTTTATTTACATTTCAAATGTTTCCACCTTTCCAGATCTCCCCTTTGGAACTTCCCCATTCCCTCCGCCCTCCCCCTGCCACTATGGGGGTATTCTCCCACCCACCCACCCACCCACTCTCATTTTCCCTCCTTGGCATTCTCCTATACTGGGGCATCTAACACCCTCAAACCCAAGGGCATCTCCTCCCACTGATGGATAACAAGACCCTCCTCTGCCACATTTGTGGCTAGCACCATGGGTCCCTCCATGTGTATTCTTTGGTTGGTGGATCAGTCTCCAGGAGTATCGGGGGTCAGGCCAGTTGACACTGTTGCTGCCTCCCTGGGGATGCAAACTCCCTCAGCTCCTTCAGTCCAGAAAGTGCATCTTGATTGAAGTAGCTTTAATTTGCCTTTCCCAGTGGCTAAGGACGTTGAACACCTCTTAAAATATCCCCTTGCCATTTTTTATTGTTTGAGCTTTCTTTTTAATATATGGTTATAAACTAGTTCAAAATCTGCCTTTCTTAACTATGAACGTAAATGTATTCCCCTTATACGGAAGGTACAAAAGTCAGACTTGGAAGGCACAAAAGACAGACTTAGGAAACACACAGGTCCTCCACACAGGGTTCTACTTGAGTACGTGTCTGTGCACAAACAGTAAGTAAAAGTTAAAAGTTAAATGAACTTATAACCTTTCCTTTTTAAAGAAGATTCATTTGGATTTTATGGGCATGAATGTTTGCGTGCATGTACATATGTGCATCATATGCTTGCCTGATGATGCCCTTGGAGACCATAGAGTGTGTCGGAGCCCCTGGAACTATAGTTACAGTAGGTGTGAGCCACCATGTGGGTTCTCTGCAAGCACATCCAGTGCTCTTAACTGAGAAGCCTCCTCTCCAGTAGCATGATTGTTTTTATTGTCTTAGCCTGTCACAATGTTATACTCTGGTAACAGCTCTGCTTTCTATGACGTGATATCCTGTCAGTTTCTTGACCGTTTCTTTACTACTGACAGTGTGTTTTCATATTTACCCCCTGTATGGCCGGCTAATTCCTAGGTTTGCCTGGAGTTTCTTCCCCTGATCTACCACTCTGAGTCTCCTATATCTTACCCTCAGGCCAGCTCCTTGGGCTCAGGCTCCCTCAGAGCACACTTGCCACTTATGGTCCCATGCTGCTCTGTACCTCCCACTGTGAATCTGACTTTCCTCCAACCTGACTGCTCTCTCAAGGCTGCTGCTTCGTTTCTGTTCTCTCTGCTCCTGGCTTGGGGGCTCAGGGCATAGCAGCCCCCAGTTAAAACCCTGCTGGGCTGGAGAGATGGCTCAGAGGTTAAAAGCACTGGCTGCTCTTCCACAAGACCTGGATTCAGTTCCCAGCAACCACACATCAGCTCACAGCTGTCTGTAACTCCAGTTTCAGGGGCTTCAACTCCATCTTTCAACTCTGAAGGCACCAGACACACACATGATGCACAGACATACTTGCATGTAAAACACACATAAAATTTAAAAATCTAGAAACACAATAGTAAATAAAAAATAAAAACCCTCTGAGCTAATGATACTCTATAACTGCTGTGTAGATCTTAGTAATTTTTCTCAATTCCCTAGTGTAGATTCCTATCAAAGCTTGTGATCATTTTAAATACATGTTTTTATTTGTTCTTTTGAGAATTTCAAGTATATAAACAATATATTTTCTCATCTCTCCCTCTCACTTTAACTCCTCCCAGACCAGCTGCCCCTCACATGTACCCCTCCCAACTTGATGGTTTCTTTTTTTTGATTTGAAGATTTTACATATCATCACACTGTATTTTGCATTTTTTCATCTCTTTTCTCCTCCCCCAATTCCTCTCATGTCTCTCTCCACCCCACACCTCCTCTTGAATTCATAACCTCTTTGTCTATATTTTTGTTATATACACGTATTCTATATGTCTAATATTGCCCTTATTTGCATGTGTTTAAGGCTAACCCCTTAGGATTGGGATATCATTCTTTTTTAAAAAAAAGGAATAACACAAAGCTAGCACCCCTTCCTTGGCAGCCATTGACTGCTTCTAGCTCTCCATCTAAGGTTGGGGCCTTGTGAACTTTTCCTGCATCCATGTTTGCTTGTCGGTTGGCAGAGTCTTTGTGGGTCTCGTGCAGGCAGCCATATTGCTGAGAGGCATGGGAACAACATCCCTGTCCTGTCCAGAAGAAACTGTCATGAAGCAGTCCTTGTCCCTCGGTGGAGGCTGGAAAGATGGCTCAGTGGTTAAGAGTGCTTACTGCTCTTGCAGAAGACCCCAATTTGGTGACCAGCACCCACATGGAAGCTCACAACCATCTGCAACTCTTGTTCCAAGGGACTCAATGCCTCTTCTGACCTCCATTGGTGCCTGCATGCACACTTTGTGCATATATGCATTCAGGCATGTGCATGTGCACACACCCACATACTTGCACACACATAAGTTAAATACTTAAAAATAAAAAGGTTTAAAAAGGGGGGGGCAGGCACCCAGTGTTGATCTCTGGTCCCCACACATATGCACATACACCTGCACGAACACATGCACATGTGTAACACTGCTCATCACATCTGAGAAAACCTACTTTGTGGACAGTTCTGAGTCCTTATCTTTAGCAGGCTGCAGGGCATCAATCAGGTCACTGATGGCCACTATTGGAGTTTCAGCTGATCTTTCTGCTCAGTTCCAGCTGGTTTAGACTAGTTTGCTAGCTGGGTGTTATTAAGAGCCTGTGGATTACAGGATAGCGCCAGACAGGTTGGCAGAATAATTATTTTCCTGTGCGCACGTTTAGCAGGGTAATTTAAAGCAGAAAGGGGTCAATTTAAAAGGATTTGTCAGCCAGGTGTGTCGCATGCCAGTAATCTCCGACTCAAGAGGGTGAGGAGGGAAGACAGCAAGTTGGAGTCCAGCCCAGATTATTTAATGAGATCTGTCTCAAAACGAAAAGTAAAAATAGGAGTTTTCCTGACTAAATATTTGCCTCCTGGTAACAAAAAGGGGAAAGGTGAGGTTTGTGCTTTCTCATGAGAAAAGTGAGGGAAATTGAGGGACTGCTCTCCTAGAAAAGCTGCTGGATCAGCCCCTGTTGTGTGATCTCCAGTCCCAAGCAGGGCAGCATGAGAACCAGTGGCTAGCCTTTGCAGGACGTCTTTGCACAGTACCCAAAACTGTGGGTCTTGTCACATCTGACCATGAGATGGGGGTAGTAACATCAGTTTGAGCCAGCAAGTGTGTGTGTGTGTGTGTGTCTGCACACCTAAACCTATCTATACTGTTTCATAGGAGGATTATTTTCAACCCTATGAGAGGGAGGGAGCAAAATTCACCTAGAGACAGGAAGACCCTTTAAGTGATGCCTCATCCAGCATCCTGCCTCCTCCTAAGAGGGTCCAATGGCCCAAACCTTCATAGAGACTCAGACCCTCAAACCAGACCCTTCAAGATGGGACTTTATAGACACTCTGGGCTTTGTTTCCTCACTGCTTTGGACTCACTGTCCCCAAAGGTTGTATTAAGTAGGTTTTAGACATCTCTACCTAAAAATGGATACAGTGTCTAAGATGGGCTCTGTCTACTTGGGGATTTGACTTGAACCTGAGCTTGGTCAGGTTTCCCTCCTCAAACTCCCATTACCTCTAGTCAAAATGTCTTTGGTAAAATTATTAGCCTATTGTCAGCTATATGCTGTCAAGCTTAACAACATGAATTCGAATCCCAGGACTCATATGTTGGAGAGAACTGACTCCCCCCAAGTTGTCTTTGACTTTCTGGCTTTTACATGCACCTCAGAAATGATCCTGGTAGTTGGGCCATGTGCCAGGCCTATTTTTAAAGACATAGTCTTGCCTGTGGTGCATAGTTTGGGATAGTATACAAGTTTCTTTGGGAATGAAGCAGGCCAGAGTCCTAACCCACTTGGAAGTAGGCTCACTTCCTGTATCCCTGGATCATGTTTATGAGCAGAGCAGAAATTAACCTGAGCCCAAAGACCAGGCCAGAGCCCACTCCTCTTAAGTCCTTGGCTATACTTTCTCTTGCAGAGACAGGTTTGGTAGGGCAAGCAAAGTCGCAGCATTAATATCCAGCGTTTGCCTTCCAGCTCTTCCTAGAAGGACCCTTGTAAAGGAAGAGCTAAGGCCCAGAGGGCAAGCACTTAGTAACAGCAATGTCACCCCAGAGAGCTGACATCCAGGCAGTGACTTTGGAGCCATGGCCAGAGGCAGCAGAGAAACTGCCTCCTCCTGGGTCTGAGAAGACTCCCCCAGCAACCCCAATCAGGAAAGCACGACCTCCCTTGTTCTTGCTGCCCACCACCAAGATCAGAACCATGACTAGGCCATGCTTAGTAACAGTGTGGAGGCCAGCCTTGTGGAATCAGAACCCCTGAGGGCCAAAGAGAAAGCCCCCAGCTTAAGGAGCATCCCAGGAAGTTTTCCTGGTTTGATTTTTTTTATAAATGTCTGAGAACCACTTCCAGAATGATCCCAGAGACTCTTCTTCCTGGAGCACTGGAACAGAAGCTCTGTGGCTGAGGGACTCTGTACCATGTTGAGCCACCATCTGTCTTCCTTTTTTTTTTTTTTTCCCAGACAGGGTTTCTCTGTGTAGCCCTGGCTGTCCTAGAACTCACTCTGTAGACCAGGCTGGCCTTGAACTCAGAAATCCACCTGCCTCTGACTCCAGAGTGCTGGGATTAAAGGCATGCGCCACCACTACCTGGCTCCATCTGTCTTCCTTTACTGCCCTCTCTGCTCCTCAGAAACTTAACTTTGGAAATTTACATCACTATAACAGAAAGACAGTACATGTTATCATTTCTCTATGGTTTCATAGACTCATGAGTACACACATTCACACACATTCTCTCTCTCTCTCTCTCACACACACACACACACACACACACACACACAGAGTCAGATAAGAATGAAAACTAAACCCCATGAGACTGTCTCTTCAGACTATCCTGGTGCTTCAGCAAGCTCAGGGGAGATGCCAATCAAACTCTTGCTGTGAAAAGGCCCCGGGTAAGCAAGGGATGTTTTCCTGTTAGGTTCTGCTGCCTCTAAACATGTCAAGAGAATGCTCATTGGCTCTCAAGCTGCTTTCTGTTTCCATGGTGACCTAAGCACTCAGGCTGGTAGTGTTGTACTTCCTGGCTAGCCCGCCTCCATTGCTCTGTAGGTATCTTGCCATCAGCTGCCTAGGAGAGCCAGCTTTACGATGGCTGATCACAGCTGGGCTCAAAATCTCCTCTATCTTAGGAACTCTGATCTTCCCCACATGCCAGGTCAGTCCTGCTGAACCAGGCTTAGAGCTTGGTCCTCACTTTAGTCTAATGACTTCCTGGCAGGAGAGAGATGAGTCTGTCTTCTGGTGACAGAACTCTACTTAGGAAAATCCAGAGAGCCATCAGCTGCAATGCTAAGCGTGTATATACACACACACACACACACACACACACACACACATTCACACATGCACACACACACATATATGCAGGCAACTTACATATAAAATAAATTGAATAAATCTAAAAATTAAGAAAGAAAGCATACACTGGAGGAAAAGGACTGTATATTCAAAAAATGGTTCAGGGAAGCTGGATAGCCTCCCAGAGAAGAATGACCTTAGACCTGCATCTCTCACTATGCTCAAAAATCAATCAAAGACACAGCAGAGACTTTTAAAAAACCCCAAACTCTGAAACTGCTAGAGTAAAACGAAGGGACTACAGTCTAAGTTGTGGGTCTAGGCAAAAACTTTGTGAATGAGGCCAACAGTACAAGAATCAACAAATGTAACCACACGAAGTTAAAATGTTTCTTCTCAGCAAGAGAAAGTATCAGCAGGGGAAACAGCCCACAGAGTGGGTGAAATCTGTGCCAGCTATACCCCAGACAGGATTGATGCCTATCATATGTAACGAACTGCAAAAGTTCATCAAAAACACAAAACTGCTGGTTAGTACTCAAGCTAATGAAATGAACAGAGAAGGAACACAAAAGGCCAGTGAAAATGTTCAACATCCTTAGTCATCAGGGAAATGCAAATCAAAACCATTTTGAGATTCCATCTTACCTTACTCGGAATGGCTATGATCATGAAAACAAACAGCAGATGCTGGCCAGCATGTAGGATATAGGTCCCATTATCTACTGCTGGCAGGAGCGTACACTTGTATAATCACTAGGGAAACTGGTGGGGAGCTTCCTCCAAAAATTAAGACTAGAGTGACCATCTGATCCAGCCACACCACTCCTCAGTGGATACCCAAAGGATCTGTGTGCTACTGTGGACATAGTTGCACATCTAAGATATTGCTGCATTATTCACAGTAGCAAAGGAACGGGCCCAGCCTAGAAGGCTAGCCTATAACATATGGATGGTTAATGAAACAGTCGTGTATATACACAATAGGATTTTACTCCGCTATTAAGAAAAATTGAATGATTAAATTTCCAAAAAATGGGTGGGACTGGAAGGTATTAAATAAGGTGACCAAGTCCCAGAAAGACAAAAACACGCATGTTCTCTGGTGAATGGATCCTAACACTTAGTGTTTCTGTTTATGCAGATGAAGGCTTGTGAGAGTGACTGTGGAACTCAACAGGAGGCCACGGGAGGAGAACGAGAGGGTTAAAGGGAGAGGCATGAAAGCTACACGTGACCTGAGTGTGCAAAGGAGGTTCTGGGGGGTGAGAGAGCACAGGGGAGGAAGGGGCACGGGCAAGGAGGGACAGGGAAGAGTCAGGGAGAGAAAGAGCAAGGATGATTTTAAAATGCCATAGTGGGACCTGAGTGGCTTTTAAAGACTCTCATCTATCTTCCTATTTGATTTTCTTATTTTTTGTGCTGTCTGTCTCTGTCTCTGTTCCGTCTCTGTCTCTGTTCCGTCTCTGTCTCTGTTC